>JBAMYA010000001.1:16102329-16116965 GCA_037176975.1 Arrhamphus sclerolepis | reverse complement strand
TATATATATATAATCTATGTACATACACATATATGTGCTCAACCCCCAATTGTATAACCTGTTTTTGTGCGTCTTAGGGGTCTGTTTGTGATTGATGACAAGGGCATATTGAGGCAGATCACCATCAACGACTTGCCGGTGGGTCGCTCTGTGGATGAGACTCTGCGCCTGGTTCAAGCCTTCCAGCACACTGACAAACACGGAGAAGGTGAGTAAATCTGCGTGTACATACGCTTGTTTTGCAGACTTAAATATTGCACACAGATACTCAGTGGTTGTCCTCAGGAAATCATCTTTTCTAACTGCATCCAGTTTGTATTGTCTGAATTACTTGTCATTCACACTTTGAGTACTCTTAGGACTTTGGGACGCAGTTTTACCTCTACTGTTGTAATATCTACACGGTTACATAGAATTTATGTTATTTAAAGGCCTGTTTTGACTTTTATAGATTGTTATAAATACAATAATTTGATATCGTGACTAGTCATCTCGGATGTAAATGAAATGATTGAACTAACAAGTGTCGAGTTTCTTCTTCTTCCTTCTTCTCGTTGAAATTAAAATGCTATGATAATAGCAGGAGTGAATATTAGAGAGTAATGTTTCCAAGAGAGAGAAAAAAGGTGTATTGTGGAGCACGAATGATGGACATGTGGGGGGGAAGAAAATCATTTTTAATTGGGGAATTTAGATCTCTATGGGTCAGACATGCCCAGCTCTGGAAGACGACCTGTCTAAAACAACATCTTGAATTAAATTAAAATCTCATCACTGTGAAGGTTTCTCCTGTAAAAACACTTCATCTCCTCTCAGCCGCTCACAACAAGGATGCAGGAGCAGTTATGAAAGCAGCTGTGGTAATAGCAGCGATGAAATCAGTAAAAATCTGAATACCAGTGTGATTACAGGACTTGTTTTAAGTTAAGGACCAGTCCTCTTATCAGAGAGGTGGGCTTCTCGTACGAGACTAAAAGCTGCTGAGCTGTTTTCACTCATGACGTCATCAGTCCTGATGAACAGCCACGCTGGACACAGCAGTGCAGGCTTGAGTTGGAGGGTGTAGAGCTCGTGTATGACCTCTTTGTACTCCGCATGCTGGTCCAGCACTTCAGGACAGTGATCTTCATACATGAAGACCAGCTTGCCTTCATATTTGAGTTTACCTCGCTTCCTCTGTGTCTTTGGTCATAAACTTGTGAAAACAGATGATCGCTGCTTGGGTTTACTGGCACCTTGGCGAAGTATTGGTGCCTTTAGCCGTCTGTCATGTGATGCTTTAGCTTCATCATTTGATCAAGTACATTTTAGTTTCTTTCTATTGATCATGTTCCTATGAATGCAGTTGCATGCCACATACCACAGTACTGTTTTTAGCCAGGCAGAGAGTGGACAGCCTAATAACTGTGTTATATTGTTGTATTTTTATTAGAAATGTTGTAGCTCAAGGAAAAAATGATTGTTAAATGGCAGCAGGTGACCAGCTGTGTTCAGTCTTGGTGTTTCTGGACCTTAGTGCTGCTTTTTATTTATTTATTTTATTTTTTAGATAGACTGAGGTACTGGATGAGGATTTTAGGGACTCTGTAAAATGTGTCTTATCCTGTCAATCAATCACAGTTATTTATAAAGCACTTAAAAAAAAACAAACAGCTGAACAAAAACAGGATAACATGAAACAAAGAACAAAACACATAAATAACATAAAACAATCATGGTGAGTTAAACACTAGTGTATAAAAATGAGTTTTAAGATGAGATGAGATTTAAAAACAGCCAGAGAAGGAGCCTATCCTATCTTAGTAATAGAAAATTCTACATGACAGCAAACAATTTAATGTCTTCATTTCCCCCTGTTAAATATAGTGTGCCCTGGGGGTCAGTCAGTCTAAAAATAAATAAATAAATAATGGGTGTCTGAAAATTTCCTTCAACTGAATGCCACAAAGACTGAAGTTCTTTTAAGTGGATCCCAGCAGATGGCAGAATTTGCATCACCATAGATCAGTAGGTTACATGAAGCCTGCAGCTCTGAACCTCAGCATCTGGTTTGACAAGAAGCTGAACTTTGAACATCATACAATAAAACTCTTGGATTTTTTTTCTTTTATTACAGAGCTTTTTTTCTTGTTATACAGTTAGTCTATTTTTAGTCATACCTTTTGCTTTTGATCATCTGTTGTTTTGTTTTGAAAACTGCTCTGCAAATAAAACATATTACATTACGTTCACATATATACAATAAGTATTAACTGATGGAAAAACATCAGTTAAAGTACAAAGTTAATAAATGGCATTAATGTAAATGGCAGCTTGGGGTAAACTTCCTCCCTCTTTCCTCTGCAGTGTGTCCTGCTGGCTGGAAACCTGGAAGCGACACCATCATCCCAGATGTCGAGAAAAGCAAAGAATTCTTCTCCAAGCAGTGAATGCGAAGACCTTTTTTCCACCTGAATTCTTGAATGCAGCACTTGACTTTTAGATAAAGCAGTTTCTCACGGCATCCGACCTAATCTTAAAAAATAAAAGTTCTCAGCTTGTTAAAAAAAATATTTTTAGTTCCTAATGTCATTGTTGTGTCCAACCAGCAATCGGTGTAATACGTAGTCTCAAACACTGAAAGTATTGTTGCGTTCCTTTTTTTTCCCTCCAAAATAAAGTATTAATATTTGTCCTTAAATATTTGCTTCAATTTTTCTATTTCTATTTCCCTTCACCCCTTTCCTGTCTGGAAATTTTAGTAGATATTTATGCGAATGGCATTTCATTTCCACTAGGTAGCAGCATTGTTCTGAATATTGTATGTTTTAGGTCTCAAATTTGAACCGGTTGAATTTCAAGAAACTTACCAGGGAAGCAATAACCCTGTTGAAATTACAGTCGTTATTTTCTTCTTCCAGTTTGTTCTTCCATGCAGGTGTCTAGACTGCAAAAACCACATCATATGGACACCAAACTTCCCACTCTAATAAACTGGTGCTGTTTAATAATACTGGCACAAACTCTGGGTATGTCACTAAATCACAAAAGCTAGTTAATATTGGAGTTACCTTTGTATCCCAAGTGTTTGTTTGTTTTTTTACTATTAAATGTGTTCTATTTTTGCTCTGAATCGGTCTTTAGAGCTAACTTTCACCTTTTAAATGCACTCAATTTAAATGTGTCACTCATCCTCCTGACACGCACGTACGCACAGAGAGAGAGAGAGAGAGGTTGTAAACTTCATTCAAGCTCCAGTTCTAGTCTGCATGTTTCTCTGGAACTTCATGCTTTGTTTCTTTCAACTATCTTTCCTGGGTTGTTTTGGGAAACTGAAAGCAGAATGGGGAAACTCCCTTCACTCGAATAAACCAGTCATTGACAAACATTTTCTTTGTGGTCTGAAGGGGAGAGCGCAGCCCTTCTGACTGGCAGTGTAGGAGGGAGTTCCCGGAAACCTTGTCGTGATATGACGTTTGCAAGCGATATTTACCATATAAAGGACTACGTCAATAGGGAAAAATCCCACGCTGGGACGTTTCACCATCTTGCTGCTTGTACTGGTGTGAAGCCAACTTCAGCACAGGGACAACAGTGCGGTCATGTTTACCAGAACAACGACAAAAACACAACCTTGAGAGAGAGAGACAGAGGGGAAAAGTTTCTCCATTTCGTTATTTAATTTACTTAAATATATACTGTACAAGTAAATAAAATGAGCTGATCGGGCTCGCAGTCAAATGAATTGCATAAAAAAGCATCACAAATGGCAAAGAAAAATGTAAACAGGCTTAAAAGGCGACACTTTCTTTCTTTCCCTTAAAAAAAAACGTTTTCAAAAATGCCATAAGTGTTTTTGTCCTGTATGATCTCTGTTCGTGTGCTTCTTTCCTTTAAGCCCATAAAATCGCATTGATTCAGTTCTCATACAGTGTATAAAGACTGATCCTAGTCCCCCAGTGCGGTTCGTGTCAAGTGTTTTAAATACGTATCTTCTTTTTCTTTTCTTTTTTTTCTCAATAAGACTTTACTTTGGGCGCTAACATGAGCTGGCACCCGCTGCTCACATGTGTCATAACTTTCTGTTTGAGTTGGGCCACCTGTTCCCTGAGCAGACTGGCAGTGTTCGAGAGTCCAGCATTGTCTGTTTTTAACACTTTCACTTTGTCTTCCAGGCGAGCGATGCGCTCCAGTTTGCGCCTCCGACATTTCGACGCTGCGAGACGGTTCCTCAGTCGCTTGCGCTCCGCTTTGACGCGCTCCTGATTCTCCAGATCTATGGGGGACATCGGCGGAGAGCCGTTGTCGCTGCTTTGCATGTCGGGTACTATCTGAGGCTCCTCTTTCAAACCTCCGTAGCGCTGCGAGTGTATGCCGGCACCGTGGAGGGAGTGCTGGAAGTGGAGGGATCCGTGCGCGACGGCCTGGGGATGCTGGTGGTACTGGTGGTGTGGCAGGTAGTTGATAGTGGTGGATGGGTAGCTGGCTGCAGAGCTCAGGCTGGGGTTTGAGGTGCAGCTGTTCAGGGTCGTGTACTCGAGCGGTTCCGGTTGCATGGACGGGCCGAACACGGACCCTGGAGTCGGACAGGCGACCCCACCTGTGCCGATGGACACGTTTGGAGGAGCCATCTGGTTCATTTTGTGAAGATCGTCCAGCGCTTTCACAAAACCTTCTGCAAATCCTTCCTGCTCCTCTGTGATCCCGCGGTTGTAGAGGTACTGCGCGGGTGTCGGCGTTGTAGTGATGACCCCGTTGCTGTTCTGGATGATCAGTCGTTCCAGTTCAGGGGAGGCGAGCTTCAAGGAGCCCACGTCCGCAGTGCACGCTGAATAGAAATCACTGTCGGCGCGCAGGTGCTGTGGCTTGAAGTTTGAATTCCGATATGAATCGGAGAGGTTCAAGTTCATATTCTGCTTTAACAACTTGTAGTCTGGCAGGGCTGCGCCTGAATGGCCATAAGCAGAGAGAAACGAGTCGTCATAAAAAGGCTGTTCCATTATAGTGGACATATTTCAAATCAGACAGTCAAATCAGACAAGAGTGCGCTGCAAAGATGTTGTTCGAACACCGAAGCGTCACTGTCCCAAAATGAGTCAATCTCCAATCCCGTTGTGTTATTATAGTAGGCTATTGAAGATCAACGATATCAAAAAACAAAACAAAAAAAAAAAACAGCTTAACTTCCCAAACAGTTGAAGTGTACTCTACCAAGTCGTCAGTTTGTACCTTTAGTTGGATTGACTGCGGAGTCCAGAGGTTAATTCAGGTGTTTTCATTCCATGGGTGAGCGGTTGAGTCTCTCCTGAGTGCGGCTCCTCTCCGGTTTCCTTGTTACTGACAGACGGCAGCGCGCTCCGCCGACTTAATGTGAGGTGCTCCATCCAGCCTTCTGATTGGTTGTTTCCCGAATGGTCCCGCCTCCAATTTCTCACATAGATTTCGTGACGTTGTTGCCAGGAACACGGACAAGTAAACATGACTACTCGGAGAAGGAGACACAGTTTAGTAGAAAAAGGAAAAAAAAGAAGAAGAAGACAGATAGTTTGTCTCATTAACAAATTACTTAAATGATTCACCCAGCTCATAAAAAAATGATACAAGGAGAAAAGAAAAATAACATGTCAATGATAATAATAATAATAACAACAATAATAATAATGACAATAGGCTAATAATAATAAGGATCCATTGGATAGCTTTGCTTTTCATCCAGAAGCATAAATCCTACCAGTGTAAAGATCTGGTAGTCACGCTGAGTCATACCCAGTGATTTTGTCTGGCCCATATTTAGGTATCCTGGAGAACAGGTTTCCCTCTGACAGGAGGAGGAAGCCAGCCTCATCCTGGCGTGCGTCCAACCTCTGACAGGGATGTGGGTGGTTAAGGACGTGCGTTGCTGCCCTCTTCCACCCAGGAGACAAAGAATGGACAACTCTTGGGTGTGATATCTTCAGAACAGCGTGGAGCCAGAGGGGTGTCTGGCGAATGCTCAGGATATCACACTAAACTGCGTTTTTGCTCTGATTAAAACAACAAAAGTCAGTCAGTTTCTATTCAAATAAGTTATTATCATTCACTGAAATGACTTGAGCCAAACCACATTTCTGCCTAATTTTATACATCAGCTGTTTTATTTTATTTTATTTTTTTAGGGTGTACCGCTTGACATAATTTCCAAAGGGATTTGAGATTCAAAATGTGTCCCTTGAGCTGAACACCTATTTGATAAAAAAATAAAAAATTCTTCTCTGTATAATAATGACCTGAATCACTCCCCTGAGGGCTATCCACCCACACACATTCATATCTTCTTCAGCTTTGCCCTTTTATGCTAATAGTTATCCCTAGGTCATGTTTGTGTCTGTACACATATTTCCTCATTATAAAGGGGGAAAAAAACAGTAAAAAAAAAAAAGGTATTATTACTTGCTTACATAAAAAAAGGAAACAAATTAAACAGAGCCATATGTTTTTATTCCCATATTAGTTCAACCTGAACAGGTCAGTTCTTCGTAAATACTTGCTTTGTAGGAAAACAGAAAAAAAAACATCGTCATGTGTTTCTTGATGAAAATGTGTGAATTTACAAGGAATTAATCCCAGCAAGGGAAAATACAATAGATAGTGACTTCATGACTGAACATTTGGACCCGTGTTATGATTGTTATGACTAAAACTGCCAAAATCAAGGAGTCGTGTTCATATAAACTCACATGACTCAGAAAAGATCCAAGAGAGATCCAAGTTAAAAAAAAAGCAGAAGTTAAAATATTAGGACTTTCATTCCCTTGCATGAGTGAAACAGTTGTTTAACAGCATCTGTCATCGCCTCACAAATTCAAAAATTCCCAGAAAAACATACAGGGTCATTTCAGTGGTGAGATGATGACATTATAGTAGCACCATGAGGGTTATTTTTCCAAATGTATAACAGCAGCACCTGAGCCACAGATATTGTTTTGAATATTTCTCATCAGCCTTTATGTGTAAAATTGATGATATGACATTTCAGTTTGAATTGTGTTGCAAAGTGGTCAGGTTCACTTGTCCTTTTGGTTTTAACTAGATTTATTGGATGCTGGTTTTGGTTCTTTTGTCACAGTGGTGACCCCTGATGAAAACCTTACGAACGACTTAAACACCATTTTGGATGATTTGTTTTCTCTTTTAGAGCATCTGACGCAACATCATGCGGACCTTGCATCCCTCCTCTGCTCATGACAGTCAAAGGTTGGGCACTTCTGTAGCAGTGGACAGTTTAAGACTGAGCTCCTCCCAGTGAAACTTCAGTTCGATACGCTGGTGAGGTGTTTTGGCAGTGAGGACAAACATCAGGGGAAACAGAAAAACAGAAGTTGTTTCAGGGAAACAGGCTGAGGTATCATTCAGTGGTCAGCTCGGGTTTCAAAATGACCTCATCAGCTTCTCAAAGGTCACTGAAGTCACTGCTGCTGAGTTTGAGGAGTAATTCCTATTATCATATTCATTTTTGATTGGCTGCTTTTTAAAAAAAAATTGTCTTTCGAGTAGTGACAGTGAGTCTTTCACCTTGTTAAAGGTTTGATGGGGACTGTACCGATGTATTCTGTGGTTTTTCATACCTAATACAATCGATTATGTAATTTTCTTTGAACGTGGGTATGATTGACATCGACAGATAACGTGAAAAAAAAGCAAAAGCAGCAGATGAAAGGAAAAATTGTGACTCTGCCAGCAAGCATATGTAGGCGCAATCAGCACCGTAAACACTGGTATATAAATGTAAATACGGGAGAACTGAAAATCAAAAGTCAATGCCAAGATAAATGAATAGGAAATAGGAAATTCAGTCAGGGAGAATTAATGTTATGAATAAAAAAAAAAAACAACACTTAAAAAAAATGTGTATCTCAAAAAGAAAACAAGTTGTGTTTTCATTTAACAGTTTTATGTGGTCTTCTCTGTCCTTCTTCCATAATTGCCCTCGCTGACTCCAAACAAAACTTTTCTCAGAAAAGGACAAAACTGAAGAATGCCTTAAAGCCGCCGATGTTCATTTGGCCTTCATCACAAATTTAACTCCTTCCTTTCCATCTAAGGCACTTGCTGACTTCACTAAATGAACCAGAACTAACATCTCTCCTGTGCATTTGGCAAGGTCTTCCATGCTGGAAGCTCAATGACCTGGAAGCAGCCTGTAGATGTGGTGAGTCAGGTAGGGGTGTTTGTCAAGGCAAAAAGATGTCTGTCCCCTTGAGGAGTGGACAGCTCTCTACCTCACACTGCTATATTAAGTCAAAAGACTGTTAGTCATTAAAGACTGCAACGTTTAAATAAACGCCAACAAGGACCAATGAATATGTCTCTCTCACAATCCAGTGTTCTTTGCACCGACAGTCCTTTTTCTCAGATTCCACCCTTCCATCGTTAGTTGGCTGCCTGTGGGAAACTGAACAGCCTTGTGCACGTAATCGCTTTAATGATGGTGTGCTTAATCAGTGGGTTCTCTCTCTGTAGCTTGCAGATAGTGCCGAGGAGCCTTGTAGCAACAAGAGACCTTTAGCACAAGACATGATGACTGCTTAGGCCAAATGAGTGTGGCAGAAAAAGACAGTCAGACCAAGCCGTCCCCTCCAGCTGATGTAATGCATATGGAGCTGTCCTTTCTACTCTCACTCCATCTTCATGGATGCTTTAACTCTTTATCACTCGAAAAAGGCACAGGAAGTGGGGCAGTTAAATATAATTTGATTTAACATGCTCATTTGGTTTAATAATTGAACTAGACTTTATTGTTTGAAATGCTAACAAAAAAAAGTTTAATCAATTATGAATTGTCATCTGATAATACACACACACATATACAATATATATCTTTACATATGTATGTATTCCTTCTACAAAGGGCTTTTGAGAGTTTTTTGTGTTTTGCTTTATTGTTCTCTTCAGGCTAATTTGCTTGTCACCTTCAAGGATTCTACAAACATGTTTTACATTATGATTTAGATCGTTCTTTGTTGCATAAAAATGAAATCCAGATCCTTTGCAAATAGCCGTATTTTCTACAGAGGTGGCAACACCTTCTGATAATTACTTAATCAACTGTAACTGATCAGCAGAAACATGGGTGCTAATTTCCACCCTGATTCCCAAGGAAGGACCAGCTGTTTTTACATTTTTTTTTACAACAAATATTGACGTTTTATGTCATCTGACATGTATTGTTTAGTTATTTATATGAGATTGAAATTCCACAATTTAAAAACCTAAAGGAATCAAATATTTTTATTATGTATTTCATGACATTTAAAACTTAATAATTGAAAGAAATTCTACTTTATTTTTCACATAGTTATATATCAAGTGTATTTAAACATAATAAAATGGAAGAACACACCTAAACGAGATGCATCTTACAGTTTGAGTGAAACTGTGATGGGGGAGAAGGATGTGTCATGTGCTGTCAGTGACGAAAGAGCTGGTCACCGTGCTTTTACAATAAAAGGTAGATACGGTGGTGCTTCATTTTCCTTCCTGTGTCTGTCTTTCACATCACTCAGTCAAATATTGATGCCACAATGATCCGACAACCAGAGGCGTTCATAGCTGGTTAATCGGGGTGGAGAGGTGTTCGTGGAGTCGATGTTTGATTCCTCCGTCTGACATCGGACAAGTTCTCCTTTGTGTGAAAATAGGAGAAGTGAATGTGAAGTGGCAGGAGGCCAGTGTGTGGAGGATGTGGGTGCGCAGCATTTTCATTTCCTCAGCAGTAATGTACCAGCAGTGGCTTCAGTGTGGAAACAGCAGGCTTGAAAAAGTTCATGCAACTGACTAATATGAATATTTGGGTTTTTTTCCTCTGATGGGCAAGCACTAGTAGTCCTTAAGTTCTTACTCAGAATTCAAGATTCAAATATAGCCTTATTTTTGTATGTTAGTCCAACAAAATTTGCTGAGTCATAGAAGAATAATAAGTATCATACACAATGCAGTACAATATATATATATCTTAAGCAGTGTTTTGGGTTGATGGAGCTCCATATAAGTATTAGTCGTAATAGAGAAGTGTTTGTGGCTTTAATCATATGATAATACTTCTTGGGAATGTTGCTGTAAAGTCTCATGCATTAAGAGCATAGAAGATGTGATGATAAGAGGAGACAAACGCCAGCAGTTCTGCAAAGTTGTCGTGTGTGTTGCCGAATTTAGCTGCTCAGTAGCATTTATTTATTTATTTATCTAACACAACTTCGGGGAAATATCACAGCCACCTTCACCACAGACAAACGTAGTGACTTCCTGTCTTTTTTTTCATTCAAAAATCGAAGCCACACACACAGACAACTTGGCTCCTCCCACTCCTCCTCAGAAACAGAACCCAACATACCACCCAGTCATATTTTACTCGTCCTTCTCACCCTCGTCTTCATCTGAAGTCTCCAAACTCATCTCCACCATGAAACCCACCACTTGCAGCCTGGACCCCATCCCACTGCTCACCAACCGTCATCAGCACTTCACTCGCCTCTGGTTCTGTCCCGACTACAATCACTCCCACCCTGAAGACTCCTGGTCTGGACCCTGAAAGCCTGGATAACTTCAGACTCATCTCCAAGCTGCCACTTCTCTCCAAAAATACTGAACGCTTAGTGATTATACAACTCCAGTCATATCTCAACACCTACCAGTTCTTTGACAATCCCGGTCCGTACCTACCACAGCCCCGAAACAGCCCTGAAACAGTCTTGAAACAGCCTTGAAAAAGCCCTGAAACAGCCTTGAAACAGCATTGAAACAGCCTTGAAACAGCCTTGAAAAAGCCCTGAAACAGCCTTGAAAAAGCCCTGAAACAGTCCTGAAACAGCCTTGAAACAGCCTTGAAACAGCCTTGAAACAGCCCTGAAACAGCCCTGAAACAGCCTTGAAACAGCCTTGAAACAGCCCTGAAAACAGCCTTGAAACAGCCCCGAAACAGCCTTGAAACAGCCTTGAAACAGCCCTGAAACAGCCCTGAAACAGCCTTGAAACAGCCTTGAAACAGCCTTGAAACAGCCTTGAAACAGCCCTGAAACAGCCTTGAAACAGCCCTGAAACAGCCTTGAAACAGCCCTGCTGTAAGTCAGCTATGACTTCCTCCTCACTTCTGACCGTTTAACTTCAGTGTTGCCTTCAATGCTCATTTAGGTAAAAACAAACAAGCAATTCCTAAAACTTTTTTTTTTTTAAATGTTCAAAGATTGCTTATGTCTTTATTTCAACAAATTCTTACAAATGCTTTGATGACATTTGGGCCTCATAAATATAGTAAATATTGCAAATCACTCTTTTTGCACTTGTTACATTATACTTCTTTTAATTTGCATATTTGTCATATGCTTCTGTGCTTTTAGCTTTCATCCATATTAGGCAATATTATTAAAGTACCAGAGTCAGATGTTGAACTATTTTTCATCAGGCTTCGTGTTTGGCGGTGAATTTATTTCTTTGAATTTAAAAATTCCGTTATTTTCATGTCATTCACATTCCTGCATTTCATTTATAACACCTGAGAGAAAAAGGGAAATGACTGCGCATAAGCGACTGGTGAGACACAAAGTCCTTTTACTTGCGGATAAATTGTAACATTAATCACAGTAGGTGGTAAATGACTTGACTTGTTTATTCTCAAGATGTTAAATGAGAAGCTGTGGCTTTGAGGTCAAGACCTCACATCATTCAACACAATTTCCCAGCAGGTAATTTAAATGCGAAACAGTAGCTATGCTTATTTTTCAGTGAAAGAAACAGTGTCAACATTTTAAATAATCAGTTACTGACACAAATAAATTAATAGAGGATCAAGTAGATTTCATGCTGTGCATAATTTTTTTTTTTCTATAAACTGGATATGATGATTCAGGAAAATAATAACAAAAATACACCATCCATCCATCCATTATCTGTGTTCCTGTGTAGGGTCACTGGGGTCTGCTGGAGCCTATCAAGGTGACTTCGGTCGAGACGCAGAATACACCCTGGACAGGCCACCAGTCCATCTAAAAATACACACTGAAAAAAAATTAAACAAAAAAAAGTTTTTGAAATGGTCTACTGTGCTACGAAAGATGTTGTCCTGGAAGAAACTTAAGTTTGTCTATATAAAACTTGAAAGCAAAGTGGCGTTTACAACACAAACCAGTATATCAGGACACTGTGGCCATTCTGTAAACCTCTTACTGTACCACTAGTAGGTACTGATGACAGTATGCAAACAACTGCACAGTCTGCAGTCTGTAGAAAATAAGGGGACCATGTGCCGCTTCCAGAAAAAAAAACATCCAGGATGCAAATTACCAGTCTATCCACTGGGCAACTGCAGCACCTGCTCCCTAAACTGGAGAATGGCCTCAAATTGCACTTTTACGGAGGCGTAATCCTGACCAACGACCACTGCCATATCAGTATGAAAAACATACTGCATATTGCATTGCATGTGCAGGATAACGTATGAGGTTTTAAAAGCGGCACACGTTTTATAATCTTGCAACTGCTGCGAGACTGGAATGGACTTTCGGACAGAAACTCAGTCTCATTATAAATTACAGTCATGTCTACATACATTTAAAAACCCATGAAGTACAAAAGAGCTCCTGCCTCCAAGTAGGTTTGTCCTAACACTACACTATTCTATGTTGTCTTTATTTCAATCATGTACCATCACCTTACCCACACTGTCACGTCTGGTGCCATTCTAAAAGACGACTTGTGCATTTAACTGTGTCAAATTCTTGCTTTTGATTTGCAGTTGTGCATGCCACATCCCTGCCAACAAGTTAAGATTGTCTGCATTATGGGAAATGTTTACTACTGAGGCGCTGAGTAGATAGTGTGGTTACTGGCAAGATCAGTGGTGCTAGTCTGTTTGAAACTGTGTAGGCTCAAAAAGCATATTCTGATGCTCTCACTGTTGCTGATAATCGCTGAGACTCAGCGCTTCTAGACATCGTCGATTCCTGGAAATAAAGCAGAGAAATATGCAAAGAGGTGGATATTGCAGCTGCCTTGTCATGACAGCCTGAATCTTGCGTGAACGGTGTACAAATAAACAGCGGTTGGGTTATGCTAAGAGATCCATGTTCCAATGAAGAACTTCAGAACTGATTTCCCACCCAACCATTCACTCATTAACGCAGTGAGTCTATAACATTGAGATGTGTTCTGATAATATCAGGTAGAAATGCTGAAAACCGCCTTCCTGTTCTTGGTTTCTGAGAGATTTGGTTACACATGAAAAGCCCACTAGAAACAATATGTTAATACTGTAAGTTACCCTTTAGTTACTCCTTTTTGATTGGATGAGAAATTTTTCTATCCATCTAGATATTTATTCATCTTAAATTAAAATGTCTTCCAGCGTTCATTCACCATTAAAGATGTTCGGAATTTAATCAGAATTTTCTCTTAGCCTCATTATTTACTACTTTAATTCTATACAGTCATTGTGAAATGGCAGTAGCATGGGATGTATACTCTCATTTTAATCACCGTAAGTGGTTTGCACACACACCCGTGCATGTGTGTGTGTGTGTGGGATGCCCTTTATCTGGAAGCGCTCTGATGTAAAAAGAATTTCCTGATAAATTAGTCACCATCATATTACGACCTACTAAGATTTTAAGTGAGATATGTGCAGAGCTAACTGGATCCTTTCCCAGTGACCTGAGGTGGATTTATACTTCTGTGTAAAAGCTTTGCCGCAGCAAAACATTTATAACTGAGCACTATGGGCTGTAACATAACAAAATAATCTCCTCTATCCTTGATAAAAAGACTTTTAAATGTTTTAAAACAACTGCAGCAAAGTCTATAGGTGGACACTAGCATATAAATACAATCTACTGTGACGTGCTGTTTCATGAAATCTTTAACATTTAACATGGGCATTATATAAAATATGTAAATAATGTGCACAAACATTCAGATGAAGAGTTTTATTATGAGTTTGGTAAAGTTACCTGTTATAAGAAAAAAGTTGGGGAAGTTGGAGTCTTGCGAGAAGGCACTGAGAGAAGCAAGTTTGAATATGGCAGTGCCCGATAACCAAATAAAATAAAATATAAATCAATCTAACACTTGTAAAATATTTCTAACAAACCGGAAGCATGATATTGTGTGTTTTGTTTTTTTCTGCTATCCAAATCACACCGCCGAGATTTAGCTTCATACTGGCAAAATCTTTTGAAGTCCAAGTAAATATGTATTTATATCTTTCAGCAGATGTTTTCTTTTTCCTTTTTTATTCTTTATAGTACCTTGGTGTGAGTGAAGATGCCCTTCACAGGCCACCTTTAACAGTGTGATCTATTTTATGAATACCTGTAAATCCATATTCTCTCAGAGATGACTAAAATAACCAATAGTGGAACATTAAAGGACAGGACAGACAAAGAGAAAAGACAGTGGTGCAGGACGGTGTCGTATACCTGCAGTGTTTGTGTGGTGTGTTGTGGTGTGTGTAAGTGAATGTGTAGTGGACTGTGTTACAGTAAAAGGACAAATATGCAAACATGAGACAAACATATATGTGCTGTATGAACACAGCACAAAATAATTAATAATTAAATAATTGTGTGTGTGTGTGTATATATATGTATGTATGTATGTATGTATGTATGAATTCAGGATTCATCAAAGAT
>JBAMYA010000001.1:16075649-16102229 GCA_037176975.1 Arrhamphus sclerolepis | reverse complement strand
GTTAATAGTGAGTTTGGTTCTGGTTCAGTATTGTGTAGATCTGCATTTGAGCAGTGTGTTTGTGTGTGTGTGATTTGCTGGTAGTTCGTGTTTACAATACTTTGTTGATGACTGTTGACTGCAAAAGTTGTTTGTGTGGTACATTATATGTCCAATGAACTGTAAAATGGTGGTTTATCATCATCTACAGACTGCAGACATTTAGCTGAACAAGCAAGACACTGTCAGGACTGTAAGACTTCTGATAACTGAACTGTGCACATGTGCTGCACTGGGTTCCCTTTATACCCTGGAGAAATGTGGACCTTTAAAATCAACAACAAAAAGACAAAATGGCAGTATACAAAAACAATCCAGGAAGTTAATTTTCCTCCAAGCTCGCAAACTGTTTATAATGTAGAGGCCCAAACCTGATTATAACACAATCAAATCAATTCAAAACCTGATGCACATGTGGACGTATGCGCACACGTCAGCTGAAAAGAATCTGGTTTTATTTTTATTTTTTTTAAACTTGGCTAATACATTTGTTGACATTTTCTGATGGCTAAAACAGGCAACTGGAATGCAATACTAATTATCAGGAAAAGTAACCACATTTACAAACAGCATACAGCCTACTTTATGAATCAACGTGTAAGATTTTCATAAGAAAAAAGTCAAAGTCTGCACCGAACTTCCTGTTTCTCAGAAAAATATGAACTTCAACAGGTTTAACTGTGCAGGACATTTTACCACAGAGTTACAAAGGCTAAATGAATCTTTTCCTTGAGCAAATTTGTGATGTTGTTTGTATCTATTAACATCTGCGATGGACTGGCGATCTGTCCAGGGTGGACCCCTGCCTTTCGCCCGAAGTGAGCTGGGATAGGCTCCAGCAGACCCCCGTGACCCTGAACAGGAACAGGAAATAGCGGGTATAGATAATGGATGGATGGATCTATTAACATGTATTATATTATCGTAGTTTTGCTTGCTGTATCCATGACAGTTGTAGGGTCACACAGCCATACTGTGTAGCATTGATGTGGCCAACCCCCCCAAACCTCCACAGAATATCGTATGTTCAGTCAGATCTGTGATTGGCCGTCATCCAATCATTTCTGTTGATGTTTTATTGTACTTGGTGGATATCTGCTACAAAGTGCTGCCACCATGAGTTCAAAAGATCAACTGCATTGAATTGTGTTGTATGTGAATCCTGTTTGTGCCTGTGGAAATAATAAAAAAATAAAAAAAATAATAATATATTTTGAGACAAAAGGCAGGGGTCATGGTTGCACATCACCTGAACCTACACCTGAGCAACTGCAGCAGCCCTAAATCATATCGCTGCACCCGCACACTTGAACGGTAAGCACTTGGCATGATGGGTGCATCACTTCATCTGCGTCTCTTCTTACTCTGACATGTCCATCGCTCTGGAACAGTGGGAATCTGGACTCATCAGTCCACATGACCTGCTTCCATCGCTCCAGAGTCCAAAGCCTTTTTTTCCTGATTTACCTCACTGACGAGTGTTTTTCTTAAGGCTACACAGCTGTTTAGTCCCAACACCTTGAGTTCCCTTTGTATTGGGCGTGGAAATGCTCTTACTTTCACTATTAAACACGGTTGTGAGTTGTTGATTTGTTTTTTGTTTTTTAACAATTCAATATCACCGTTTCCCACCATCCCTCCAGTTTTTGACCCAAATTTAGCAGTTTCAGCAGTCTCCTTAGATGTTTTCTTTGCTTGGTGCATGGCAATAACTTAACCCTTCTGAAACAACCACAGGATGTGTCTTCTGATTAAGGAATGAGAAGATACTCACTGCATCAGTTCAGGTTAAATGACTTGTTGCCAACTGATACATAATCTTCCATGCAGTAATTAGCCAATAGGAAGCACTTTACAACCTCAAGTCTTCCTTTTTTTTATTAATTTAGGAAAAGTTCAAGTCCAATGCATAGCTCAAAATGATATAAAGGTAACAAGTGAGGTTACTAAAAAAACAAAGGTAGGGTTACCTAAAGCTGAAAAATGGTCATTTCAGTATCATTTTTTAAAAAAAAAGCCTTTTTCAGGAAACAAAGCAAAGCAACTATAAAGTTTCACACTTTTATGGGAATTTCTACAGCAGAGCTGGGAAAAACTTTCTGAAGAATATATTTCCAATGTAGAAATAATCCCAAAGGTGTGTTGAGCTGTTACAGCTAGAAGGTGGCTGTTATGAGTCTAAAGTTGGTTTATAAAATTGAATCCATGACTTTTTTTTTTATACCCCCATTGTTTATTTTATCCTTTCAGTTCAGAGTACAATGAGACATTAATTTTAACACCCCCGCCCCAAAAAAGTGGAAAAATTGGGGTGCTCTTATATTTGCCACTGGTAGTATACATCTGCACACTCAACAACGCATAACTTTTTCCATAGCAAATAAATGTGTGGAGTTTACACACTTTTTTAAAAGATTGGGGACCATGGTTATTATTTAATAAAATTTAGAGTTTATGCATATTTTTAAATGCCCATCTGCTTTCCTGATGTGCTTTTACTGAAGGACGACTGGGACGCCACCCTTCAGCAGAAGCAGTCCGACGACAAGTCACTTTAAGACATTTGTGAAAGCGTGAAAAGTCGTTTCAATTTAGTCTAATTAATGCTCCAGTGAACCTCGAAGCACAGAGGGCAAACTAAAAGAATGAACACGTAATGCTTTGGGCTGAGGAAATTTTAATTAGCACTCCCAATACACTAAGAAACTATAGAAAATGGACAACCAACTCAGATACATTCAGTGACAGAGAAGCAAAATGATGCCTTTGAATGATGATTTATTAACCTGCTATCCTTCTACATATTTCTGCAGAGCAGTTTATTCAACCATAAAACTCAAGGAATCTCACCATTCATTTGGTCAGGGACCGATCATCAGCAATCAATGTAAATTTTAATTACCAATGAAGTAAACAAGGCTACTATTGTGTCAAAACACAAAAAACCTGGAAAAAAAAAATGAAAGACTCCTTGAATATTTAAGAGACTGTGATGTTCAAACAATATTAGCTCCACGTATGGATATGAAGCTCTAAATTTAACTACTTTTCTGCCAAAAAGAGGCAGAGCAGCAAATCATCCAACAGTGGGAAGAGATTTTTCCAACTGCTTTGGCTCTCTTTACCTTAACAAGGATGGTTGTGATGAAGAGCAAAAGACCGTGAAGGTCACTGGCCATATTTCTCTTCTTTTTAAGTGTCTTTCTTCATATTGCCTGTGAAGAGGGAATGTGAATGTGCAAAAAGAAATAGTAACTGAACTTCTGGATGTAATGTGTTTGTAATCTTAGTCAAAAAGGTCATACTGGAGAACAGACAGAACCACCAAATCAGAAAGAAAAACACCTTTCAGACAGTTGAGGTTACCTTGTAAATATACAGTACCATCACTGGGAACACTGTTTTCACAACTGAGGCTGAACACTGCAGGTTGTTTTGATTTTTTTTAAAGAGGTTATTTGCAATAAGACATGAACGACGGCCATAGAGTATATGAAAACAAGAGAGGGTGAAGCAAGAGTAAGGCAGCACACAAAACTACTGTCGTATTCTCATGGTACAACGGGTTCTACATTGTTCTTCGGTGCGAGTAGGTGTCTTGTTGCAACAGTGTTCTGCATCAGAAGATTGAGTGGATCATCTTGAGGCTGATTGGGAGGGAGATCAGAGGGGATGAGTGTTGGGGAAAATCAGCTAAAACTCCTGCAGAGGGGATTTATCACTTATTTGGGGGTTTGTAGGGTTCCAGAAGTTGCTTCGAGAATGTGTTGACCTTGTCAGCTCCTCTAACTTCATGGGGCAAAAGCGGTAACTTGACTATGTGGAAATCTTCATAAAGGTCCTCCATCTGTAGAGAAGAGATCATAAATGAACTGAAGTGACACCTCACTGCAAACGTAGATAATATTCAACAAATGGATTATCTGAACGTTACCTGATCTAAATATTTGGACTGAATTTTATGCCGGGCTTCGCACATTTTACACGGCCTCTCTGCGTCCGGGAAAACAAGTTGGTTCACAATGATGTTGTGCGTGTCAATGCAGCACTTGGCCAGTTCCTGGATCAGTCTCTCCGTCTCATAGAGTGAAAGGAACTCGGCAATACACACGCAGATGAAGGTGGTCTGTTCCTGATGTTGGCAAGTAAAGCAGAGAAGGAAGCAGCAGTTACAAATCACATCTGGAGCGCTTTCATTAGGTCTAGAAAAATTTTAATTGCCTTCATTTCCTTAGATGTTCTTAATTTCAAAAAAGTGTATCAAGTAAGAAAATTTCTACACTGGAAAAATATGTGCCAAGTTGCCACCAGAAGACAACATCCAACTTATGTTAACACCTAAATCCTAAAGCATAAATTGTTTTTAAGAAAGAGCTGACTGGAAGCGGTTGAAATCTTTTCAATAAATACAAGTAAGTGCAATGAACACAGGCTCAATAAAAGTGCAGCAAATAAACAAACAAATAAATAAAAGGTTCAAAAATATGGTGACATACGAACAGACCCCAGGTGTCGCCAGGACTCTGCAACCAGCACACAGCTGGACAGTTATTCAGACATGTAACTTTACTTTGTCCAGATATCTGCTGCCAGGCTTTCCATCAGGTTTTGATGAATTGTGAGAATCCTTATGTAGTTGACTGAATAAAGTACTCAGATTACTTTTACAGTTCTCAGATTAGTTTTATAAACCCAGCAGGAATGTGTAAGTAAATAAATCCTCATGTAAAGGCATAATTTCCTTTCTGTCACTGAGATTACGCTTGCTCACGGATACCGATGTCAGTTTAAATTTCTCTTCAACTGTCCACGTGTCTTTCTTTTGAAAAAGAAACTTGTAAAAAGCTGCATCTTTCAGCCTGTTTTATGTCTCTAAATTTGAATTATTTATTTATTCATTCATTGAAAAACCAGGGATCTCAGAGACTGTGAACAGTTATTAATTAGAGGAAAATAATAATCTGTATATGTACACACGCATGCACATATTAGCACGTTTTCCAGGTCCAACATGGACTCCCAATGACACCCCTTTTTGAGCCCTGGGTAGTCAGGTAGGCGGCAAAGATGACTGGAACCAAGTGTTTGGATCCAATCAAAGAACATGATCCCATTTAGCAATAGGAGGGTGGGTGATTTGCATCATACCACTCCATACTAAAAAAATGGCACGCCATTCCTGCTTAGCAACGACTGATTGGGAAGAACTCCATTATGCTGCAAGATAATCCTTTAACAATCATCTGAGGCCAGTTTTTCAAAACTTTGAGTTTTAATCCAAGTTGTCTGGATAATCAAAATCCCCTTTTTTCCCATCCAAGATCAAAATGATCTCAGAGACCGTTTGTTTGCATTTACAGACCGCTGTACTCGCTACCCAAGTATGAATGGACTTTTTCCTTCAAAAAAACAAAACACCTTATATTCAGGTCAAAATAATTCAGGTCCTTTAAACTCATGTATGGTCAGCTCTGCCCCACTGAGAGTGCTTTCACACCTGTTGGTCTGGTAAAGTGGTTTGATTGGGCCCAAAAGTTGTTACAATGTTGCAGTTCTCAACTAGTTTGTTTCACATTCACACCAGTGTTTTTGCAAACAAACCAACAGCTGTGGATGTTATATATCCCCCCACTCATGTGGCGGCGCTGTTCACAAAATACCGTGTTTTGGGTGAAGAGGGAAAAATCAGAAAACGTGGTGCCGTTTGTTTATTTCTTAACGATGAACTGTGCTCTCCTGTTCGTGTTTGTGGCTGTCTAATAAAATCATCGCTTTGTGCACCAAGCACAAAAACTGCTGTTGTTCTATTTTGAATCTCGCATTCGACACAAGAACACTCTGCGGCTGTTTTTGGAGCGAAGAAGACGTGTTGCAAAACACTAGCAGCAGCGTCGGCTCCAAAATAAACTCGTACAGAGAAATTTTGTGTATCCAAAAACACACCATGCGGTTTGCTACGGAAGCTTCGGTTGACCAAAAAGCTACGTACATACCAGAGTAGGTCTGAATCGAGGCCGGGCAGCGTTCTCACCAGCAGCGAACTGAACTGGAGTCCACATGGAACCGTACCGAGACCAGGAGGTGGTCTTGTTATGGTTCTTTAGTCTGAACCAAATTAAACTGGTCCGCTTTCATATCAGCCCAAACGAACCGCACTTGCAGATGTTCCAGACTCCAGTCTGCTTTAAGCGGACCAGATGGTGTAGGTGTGAAAGCAGCCTTAGACACAAGTTGGTTCAAAAAGAAAAAAAAAAAAAAAACAGCCTTTGATTGTCTTTGACACTCTGGCACCTGAGGGCAGTAACATGTCTAATTTGTGTAGGAAGGTAACGAGTAAAAGAGTAATTAGAGTGGAAGGAGCCAGAGAAAGCTGCACAATCTAACAAATGCAGAGTTTTTAAGTTGCAATCAAAGTAGAAAGACTCCATTGTGGCACTTGATCAATATGAACAGGGATTAAAATTGCATAATATGGGACCTCTCAAACATTAAGAAGCTAGTGCTTGCAGACTCAAACCTGACTGTTACCCTGTTCCTTTGGTGTGCTGTATTACATCATGGATTTATATGATTAAAATGGCTTGAATGATCTCTGTCTCGCTCGTGCTACTTACAGGATCTTTGAATTGCTCACTGACTGAGCGGATGACAGGTAGTGTTTCTTCAAGCTTGGAGGCCAGCTGGTCTGCGTTCATGTCACCCAGGCCAAGCATGTTACACATCTAGAAGCAAAGAACAAGAAACGCAAATGGAGTTAATCATTTATAATCTCTTAATCGGGTCAGAGAAACAGAGCTGAGCTCACATTCTCACCTGAGAGATGAACGGACTGATCTGGTTCTTGATCTGCATGAGGCGGCCCAGACCTCGCTCAACGATCGTGGGGAAGTTAAGCAGACGCAGTGTGTGACCAGTAGGGGCAGTGTCAAAGACCACAACTGAGAAATTCATTCCTTTCACTAACCTTAAGAACAGGTAGACAAACATGCTGAATTAGCCATACTTTTTTTCTTTTTTGACAAACTCATCATCAAAAACCACGACAAACACCTTTTGTTATTGTTTTTTCTTTACCTCATGACCTCTGCATAGCTCATGGCCTCATCAATGCCAGGAAAAGCGCTCATGGCCTCCTGCATCATCTTTTTGCCCATGCTCAGCATATTGTCCTCCTCGAAGAACTCATCAGGCAGCTCTGCCACACCCAGGCTCGGGTCGATCTCCTGCGTTGTCGTACGTGCACACAGACAGACACACAGAGCAAATTATGAATACTTTTTAATGGCTTGCTGGCTTGTGAGACTCGCGTGGGACCTACTATCCAGATGATTCAGATGAGACGGTAAACCCGTGGCCCAAACATTAAAACAAGCTGATAAATAACCTTTTTTGTTTCACCAAATAGCTTGGGGCAAACAATTTTCAGAAAAGAAGTCAATATTGAATTTCACTGTGGAAAAAAATCCTCAAATATTTGCTTCCATTCAAAAAAAAAGAAAAAAGAAAAGAAAAAAATCAATTGACAGCAACACAACGGAACTTGAAGCCCTGACCAAAGCAAGTTTCCAAAATGATTTTAGCTGTAGACAAACTGCACTCGTGAGGGCAAACCCTGAGGTTATGTCTGTTTTCCATAAACAGTAAAAAGAAGCTATCTAACATGATCACAACGAACGTCATGGCAACACCAATCAAGAAAGCAAAAAGGCTCAAGTTAGACAGAGGCAAGAAATAGAGAGATAGCCATCAGCAATATCCTGTACACGAGTCAATATTGAACTAGCAAACACTCGCTGGCATGCGCTGACAGAAGCAGAGGGCTGCTAGTCAGATGGCGCTGTAGCTTTGCTGCTATTGGAGCGAAAAGTCTTTTCTTTTTGTTTTTTCGCCCTCCATGTCCTGTGCGCTCATGTTTGGTTGATATAAAGCTGTTATTACTAAAGTTCTTTGTTTGCTCACCGGTTCACAGTTTATTTCGTAATAGAAGCCAGGAGACGAGGCTGTGTTGCTAGCAAATGACCTCATATGTTACATTTATCTGTGTTAAGAGAATTTGTTGCAAACCAGGAAATTTAATGAATAATTTAAGACTCCAATTTCAACAGAGGTCACCCGAGTACCGTGGAACGTGATGCGTGAGAGAGCAGCACTCACACCCATCCAGGGCTTTAAAGATTTGTGCCTTTCCAGTCTTCCCTGCACTAGTGGCTTCCTCCCATTTCTCCAGGCAGAGTGAACAGCATCACGGCTCATGCAGCCGTAGGTGCTGATCTCCTCCCCGTGAAACAACTGGAAGACAGCCTGGAATTTCTCCTGAGGTTCAGCGTGTCGACGTCATTACCCATTTTGCGCATCCTCTCACACTGAATCAGCACCTTCCATCATCTCTGCACGGAGAGATCTTTTGGCCAATTTACCCATGTCATATCATCCACGTACGGATAGATGTGTAGCTTCTCTCTTTCTTTTCATAGATCTGTGATCTTGCTTGAATTAGAAAGTTACATACAGTGACTGATTTGTTTTGCTTGTTGCTTCCTTTACCGAAGTGTTCATGTGCCAAAAAGGCCCAAATGCCACCGAGCAGATGAAAAATAACATCACTTTATGGTACTCAGGTTGCCTCGTCTGTAAAAAAAACTGAAACAAAAACACAGATGGTGTGTGAAAGGATTCTGTTGTGGTTTGATAAACCAGGGATCACTGGCCACTATGTAGTTTTAAGGTGTTATTTCACTCACCTTTGGGTCTGATTACAGAAAAAAGGAAATAAAATGTGAATAACTTCAGTAGGAATTCAGTTGGATCAAAAAACTATGGTTGCCAAAGTGCTAAAACCTTCTAATTCTAGACCCATATCCAGGAAAACAGTATATAATTTCAGCTTTAATTAGTATCAGACTCTCTCTCTTTTATTTTGTTTTTTTTCATAACGCTAACAAAACAGCATGTGAGAAGCAAATAAACGATGAATGCTGACACTGCTTTATGATGTAATATTCATAGCACCATATCGGTCAGCCCCAATCAGGTTTTCTTTTTTTTTTAGCAACCAGGTCATATGTTGTTTGTCGAAGGATGTCTTTACTGGGAACACCTTACCATAGCAAAGAGGTTGTCATAGCCTTTGACCTTAGTAGGCACCTTTGAGAACTTCTGGTCAAAGGCATCAGAGATGTTATGAGCAGGATCTGTGGAGATGATGAGGACACTCTCCCTGACCGCCGCCAGCTGGACTGCCAAACTACAGCTGAAAGAAAGAAAGGTTTGTTTAGCACAGAAGAGGGATTTAAGTAAATCCCAAGAGCTCCTCACCTCAACAACAACACGACTTCCACGTAAACCTGGAGAATCTAATGCGAATGGGTCATTTTACAAAGCTGCGTAGCGTTTGTGTGACTTCAGTTTTTCAAATTTTTATGCTTTTATGGAAGCAAGAAAAGAAAGTGACAATGTCATGTGGTCTAAAACATAAGTCTCCACTCCCTGTGTGTTTGGTGGGATGTTCAATTTACGCAGATGTCAGATGTCATCTAACATGAAAGCATGGCTCCATAGAAGTACCCTATAAACTCCTTGGTTGATTTCTTTAATTAATACAATAAATAAATGAGTGAGTGAGTGAGTGAGTGAATCCTTCTAAAGCAAAGTAATTGTAGTGTCAATAACATCCACAAATCACCACCATCTGAATTGTGCACAGTTTGATCATTTGTTTTGTTTTGTTTCTTTGGCAACCAGCTTGAGTTAAGACATTAACGTGTTAAATAGAAATAAACCACTAGAGAAGAGTTTTGGCTTGATGTGAAAATTGCCTCGGTCCATTTTCCCACAATGGTCTGCTGGACGTATTCTGTAATTCGATAATGACTGCGAATGCCGTTACCCTCAAACTCCCCGAATTTTGTGAATCATCGGCATGCTTTGCTCAGACCGAAGCACAGTTCGCCCTACGAGACATCACCGTGTACACCATGAAATACTGGTGTCTGGTGTCGGCTCTGGGTCATTCAACAGCATCCAGAGTTGTGAACCTCATTAAAAGTCCTTCAGCTACGGAGAAGTATGATACACTTAAAACCCATTTGACTTTTGAACTTTCCAATACAGAGTGTAGGCTTTTCTCCCTCCAAGAGCCGGGTAACAGCAAACCCTCTGAATTGATGGACAGAATGCTAGATCTCCTCGGTGAACACAAGATTTCCTTTTTATTCAACCTTTTCTGTTGCAATTCCCAACACCAACATCAGGCTGGTCAGAACTCGCCTCGGAGGCAAGTCCACAGTGGCCGCATTACTTCCCACACACGCTTAAGACCCGGGATATACTTGCAGTTTAATGATGCGTCCGTTCGCATATTACCAGAGGTCTCCGCCGGGGGGCAGAAAGCAGAGCCAGAGTCAGAAGTACAAGTGTATAAGAGAAGCGTGACAGAACACGTTAATATTGTGTTTTTGTTGCGGTCACAGTCAGATAAAACAACAGCATCATCATCATCATCATCATCATCATCATCATGTGGAGACGTTATAAACCATAAAACTAATATTGTTGGGATAGGAGTTTATTTATCTCACGTTACCAATGTGTAAAATTAATGAGAAACACCGGCAGCATTTTTCATCAAACGTTTGGCGACTTGTTGCATCAGGATGCCTGTCTACTTCAACACAACCAACACCACACAGCTGGAGGTTGCGAAAAGAAAAAGGCCGTAACCACAGAAGAGCTTTGTGACAGCAAGTATATTCCAGGCTGAACCCTTCACCATTTCAATTCTGCTCTCTGTTTGATAATCCATTTTGTTTTGGTTGCTTGGCAGCCAGCTTGAGCTCAGCTGTTACTGTGTTGCTTAGAAATGAACCTCCAGAAAAGCATTTTGGCTTGATGTGGAAATTGCCACATCAATTTCCCACATTGATGCTTAAGGAACCGCAGCTACTCTGTGAGGAAGTATATTTTAGTTGCTTTGAAGAAAGTGTAATTAATTTACTTTAAATTACAAACACAAATCTTCAATATCTGATTATGATTTAAGTTTTCAAGAAATAATACATTTTATACATATAAAAATAAACAATTGGAGAGCAAAATATTTATCAAAAGGTCTTCACACTAACTTTACATGAGTCAGGAAGCTACTAAAAAACCTTTAATTTATGTATATGGCTTGTGACATGGTTGCAAACGGAATTACTATTTTGGAAAATGTGATGTGTGTGTGTTTTTGTTGTTGTTGTTGTGTAACAGTGGTTTCCTTCTTTTATAACGTTTGTGAGCCATCATAAGACTGGGAGCTAATGCTAAAGTTGCATATTTTTAACCCCCAGATGGCGTATTTGTTCATTAGATTAGCTGGTGTTTATTTACCTGAGATTTTGTTGACAGTTTTCCCTTTAAATATGGGAAAACAAATCGGGACAAGCAAAGTAGCGGTGAAAATTAAAGCATTACATAAAGTCGTAAATTCACGTGTCATTTAACGTTAGCTGGTGACTGTGCTCGGCAGCCTTCAATTACCCAGCAGGTCTGACATGTATCAGACAGCAATTTGTTTAACATTATGCAACGTTGTTGCAATACAGATTCATCTGTGACAGAAGGCTAACGTTCATTATCTTCTCGTTGTGCTAAATTCTCTTAATTATGTGGATGCAATGATCCCCGTCAACTTGTCTCAACATAAGCTAACTTAGCTTACCATCTAGCCAGGCTCGAGATCACCATACTCTTCAACTTACCTACATGTCGTTTTACCGACACCCCCTTTTCCACCAACAAAAATCCATTTCAAAGATTTCTGCTCGATGATATTCTTCAGAGTTGGTTCTAAAGGCTCCACGTCAGGGGCATCTTCAAATTCATCTTCCAACGAGGCTGCCATCTTGTCTGTGTGCAGTCTCTGTACTGTCGCGTTCAAAGCTCGTCGGATTTATCAATTACTAAGAAACTGGTACAAAATCACGGTACAGGGCAAAAGAAAAAAAGGAAGAACAAAACAAATATAAAAATCGATATTACATTTATTAAATTGTATGTATTTCAAGCAATGCTGACAAATACCTGTTTAAGTTGTTGATGTATTTCACATAGTTTGAGACATTAATGATAAAAGGAAATATGTGAAGAGGCAGCTTGTCTGTGTTTCTCTCCAGTCCAGTCCTAATATAGTTAAAATGGCTAACAGGGTGTGGCGGAGATGATACTTGTTTTGTTATAAGTTTAAGTACTAAAACTAAAACTATTTTTGAAACTTTATTTTCTTCTTTTCGTGTGTGTGTGTGTGTGTGGAGGGAGGGGCTTACTTCAAGCACCCTTCAGGGAGTGGCTGCATTCACATAAATCTGTTATTGGATGCATTTGTATTTTTGCTGTAAACAACAGATAAACTATGAGCTGAGTAACTGCAAAATCTCTCCGAAAACGGTGGACTATATAAACTATGTTGACAGAGAGTAAATGAGACTTGAATTTTGCTGCACCGTGTGTGTCCCTCTACAGAGATCTTATCTGGGAACAGACTGATTGATCAAAATGAAACATCTTATAGATGATGGGTTTATAGGTGGAGGATAGAAGAGCAGATTATTATCTGTCTTGCCGACATCAGGCTGTGCAGAAGACAGCTCTGATGCTGGAACTGTGAACAAACTGCTGGAAAAGTAGCAGAAAGACGCGTTTCACATCACCAGTTGCAGCCAGGGATGTGCTGGCTTGTTGTTGAGTCTGTAACTTTGCAAAAGCAGAGCAGACGTCTGAATTTGGGCATGTGGCCATAATCTTCAGCTTATCAAACATTTGTGAGGGTGGACTTACTGTGAATGGGACAGACTAGCTGAAGAGATGTAGAATCCCAGTCCATGTTACACTGGTCACCAGTCACATTTGGAAGTTGATTATGAATTTAAGTGTTAGAAGAAAAAGCAACAGAAAGAGACATCCATAAATCTTTTATTCATCAATTATTTATCCCACTGATTTCAGCGGAGTGAGTGGTAATCATGAGAACACTTACTCGCAGAGGACTGGGCTCTGGTACTTGAACTAAATTACATTTCTTTAAATTTGTAATTTATGTTAAATTAGGAAAGCACTTTCAAAAAGGAACTATTTATCATCATTTAAACAAAATCAACTCTGAGTCAAAGACAGATGTTGGGGCAATATCAAATATATTTTCTGCAATGTTTGTTACTATTTAGCTATCACATTAATTTAATAATACATCTTAAATACAGGCACAATGAGTTGTCTATATGTACATAACGGCATTTGTCTGCAGAATTAAGCTAAATACAGCATCCACTGAATCTATTAACAGTGATTAGGCATCAGTTCTTTAGAGTCTGGTCTTACTTTGTGTGAATGTTTGGACAAAAAGCTGTTCAGGCCCAGCGTGTGTTCAGATTCATAGCGAGACTGTGACGACACGCGTCGACTCATCCTGACACTCAAAGTGAAAAAAGCTGGTCATGTGACACGTCCTGATGCCTGGTGGATTGTGGAGGCAGTCTTGGCGTCGATGGCGTCTGATCCTCCAGAAACTTGTCAAACTCTGAGGAAAGTTTTGTTTAATCTCCAAATGAGAAAAAAAAAACAAAAAAAACTAATTTAGGCTTGAAAAGAAACAACATACCTTTACTTGATACTCCCTCGCAGACTGAAGACTGCTCTTCCTGCTTTTCCAAACACAAACTGTAAAGATCGCGTTGTACTTTAATCACCCACCATCATCATATTTAATGCACACTCTCTCTTACCATGTCGCAAGATAACAGTTTGTCAAAATCATTTTGTAGACAATTTTTTGCTGGTTGCACCTAAGAGAAGACACAATCACAAAAAGAAATCGGATGATAAAGGACGTCGTTTGTCTTCCTTGTAATCACAAATGCTCATCCAAACTAATGCCATGTGTGATGCTTTATTGTACACACCACTCCTGTGACCTGTAACCTTGAGTCAAGAGCTCCTGCGAGGCCCTCCACAGCTCCAGGGTCCTCGTACCTGACACTGGACGCACATATGATGGGATGGGGTTCAAATCCAGCAAAATCCAAATTACTCATCATCAACAAATGAGAAGCTAAACATAAGCTCAGCATATTTTACTATATTTAAGAGAATTGCGTACTTGAATCGTGTCAAACTGCAGTTAAATAACTAAGATATGATGCAGTCTGCTTGTCATTCTTCAGCAATGGTCTGTGCAGTTGTGCTCCAGTTGTGAATACATGAGGGTTCGTTACATTCTGATGCTGGTGGACAACAACCTGGTGCAAATGCTGTGAGGGCCCTAAATGTGCTCCAGAGTTTCATCAGTGATGAGAAAACCACACATTTACTTGTAGCTGGGCATTTCAACCAGGCCAGCATGAAGACTGTTCTGCTTAATTCCTATTCAAAGGCTCCACTTAAATAGATCATTAGCAAAATAACTTTCTTACTTCACCTTTTCCTTTGCTCAGATAAGGAGTTGCCTCTAGTTTGGGCAAACATGTCAAACTCCTCTTCCTCTGCAAAACAGAATTTCAAATTGGAACTGGCATTTAAAAAAAAGAAAGAAAGAAAAGAAAAATTCCAAGCACATGTGCTGTTCAGCCACAACATCCTGTTTTCCAACAGGAATAAATCCATCCAAAAAAAAAAAAAAAAAAACAGGACAAAACTCACAAGATACAGCACAATTGGATTCTTGTTTTTAAGAGAAGCAGAACGTGGCCAAAACGTACGTACTCTGACTGGATAGTTTATGGTGATTGCTCTGGGTGCTGACGGCTGGTTGGCTGGTTGTTGAAATAACTGCTGGCTCTGTGTTGGTCGAAGATTCAGAGCTGAGGTCAATCAGGCTCAGACTTGTGGTGAAGCTCTGTGGTGAAGCAGGGAAACATGTATCTTCTTATGGAAAAAAAACAGCAGTTTTCTGAGGCAACTGGGGAAAAATTGCATTCTGCCAATATATCACATTCACAAAACACGACAAGAATTCATTTACTTTTTCATTTTTACCTGTTGCGAATTTGAACTTCGAGCCTTGTTCAGCCTGTCAAACCTAAAACACAGATGCAGCATATGAAGCAGTGTGTTTACGCTTCACTTTAAAATAAAATAAATAAATAAATCCTGACCACGAAAGAGAGCTGCTGCACACCTGTCGTAGCGGATGAAGGCGTTGTTGAGGTCATCGTTTACCACAAGCAGCTCTTCGATAAATCCTTCACTCGACAGCTGTGAGATGAGTTCCACCACACGGGTCTGCATGCTCTTACACACAGTGAACAGCTGCTGCTTGGCCGGAGAAAGAAAGAGGGATAGAGGGATGGAGGGATGGATGAACGTCCAGTACAAATCAAACAGTTGCTTCACATGACAATATTCATGTTTGATACTCCACCAAATGCTGATTAGTTGTGCATTACCCCTAGTTATGATTTTTCATCCTATTTATTTATATTTACATTTCCTTTTTTTTTTTTTAGCCACCACACACACACACACACACACACACACACAGGGGCCAGATCAATATTTTTTAGTTAAAAAAATCTAACTGAAGAGAAATTAGCTTCTCTAAATCTTTGCTTAGAAATGGTAGCTAGGAAACTGCTTTATAGTTGAATATTGATCCATTTATATTGTTACTTTTCAGAAAAGGTCACAGCAGTCTTGAAAGCAGCAGCAAAGAGAATAATTTCTAACATTCAGCACTTTTGCATGGAAGGAATCATAACTATATTCTAGAGATGTCAGTAAATTTCGTACAACTCAATCAGAACAGAATAAAGGTGCTGGGGCCTCGTTTATAAATCTATGGGTAGGATCCTAACAGAAGGTTTACGGACCCCCAAAAGCTGGAAATAAGTGTGGCCAAAAAAAGAAAAAAATCAGATTTATAAAAACTGTGCGTAAGCAGTTTCTATAAATAGTCAATACGAAGGAGCTCGTGAATTTTCTTCGTGTAACTCAGATGCTGCCAGAAGTCATGTGCTCTTCACAACACAGGGAACATTTAGCTGCGATGAACATTTAACTAGTGATCCAAAAGTATCCATGTATTGTAGCCAAATACATTTTTCTTTTTTTAATTTTCTGATTTTAGGAAAACAGTCACAGCTCAAGATCTGTAACTGTTACTTCTTCAGGAAGCTTAGGTCCTTTAGTATTTGATGTCACCCATCTTCCTGTTATGGAGAGTTCAATCTTATCTGCAGTCATCTGTTGGGGGAGCAGCATCAGAACCAGTGACTTAAAGAAACAGTGTCGCTTTTGTCTCCAGTCAGAGACTCCTTCAGGTCCACTACACGAGATCCGTCCTGCTCACAGCTATAACCATTTATAATGACGACTGCTGCAAAAACTGAATTTCCCTTCGGGCACCACATCACAAACAATGAAGTTAGTCTTTTCGTATCTAAAGTATTGTTTCCTCACCTCTCTCCAATGATCCTCCCCTGAGAATATTTGGGGAGGGTAACTGGGGGAGACCCACCTCACAATCTGAAAACATCTGGTTCAGACACACACCTGTAGAAGTTCCGTGTCATCTGGCGGACTCTGACCAGGTTTTAGTTCATTTAGCATTTCTGCCATTACTGTGAGGTTTCCCTTCACCAGCATCAGCTCACTTTTCAGCTTCTGTTCCTGGAATTTAAGTTAAAAAGAAGGGAAAAAGAAAATTACTAAAATGTCAGTTTTAGAGAAATAATATCAATGAGTGACATGCATGGAGAGGACAAGTCAGTTCTATTTATATCGCATCAAGCCGTCTGTAGATGCTTCACAGAGACGAAGAGCGTGGCCAAGCAACGTAGTATGGCAAAGGATGGAAAGGAAAAACTCCTTGGGAAGACAACTCGAGCAAGATCTGGCTCAAAGGGGCGACCCACCCACCAAGGGCGACTGGGCAGAGGAAGAAAAGAGGAGGGAGACAGGACAAAGAGGAGAGGGACATTATTCTGGCCAGAGCCCGTGAAAAGGTGCACTTTTTAAAAGAAAAATTATCATCCATCCATCATCTATACCCGCTAATTCCAGTGCAGGGTCACGGGGGGCCTATCCCAGCTCACCTCAGGTGAAAGGCAGGGGGACACCCTGGACAGGTCACCAGTCCATCACAGGGCCACACGTATACATACAATCATTCACACTCTCACTCACACCTAGGGACAATTTATGAACACAAATTAAGCTAACAAGCATGTCTTTGGACTGTGGGAGGAAGCCGGAGTACCCGGTGAGAACCCACGCAAGCACGGGGAGAACATGCAAACTCCACACAGAAAGATCCCTGTGGAGGCTCGAACCAGCAACCTTCTTGGTGTGATGCAACAGTGCTTGATAATCACACATTATTTCAATTATATTTAGATTAAAGACAAGATATTTTTCCTTTCCTTTTTTGTATGGTACTTTTACTGTCCCTTTGCTACTAAGGAATAAAATATAGGGCGTTTTTTAGTCCATTTAGGTTCTTTGTAGTCAGAAGTACCTATAATAGTAGCTTACCTACAGAGCAGGTAGTTTTCCTGTTATCAAGACGTACAATTACTGTTAAAAGATGCATCTGTCACCTCATTATCTAGAGACGGACATAAAGGGATGCATCCTTTGACTGTCCATCTACTAACCTTGGCTTTAAGCATCACGACACAAAAACTGAGCTAAATGAAAGTGTTCCTTTCTTGTTTTAACTCTGTGCTGAGTGGAGATTGAGTATTCCACGTTGTTGGTTAAACATCAGTCACCTTTGGTTTGAAGTAGAGCGTATCAGTGAGTTCGGGTCCTGGGGGGGGGGGCACTGCTCCGGATCTTTAGGTGTGTCCCTGCTCCTACACCTCAGCACACACGCCAAACCAGACACTGTTGTCATGAAGAAGGAGCAGATCTCATTTTATGAAAAAAGGAAAAGAATGGAGACAAACAGGTTATTCAAAGGGTTCACAGACTTTTTCCTTGGCGCTCTACGCTGATGGTGATGCTGACGCTTCAGAGACCCGTCTAGTCAGACGTAGCATGAAGTCACCTTCAGGAGGGAACCTGCAACATTTAGGGAACAAAGTTAACTTTATTGGCTTGGCTAATAATGTTCTGTTTTACATCATTTCCTACGTCACATCTGTTGTTTGTTTGTCAACATCATAGAATGTGTTTTATAGATATAACACGTTCATGGAAAAGTAAAGTTTGGAGATTGGAGGCCGCTGTCAAAGCCAGGATCATATATATATGTTTGATTGCACAGTGAAACACGCCGTAAATGAAGGATCTGCTCGTTTCGTGTCACGTTATAAGACTGTAATAATCTCACAGCGTGTTCCTGGCCTGAGTGGACTAATAATCTTGATAATAATCCCTCCCCGGCCAGGTCTCAAGGAAGTGGTGTATCTTTCTGACAAGTACCATGATACACCTGAGATGACTGCTTCCAGAAGGCTGCTCAGCATGGCAGGAATACAGTACAGGTACGCATCAGAGGAAGAACTTCCTGTCTGGATTTAACCTTCTGAGCGGAGAGCGTCCCACACTTTTTTTTTTAAAGATCATTTCCTTTAATTTAAAGGGTGTCATTAAAGAATATATCAGTAGTATTAAAGAGTATTGAAAAAAATGTAAAACTTTACAAGTATTAAGATTTTACAGACTATGAGAGGTGCTAGAATCTGATTGGACCAGAACATCTCTGTTTGGGGGTTTTGATTTGACAGCAACATTGATGGTGAACCATTTGCAGAATTGTTGCTGTAACCCAAACTGATGAAAGCCCTAATGCATCCAAAAATCTGTGATGACAGGAAGCATTCTGTCCACAGAAGGTGTAGAATCATGGGTCTCCTGTCTAGAAGCAAAGCTTTCATCAGAGTAATATCTGAATGGCTCTTCCAGCATCGGTGTGTTCAGCAAGAATGACACATTTGCTCTGTAATTAACTTTTCATGGTGTTATGCTCTCTAGACATAATTTTTTCCCATCTTTTAAATGTCCTGCACAGGAAAGAAGTGCAGTTTTACTAGGACACAATTCAATGTTCTACTTAAGACTGATTTTCACTTGATGTACTGGGTGTTAATTTGCCATAAAATGTGATATGATCTTCATCATTCATTGATGAATTCTTTGTAAATTGTGTATATTTGCACATGAATCGCCTGCTTACTGAACATTCCCATCCTTTGTTTCATCAGTTTTCCTTCCTTTGCCTAAACGTGCTCTTTGCCAAAGCTCTGACGTGCACCAGCTTTCTCCATGGCTCGCTGCCTCTCCTGACTCAGAGGTGGGGTAGCCGTGGGCAGAACAGCTGGACATATTTTGATATGTGAAGTTTCCATATGGGACAATAAACTGTTGGAAAGCTCATGTGAATAGTTTGTGTGTAGAATCAGGAATGCGAGGAGCAGTGATGTAGCAGAGAAAGCAGAGCTCGAAGGATCTAGTATCCTCCAGACACCTTCTCCAGCTTCTGTAGAAAATATTCACTTTATTATTCAGTTCCTGTCCGTGTTGTGATGGCAAACGACATTTACACCGACTTTGAAGTTAGTTTCTGATTCTTAACAAGGTCTGATTAAATGATCTTTCTGTTACTGTAGAATAGATAATTCATGGTTGCTGATTTGCTGAGTTGGCGGTTTATTTAGGTTGGTGTGTGTACCTGCTAGAGCTGGAAGACGACATCGTACCCTCGTAACATCGCCTTATATATACTGTTTGCTCTTTATTTACACTGTTTATCTTTAACTTGTCCGTGTCATTGTGTATAAATGCCCACGTGTGCACTGAAAAGAGCAATAGTCTGTACGTTACATTTAATGAGGAAATTTGGAAAACATCGTACACAAAGAAAGGAATGTTTGCATGAAGTCAGTTTTCAGTATTAGAACATTCTGGTTCAGGTAGAAATCTATTTATGTGTTTAGGCTGCTCAACAATCTGTTATGAATTTAAACTTGCACATAATATAGAATATTTTATGCTTCGTGCATTAAAAGCTGATGTTTACTTTAATGTTGGAGTTCTTTTTAAAGAGGTAACTTTTAACCAGATGGATCATTGGCAGCTTTGATTGCTGATTTAACATGTTCATTTGGATTTAAAACAACAACAACAAACCAAAACAGTACCAGACAGCACTAACGGTGCAAGATGTTCTTAAAGGGCAAGTAAGACCATTTCTGACTGCTGCTTTCATGTGAGAACTGAATGAGGTTCAGAGTGGGGAAAAAAAAACGGTTGAGGAAGAATCTAATCTGAAAAGGCGACCTTCATCTTTGATCTGGCCTTTTGCGTGCGTTAACAAACGTAAACGTCTTTTTGTTTGTTCCCTTCGATGTTTTTCTCAGGCAGTTCGAGCCCAAGAGGACGGAGATCGTCATCGACTTTAATTCCATCAATCATCCTGGAAGGCTGAACTGTGCGACCAAATGAAAACGCACGTTGAAAAGCTGCTGAATGATGCTCGGAGGACAAGGAGGAAGGCCAACACCCGTTTTCTGCACGTTTATTCCATTATTGTCTTTGTGTATTTTATTTCTTTTTTTAATCAAAATTTAATTACACTTCAGAACGTATGGGCCTGTGTGGAACATTGTTACAGCGTGCTTTATTTTAAATTTACTTTACATTGTAAATATCCAAAAACCCGCCCTGAACAACATCCTCATTTATTTTAAAATTCACTTTTGTACGGCCAGCATCGGTTCCCACATCTCAAGCAAGTGTTGAGATTTCAGACGTGATGTCATGAACAGCTTTACCGCCTTTTGTTTTATGGTCACAAAGAAGCTGAACTCTGATCGGTACCTTGGAGAAACTGCACGTTTTAGCAGTCGGGCTGACCAGCGAGTTTTTAGACGGTTTAAAACCTTTTTATTGCGTTTCTTGAGTAAATATTCCTTCAACGTTGAATTAGCCTGAATGTGAGAGGGAGCTGTGCTCAACAGCCTGCTTATTCCGCAGCCTCGGGGCTGGAAATGAAGAAGTTAGTGCACATCAAGACTTAATTTCTCCCTGAAGTAAATTCATCAACTGCAAATCAGTGCTGAGGTGTGTATTGACCACTGACCATCCCGTCTACGGTTAAAACTGTCGATACCCGTAATTTACAACTAAATCACATTGTGATGCAAAAGAAAAAGAAAGAAAAAAGCTGATAATTGACAGAGAACACTGCATCACTTATTCATAAGGAGTGAAAGTTTGGGATACCGTATTGAAAAGCATCTGAGCAGCTGAAGGCGTCTTTATTCTTTGCAGTGAAACGCGTCAGTCTGTGAAAACCTGCATCATGTTGGAAACTGGAAAACCCTTCTGTCCTGTAGGTAGCGATGTTAACAATGAAATAACTACCTGTTATTTCAATTTTAATAGGTGTTCATTTCTTGTTTCCAAACAGTAATGTTCAGTGTTTTTAAAATTAATTTACATATACTCTGTAATGTGTTCTGCTCTTTATTCTAATCTTTTCGTGATGTTTTTACTGAATGAATGCAGTTCAGCAAATGTTCCTATTGTAGTTTTTTGTGAAGGGTCTAAAGTAAACGATGCTTCTTTTCTTTCTTTTCCCCCCCCTTTTTTCTTAATTATTGAGGAGCTTGTTTTAGGGTAGGTTTGCAATGCTACAAAGGAACCTTTAAAAAGTTTCTGGTACATTTCTGACCAGGAAAAGTGTAACTCCTGGTACTGTTGTTCCTGTCTGTCACTTTGGAGTCAGTAAAATGGATCAAATGAGACAAATACCAGATGTTTTTGTTTTTCTTTAAAAGCTATTTTAAAGTTTGGTCACAGGGTTTCTTTGACTGGAAGGTTTCTATTAAATCTTTACACTTGGCTATTTAAGTGGAACCTGGAAAGAAAAATGTTTTTCTTTTTTTTTTTTCCCCACAGGAGCAAAAAACTTGAAGTTAGAGTAAAAACTTTTTTTTTCTGTTTCCATTCTTCCTAAATATACACTGATCATTCACAACATTATAAGCAATAACAAGTAGCGAGAGGAAACTGCTCATTTTTGTGATAACATGTAAATCATCCTGCTGGGATGGTAAAGCACTCTGGCATTCACATGAAGTTATTTGTTTTGTTTTTTGGCATTTGCCTTGAATTTGTTTCAGGCCTGTCTCACTTCCAACATGGCAACATCCTCCCCCGTCATGAAGTTAACTGCCTCAGCAGTTGGCCCTTCCACGATTTAATTTTTTTTCTTTTTTTTTTTTGGAAGTGCTCAAAGAACACAACACGGAGTCTGAGTTAATTTGGTCTCCAGACTCGAGACGCCAATCTGGATCCTGATGGTTTCTGCTGATTCCTGATGGTCCCATTTCACAGAGACCACATCCTACAACACGCAGGCCTCAGCGGATTGATAATATTTAAGTACGAGAGGCTCCTCAGGTGTTTCTGTCCACACCTGAACCAGTCAGAGCTCTTTTAGTAGCACAAAGAGGACTTTCTCAATATTAAGCTGTTGACGGGTGCAGATTTCACCAGCTTCACAAAGTCACCTTCTCTCCTTTTGGATTTGTCTTACCTGGTCTATCCACTATAAAGGACGATGGTGGAGGATTTTCAGCCTGTAAGGTCTTTTGCATTTAGCTGGTAAATTTAATGAGGATGAGCCACTTTGATTAGAGAAGCATGTTTCCTTTTTCTGAGATAGAAAGTCTTCTGAGACTTGACAGAAATCTTGCGAGGATTCATTTATTCAAAAGTTAAGTGCAGCTGAACTAGACTGATGTGATACTTGTAGCGTAAGCTGAAGGACCGGCACCATGTGCAGTTATAGATTCCTTCTGATTTCACAAAACAAACTGGACGACTGAAGGCAGTGCACAAGAAGGAAAAAAAAACCAAAGTGCACTTTAAAGTTGGTAATCACATCATCACTCTCTGCCCATTGTTGCTGTATTTGCGTTCTGCAGTGGAGAGAAATGCAACAATAATAAAAATATATGCACTCGTTTTAAGGATTTTTATTCTTTACCGTAGAAACACTGTACATAAATTACTTTCTCTGAGACTAATATCGATGTACGGATAAATGGAACTTCTCAACCTTCAAAACAAAGGTAAACCAATAAAACACTGTCAACTCATCTTAAGCGTCTCTGGCAGAGAAAAGAAAAAGATTGGTAGCATATGATATTAACTTTGTGTAAAAGTTCCTGCACTTTGCTTTCCTTTAAAAATGATTAAAGGTGCTTTTAACCTTTGTTAACACATACACACTGAAAACTCCTCTAAAAGAGCACTGAGACCCACAATCAATGAGAAAACATCCACTTCAGTTTTTGATCTATTACTGTTACTTGTTAATGACACTAATGGTGATGCATTGTCTTTTCTTGTCTTTTTTTTTTTTTCTTTTTCAGGGAGAATGGAGCAAACAGCGAAGCAACAGTTAAGTTGCAAATCACAGCAACCTTTCTGCCCCAAAGCCATGACAAAATGTTTCTATTGCAAGCAATACTACTACCTTTGACTGACAAAAGCACAAGGTCAATGCGATATCAGCAGAGTCACAATTTGCAGTTGTGAAGGACCGTTGGGCTGCCGGGGGGACCAGCGCTTTCCAGGACAGGTGAACCCACTCTGTGTGCAGAGGCTGTAGAGTCAGAGGCAGCCATGGCACTGCGGTCTCCTTGCCTCCACACGCGTCGCTGCTGGACTGCGGTCTGCACGAGTTTTATAGACCTTGCACGAGTAATGAGGAGTGGTTTTTAGAACTGAGCAGCATCAGTAAGAAAGTAAACGAAAACACAAAATTCTGTTTTAAGTTCATATCATGATCCATTCCTGTGGTGGTGGTAGTGTAATTATAGTATTAATAGTGGCATACATGTAGGTAATAGTATGTAAACACTTTTTTGTTTTATTTTTACATCCCCTTTTAGTTTGAAGCAAATGCAAGTTTATATATAAAAACAAAAAACTTTTTTTTTTTTTTTTTTTCCCTTGTACAAATTGTAGTCCTTTTTTTTGTGCCTGTCTCTCTTAGAGAGAGTCCACAACAGTTCCATTCAATGGCTTCAGCCATGGAATAATAAATCCTAACGACAGAGCTTGCAGAGATGTACACTCCAGAGCGACGGGCCACATCCGGACCCACAGACATTGGTTACCTGCGACATCTGTGAGGGATGCACTGACATTTGTTATGCTGACTGCACAGACAAGTTTACTGTTGCTTAAATGCTTGCGAGCCACCCGCTCGGGACGGCTGCTGAAACACTAAACTGGCTATTTGAGCTAGTCTCTATGTCCCACTGTTAGACAGTTTCATAGCAAACAAATATGGCAGTCATGTTCGCCCCGGCTTACCCAGAGAGAGGTTGGAAGGGCTTGCGTGCAAGCTGTCTGAAAGCAGACAACAAGAAAAGAAAGAAAGAGAGAGAAAGAAAGGAAGAAAAAAAAAGAAAAGGCATGGGTCAAAAAAACCCTTTTACAGGCTCATAACTTCTTTGAACATGTTTCAAGTCTGTTGTGTTCAAGTGATCATGATCAGTCTTCAAATCCTACATTAACAACTTCTTTACAAAAACAAACAAACAAAAAAGATGCAAATGAGGGGGAGCCAGTGGATAGTTTTCCAGTCTTTAGACAGTTTCAGTTGTGACATCCATTTTGTGTTAATAAGTCTGACAGACAGAGGGAGTAATGATTTGACCTTGTTCATGCCGTGTTACCTCCTGCCTATCTCACTCTGCCGTAGGAACTGGATGTTGTTAGCGCTGTCGGCTAGTTCTGGGTACTGCTCTATGGACAAGACGTAGTAGCCATCGTAACCCAAAACCTTGCCGCTGCTCAGTAACTGCCTTTTCTCTCCCTCCGTCCACAGCCTCACTCCTTCTTCCCCGTCCCTGACCCGCTGCTGTTCCCGCGCCCAGGCACTCAGCAGAGCTCTTTGCCTCGCTTGTTCCAGGATTCGTGCTTTCTCTTCATCCAACGTTGTCCCGTAACGCACGTGGAGTGCCAGAGATCCATACTGAAGTTCGACATCGGCAAAACGGCGCGTTCTCCCGTTCATCACCGTTGTAGACTGGGAGACGGTGACGTTCACGCCATTTTCCAGGGACTTCCTGCCTGAAGTGAGCCGCAGCGCGCTGAGGTCGTTCTCAGGGAGGCTGGTCTTAATGAAGTAATGCGTGTCTCGTCCCTCCACCGTGAAATGTAGGTCCTCAAGGTAGAACGCGTTGTTTAGGACTCCAGCCACTTTGATGCAGTCCTCATTAGCGATGTTTAGGGCGTTGGTCACCACGCGGCCGTGGATCACAGCAAACATTACTCCCTTTCCAATCAGAGACTTGACAGTCGCGAACCACAGCCAGGGTTTGGTGTGGTCCGAGTGCCGTCGGTGAAGCTGAATTTCTGGCATTCGCTCAAAGGACAAGAAGGCTGCTGACTGAAAGGTCACCGTCTGCTGGACGCCTGAGATGGACTGTGGAGAGAAAGCAGCAACATTTTCAACTGAACGGATGTTTGTTTCTCTTTAAGACATCAGCATGTACACACATGCATCACTAGATCCACTGCATTCATTAGAATAAGCTCATAGCAATTCATGTCATTCAAGTCAAATCTCCATTTAAATCATAGTATTTCCTTTTGTGCTGATAAAAAGATGCAATGAGGCCTGATACAAGTGTTCTCCCAGCAAACGGAAAGCTTAGGAGAAGAAGCAGGGTTTGATGAGATGATGAAAGTGAACTGTCGTTATAAAACTAAGTGAGCTTTATTGTTATTTGAGTTTCTTCGAAGCCCAATTTTAAGGATGTTTTAAGGTGATATACATCTGTGCACCCCATAAGCACTGAGTTTGGTGTCCAAAATGTCTCAGATCTCCCTCACTCTCATCGACTTTCATTGATTATCTCTCACATGGGGATAGATGGATGAGGTGGGCGGAGTTTAGAGAGCCAAACAACTTCCATTTACTGCTTAATCCACTGTTCACCTTTTAATGCTAGACGGCCAGAAAATGGAGTGAATGACAGTTTAAGTCAATTGTGAACCTTTGAAAGTCAGATTAGCAGTGGTGGTTCTACAGTGAATTACTCCCTGGGCGGGACCCCCACCCCACCCCCTTCACGCCCAAGAAGAGAAGCATTGCACATCTTTTAAAAAAAAAATCAGAATAGGAATATAAAGAAAACTCAAACTTATGCTTTTCAATTGCACAAATCCTTCAACAGACACACATCAGAGAATCCAGTTATTGAACTATTTTCAGTCTTCATTTAGTTTTAGTCATTAAACACCTTCCTTTGTGTCTCTCTCAGGTCTTCCAGAAGCTTCAACACAGTTTTATCTTTATGAGCTGCTTTTTCGCCTTCAAGTTTTAGTTCTGGAGCAAATTTCAGTCTTCAAAAGTCAAGAAACTTAAATCCCTATTTAGACTTCAGGTGAGAAGTTGAACTGAGTCCTCCTGAACCATGAAGCAGAGCTTTAACTCCCTGAGCTGTTCTCTGACATCATAAACTCACCCAGAAACAGACTGATGTGATATTTCTTCTCTTTGAAGGTCCAACAACCAAAGTTAGAACTGAAATCAGA
>JBAMYA010000001.1:16063156-16075549 GCA_037176975.1 Arrhamphus sclerolepis | reverse complement strand
TGTGTGTGTGTGGCGTTTGTGTTCCTCTTTTTGGTGTTCTCTTGAAATATATATATATATATATATATATATATATATATATATATATATATGTGTGTGTGTGTGTGTCCTCTGGTTCCTCTCTTTTAGTTGTTCCTGAAGCAAGAACAGAAACTTTTGGTGAAGTTGTAAATCTGAGGGGAGCCACAGATCTGGACATTTTTTAATGTAAACTTAAAACATATTTATTTAGTCTGGCGTTTGTAGAAAAATTAAAACCCTATATAATCTGTTTTTAGTTTGTATTTTTTGTTATGGCTTTTATTCTGTTCTTATTTTAATTCCTTTCTTCTCGGTTTAGTCGCTGTACAGCACTTTGAGTTGCATTTCATTTGTATGAAAAGTGCTGCAGAAATAAAGTTTGATTGATTGATATATATTTATATATTCTGTAATCCTTAAATCTCCTTATACACATTCAGTCCTCGCATGCTCCATTACCCCTCGCTAGGCTGTGTGATGTCACACTCTTACACACAGTCTTTGCTTCATCGATGGGCATAAGCGATTTCAGATCTTGATCAGCATTTCACTTGCTTTATATCCCCAGCTCTTCGTGGCAGGAAGTCCATCCTTTAATGTCTTTCAGACATCCCAAGTCTCGTCTTTTCAGTCGGGCTCAGACAACAAAGACCTTTACAAACACAAAAGCACCACACTTAAACATGTACAAAATGAAACTTAACACTGCTGTTTTACTTTCAAACATGCATTTTTCTTTAGTTCCTATATTTCATCAGGTACCAGATTACTCCAGCCAAACTAATCAAGCTTCCTCCAACAGAAATGCCAATTACTTCATTAAATATCTCTCTGTCCGAGAAATCCATTCACTCCTTTCCACCTTTCCTCTTTTCATTCCTGTGGTGGTGTTAGGTTGGAGGCAGACATCCAGTTTCCTTACAGTTTAATTGTCTTGTTTGATGCTGGTGTCTGTGTCCATTTATCCATCTCATTTTGTTTTGTTCCATCTCTATCTTGCACATTATTATTCATTTTCTCTTCCCTATTTGCCCTGCCATCATTGGGGCAACTTTTGTTTGTTTATTAATCCAGAGTTCGGCCATTATAAGCAGCCCAGACTATAATCAAATCTATAGTTATATTCATTGTCATTTCCTCTTGCGCAAGATCACATGACCCATTAGACCGACATGAGGGCTGTAACTTGAAGGTTAAAAACTGTGTGTACATTGTAATGTCAAGTCTGGTGTTTTCAATTCATTCATCTGTCTTTCTCACTGTCTATCTCTCTATCTGCATGTACATATAGTATATTTAACAAAATCTTTCTGTTTCCCTTTCAGAGAGGGACTATACCAGTCTATGTGAGAAGCAACCCATTGGTCGGCTGTTATTTCGTCAGTATTGTGATACAAGGCTAGAGCTGAAGCGCTGCATTGAGTTTATGGATGCTGTGGTAAGACCTTGATTATGAGTCCATTGCCATAACCCTGCATAGTATTTTTTTGTTGCTGTTGTCATATTCAACATATGTAGTCTTTCTTACAGTTAAAATCGTTCTCATGAATTTCTTATTGGCCAGGCTGTGTCTCTGTTTCAGTTTTTCTCATATTCTCCATCTGCCAGTGGTCATTCCCTAGAGACCAGCTTAGATGCAGAGCGTGAAATGGAAGAGGAAAGTTGGTGTGAAGTCCTTTTGCCTGCTCTTGGCGGCATCACAGTGTGGAGGGGTGGGGCAGACATGGGGAGTGACTAGCAACTTAAGACTGTGAGAAAGCAGATCCCTCCTTTCTCCTCTCCTTCCAAAGGTCAAACCCATGTGAGGAGGCAAGTCTACAGGGTGAGCAGGCAAACACAGGCCAAAGCTTGTGTCTTGAACCCTGGTGGTGTACGAGAAAAGAAAATGGGATTTGGGAGGGTGGGGGGCAAATGATGCTTGTTTTATGAGACCCTGCTTGATGTTTTCTGAGCCAGACAGACATCAACTTACATTCCTGTTTTGGAAATTATATGGCACTTTGGCTGAAAAAGGTGCATAAAAATATTTAAGAAGCAACGCAATAGCTGCTTTCCCACTATATAACCAAAGCAAAGCCTGTCGAGGCCAATGCCAGGTCAGCTGCATTTCCTATTGTCACCTCCAGTGTTTAATGGGCTGGTTGAGTCAGCCCTGGCCTCTGATTTCTACACTGAAGCAATATCAATGGAGGAGAAGTTGTTTTATTTTATTTTATCTTTTTACAATTTGGAATCTCTGCTTTGTTTTACCAGAATTGTTAATACTTCATTCGAGCGCTGCATATCAGACTCACTAAACTGAAACACAACTGCACAATTTGTGATCTGCTTGGGCCGTTGCCTCAACAAATGTACCAGGTTCCTCTTAAAGGTTTTCGCATTATACAATTTTACTTCGAATGTTGGAAATAATGCTGGTTTTTAATTGTTTTTCTGTCTTTTTTTTCCAACTGGCCTTCAGTTCGTCATTGCTCTTGTACTTGTTGATTCTGATTGTGGCATCATAACCTCATTGATCATCTTTCAAAATACATGTTCACTGTTGGCTATTGGTACATTCAGTTGTAAACTATTTTAGTTTGTACAGTGAATAAAACACTGATCCTTGTTTTGTAGCCCACCATATTTCATTTTATTTCAACTGAGTGAGACTGCTAAAACAACGGAGAACAAGAAAGTGTACTTTTTTGACTTTGAGTGTATTCATGCTGCATGAAATCCTGTCCTCTTATCTACATTGGCCGTTAGCTCGGGGAGACAGAATATTGATTGACTAAAGTCATTTGTTTGCAGAGAAGAAACCATGTTTTTTCAGCCTTGTGCAGCCTCTGCACGCTGCCTTGTTCACAACTAAACTGAGTTGCCAAATGAACTAATGGTTTTAGTATGCAATTAAGCTTGCTTTATTTACCTATTTCTTTTTCTCAGAATTTGTGATCCACAAACTACACATATTCTCACCTCATTCAAAAAACAACAAAAAAACAGGTGGTTTGACGTTTCCATTGTGATGCAACGTTATGGGTGGGTCAGAGGGGCAGCACAGTGCTACAGACGGTGGGAATAGGAATAATTTTTCTATGAATAAATTGACAACTGGCCTGGCTCAGTTGTGGAAAACCAGCTATTTAGTGCAGAACACACGCTGCTAGTCACTCACTCCCCCTCCAAAGGACTTCATGATTTGCCATTGGTCCCATTTGTCTCTGGAAAGCTTGTTTTCAAAATCCAGACCATTGTCGCATGTAAAGCTGTATTTAACTCAAAATGTCTGTGATGAAGTAAAAATTTAGTTAACATATTGATAGGTAACACGTCAGTGAAAGAAATGTTTGGCTGACTGTGGTTGCCAGTTTGCTGCCGTGGCTAAAATAAAATGTTTTACGTCTTATTTCTCTATGGTCAAACACTAATTTCAGTTTTTTCATATTTTTCTGATAAACCCACCAATTTTCTCTGTATACTTTCCCTCTGCCTCTCTCTATTTCTGTTGTCTCCCTTTTTTCTCCTTATTTAGAGATGTATTACGAATGACTTGATGAACATGTTCTAATGCGGCTCCTCACACTTATATTTCTTTGATAGGCCTTGTACCAGCTAGCTCCTGATGAGAAGAGACGGGACTGTGGACTGAATGTTCTGGACACATACTTTAATAATGGGGTAAGACACACAAACATGAATGCTTTTAAGGTACTGACTTTCAACAGCACTGTATTTGCATAATCCAATCCAATGCAAAATAACGTAACACAATGGCAACCTGGCTGCCTCAGTGAGTTGGTGTGTTTTATTTTGTTGTCTTTGTAAACCACGGAATTCTTTCACCCGAGAAGACCTCATGAACATCAGGAGAACAACCCCAATGGATTTATTTCCTGATTTTTCTCGCATCTACTGTTCTTTTTAATGAACTTTTTTTTTTTTTTTTGCCAAAGGTGCCCATCTTTGGTGCTAGATGCTAATGGAGAAGTAAACAAATTTGCACCCTTGTCTGCCTTTGCCAGTAAGGGAATCTGTGTTTTTGGGATTTGCAAAGTTCTCCTTGTTTCTTCTCTTCATTGTTTTGGTTACTTCCTGTTTTATTTTGAAGGTCTGTGAGCTGAGTTGTATTGGACTTTCTTTGGCCCCTGATTTTTTTCCAACTGTGTCTCCTCAACATCTGCCTACGTATTCTTTTCTTTACCATCTTCTGTGTCCATTCTGTTTTCTATCCTGTTTCCCACCTGTGTTTTTGGATTTTCTGACGTACCTCTTTGAAAATAAAGAACTTTTTAAAGAGATTCCTGCCTCCTGGCCCACTGTATTTAGGTCCTCTGCAAGTAAACTTAAGAGAATAAACCAGTCAGAAATGGACGCAGGAGGGACATCTACACTCCAGGAGGAGTTTCATTAATTCCATGACCTCCACCACAAGCTCACACCAGTCATACTAAGGACTGGTAACCCAATCTGGTGGGTGTTCGTTTATAGTCCTGTCTGTCCTGGCCACAGTGGTCGTGGCTTGAAACTGGTGGTCTTGGAGAAGTTCAGCAACACAACGTCCACGGTGTGTCACTCCATCACCGTGGTGGACCTGGTGCTCCACGCTATTTCCTGGGTGCATCTCACCCTGTCTCCATGGTGATCCTGGACACACCAACTCCTGTATCTAAGGAGGTGGCCAGATGCATTCTTCAGTCCTGACAATCTCTGCACAGGTCCAGGTGCCCCCCCGATCTCGGGTCTACTGTCTGCCCGGCACCTATGATCTCTCTCGTCTGTTTGCCTGGTTGCCAGGGGTGCCTCTTCCCAGACTCTATCAGCTGTCTGTGAGGCATTTCTTGTTTTGGTTCTGGTTTTTGGTGCTGCCCTGAATCTTTCTCATTCGTGGGTTTTCTGAAGCACCTCTTTGAAGAATACAGGACTTTTTGTTGGGAATTCCTGCCTCTTGGTCTCCTGCATTTGGATCCTTGCCAAGAAAACCTAACAACAATGCGATCCTGGAGTATTCCTCTCTAAACTTTGTCCATTGGCCAATAAAATGAATGTGTCTGGTCTGACGCCTGTTTCTCTGATGAGCAACCAAACACCATTAAAAGATAAGCATAATATGTTTAAAAAACTGGATAAAATTCTAATTCCACATTAGTGGGTCATTAATCCAAGAGTCTTATGGATGTAAGAACAAAGCTTGTTAAGGCTCTGTTGGTCCTTAGTGAAAGACAGTGAAGGTTATGTGCCCCTGTCCTTGTCCTTGTTGCCCAGTGTGATGATCTTGTTCAGTGGATTCCGGTTGAAGGTTGGACGGTGCACCGAACCAGGCTGTGATATTGAAGATATAATGGAGATAACGGATTCAATGAAGCATCTTTAGGACTGATTGATGGGCCTCAAGTCTGCAGAGCTTGCATAGGAGGAAGAGACAATTCTGGCACTGAAGATTGAGTTTGTGGTTGAGTGTTGTCCTCAAATATCTATAATGGTTCACCCTCTGGCAGTCAGGAAAGAGAGAGGACCCAGAAGATGAAGTGAGGGTTCATATTAATCTGTAACAGCTTTTGTCCCATCAGGTGGGGTTGCACGATATTAAACGCACTTGGGAAGTCTATAAAAACTAAGCGAACAAATGACTTTGGCCTCTCCAGGTACGTGTACACCCCATATAGCGGAGTCAGTGCGGCATCATCAACTCCCCTGTATCGTTTGTATGCAAACTGAAGTGCACACTGACTTCCTTCTGCAGCTGTGGGAGGATCAACCTCTCAAAGCCTTTCATGACTAAAGGTTGGTAGTCTTTGTTACAGTTAGGGTTGTTCTTTTAGGCTACTGGGCAGATTATTAAAGATTTCCAGGCTGAAAGTATTGAGTGTTCTAGGGAGCAGTTGAAGAGATCACACTAGACACTAGCAAGCTGGTGGGAGCAGGTCTTCAGCAGGTGGCCCTAGTGCTTGATCAAGGTCACGATGTTGACACATTCTTTAGCCCCACTGGTGTTTTGGCCCGTGTTGTAATCTGGGAGTCCGGCCAGGGTTTTAACCCCTTGCCAGGCATCTCTAGCCTCCCCTTCAAGAAAGAGTTTCTCCACCCTCTCCCTGTTGTCTCTCTTTGCCGATCTGATTTGTTTATTCCCATCATTTTGAATGCGCTTTGACTCAATGATATCTCTAGATTTAAATGCAGTTTTCTCTTCATTAAAGCTTTAGTAATCCATTGCTTATTATTGGAGATTACTTTAATGCACTTCACACACACTTAACACACTTCTCGGGCTCCATCATCACCAAACCTCCCATCTCAACCTCCAAAATGTGAAGTTACATGGGAAGAAACCAATTTTGGTTATATAATATGACATCTTTGTTTCTGTCTTTCAGCTTAAATAGGCATCACAAAAGTCTGGAATTTACCATTTAGGTATTACAGCCATTTTAAGAAAAATACCTTTATTTCAGGAGCTCAGAAGTGTTTACGCAAAGTGACATAATTGCACATATATCACTTTTAATGCTTGGATGAAAGTCCTTTGCAGTCAATGAGTGCTGAAAGTAGATATCAACTCCCAAGCCTTCAGGGGGAACATCAGGGACTGACATGGCCGTTGATAAAATATCCCATTTGTTTTCCTTAAAGTCTTTAGTTGCTTTCTCATTTTTTTCCGTTTTGTAGCATTTGGCTGAATGCAACAAATACTTTTGCAGCCCCTGAAACTAAAGGGCATTAAAATAGCTAATTGTGAAAGCTCTCTCTCTCTCTCACTGTCACATTGTCGCTCAATCAACAAGCAATTTTGTTATTAATGAATATGAGGGTAAGCCTGATGCAGTAAAAGCTGAAAGTTTTCAAATACATTTTCTGCTTTTTGATTCTTAAGGAAATGGACAAATAAAACAATAACGTTTTCCAGAAACCCTTCAGGCATTAGTCTGATTGGATTAAGTGGTTTGTGTATATAATTAATAGCGATGTCTGGGACAGCCGGAACAGGTACATTTGTAAAAGTTAGTGTGTAAATGTTTGTATTTGTGTGATTTTCAATACTTTTCTTTAACATCACAATGACAGCAAGAAGAGTTAATATTTTTTACCACCTAAGGGCTGCTAAAAAATAAGAAAAAACAAAGTTGCATTTGGCTTACTTTTTAATGTTTGACAATCTATAGCTCCGTACCGAAATGCATAACAGAGTTTTGCCAAAATGTTGTATTTGCTCCTCTCCATGTAGTCTGCCTTACAGCCTGGTTCTGTGTCTCTCTTAACCCTCAAGTCAGCAGCCCATCTGCCGGACATACCCCAGGATGTTGTTACTGGGTGTCGGGAGAAGTTGGAGCAGAGTCCGTGTAAGGAGCTCTTCAATGACTGCACCAAGTACGTCTTTAAACATCCTATTCTGTTCTCAGCTGTGATCGGGGAACTTCTAGACCTCAGTTGTACTTTTCTTCTGCATTCTCTCTGTTTGTGTGTGTTAGATGTGGACCTCCAGCTGGCACCTTCACAACCACATTACACATGCATAAGCTTAACATGAAAACGACTAATCCTAACCCTGAGAGCTCCCCATACAGATTTCCCAAACACACGTGCTCATGCAGGCCTTAGTCCTTCCTGCTCTGAGACGAGCAGACTGGAACTTATTTATCCAAATTTCTCCTCAATGCAAATACACATACTTGCACATTTAGTTGGGTGCATTAATATTATTTTGTGGAGTAAAAGCAATGACAGTGTTGTCACAGACGATACATGCATACCTGTTGAGGGTGATGTTCTTAGAAACACAACCGGCAGTGAAGAGCTGCATCTGTTCTCCCTCTTTTTGAGTATCAGATCATGGTCTGTTGGTCAGTTACACCCCCCCATCCCCCAATTCTCTATTTTTTATCTCTAATGTAACACTTGTGAGTATTAAAAAGGGTAGTGAGATGGGCACAGACAGAAATAGCACACAGAGATTCACGAAAAGTGAGAAGTGGAAAGAAAGTGTTAAGGGAAACAACAAAATTGTAAAGTGTGTGAATATATGGGAACAGAGGCGCATGTTGAAGCTGAACCTCCAAAAACTGTCTGGATTCCTGCCCAAGTTTGGTCCTTTTTCCCACAATATCTTTTCTTCTTTCTTTGTGCAAATGTTCAGTATGTGATCAACACTATTAAAACACGTTCTTTTTTTATGACACTCTTCAAGGCTCATAACGGACCAAGGTTAATTATTCTCAATTATGCTAACACTATACTCATGAGAGATGAAGATGGAGAGCAAGAAGATCCCAGAAGGACATATCTTAGTTTTATTTTACTAAGCAGACGGTGCTTCCTGAGAGGAAACACTGTCCTGCCGCACTGACGGTAACCACAGGCACTTATACTTAGTGATAACGTCATTTTGAAACGTAGACGAGGAAGAAATCATTTCAGTATTTGCGTGATTGAAGAGGAATATCTGCAATGACTTTGGATTCTAGCCAGTAGATGAGTAAGGGAGATGACGGTGGTGGAAACGGATGGTTAAAAAGTTGGGACACGTGCATTGTTCTGTCCTTGTCATATAAACAATCGCCACCCCTGTTTTGTTTTATTTTGTTTTTTCTCTCTACCTTCAGAATAGTTCGTGATTATCTGAGTGGGACTCCATTTTCTTCTTACCAGGAGTCAATGTACTTCTCTCGCTTCCTGCAGTGGAAATGGTTAGAAAGGTGGGTAGTAACTGCTGATGACACCGTTTGTACTACGAGTATATGAGCCTCTTTTATTTTCGTCTAATTCTGTGTTCTCTTGCATAAGAGCCTGTGCTCCTGCATTTACAGTGAACATTTCCCTGTTACTTTAAAGTGCATTCCTCTGTTAAACAGCAACCACCAATGAAATGGGGCGAAAAAAAAGCAGTGAAATACCAGTAATTAAAAAAAAAAAAAAACTTATAGACACGTTCTTAAACACAAAGGGGATGCCATCAATGTGGGAATAATAATTGTTGATGCTTAATTGCTGGAAAACTAAAGTGGAATGGAAACAGCAGTCATCAGAGTGGATAAATGATATTAGACCTTTATTCTGTCTGCAGCATCATATTGTCTATCAGAATGACGTAATAAATTATACTAACGTCTTTTTCTTTATCTTTTTTCCTTTTCTCTGTATCTTTGTCCCTTATTCCTCCCATCTCTACAGACAACCAGTAACCAAAAACACTTTCAGACATTATAGAGTACTAGGAAAAGGTGGATTTGGCGAGGTAAGCCCGTGTTACCAAGAAACGACACTGAGCTGTGTTTCTTTATTATTTTGAATAAATGTTAACTAATTTAATGAGTTTTAGAAAATAACTTTAAAATGTAACAATAGTAATGTTCCTAAATAGTTGAATCACACAATGAACTTCCTTTAATTTTTAATTTGTTCGCGCGTGATGACGTTTTTCTCACCGCTTGTTTTCCAGGTTTGTGCCTGCCAAGTACGTGCCACCGGTAAGATGTACGCCTGTAAAAAGCTGGAAAAGAAACGAGTGAAGAAAAGAAAAGGTGAAGCAATGGCACTAAACGAAAAACGCATTTTAGAAAAAGTTAACAGTAGTTTTGTAGTAAGTACTATCTTTTTCTTATTCAACTTTACAGCAGAATTGTACCTTTTCTGTGTGCATGCATGTGAACACTGTGACTTTTTGTGTGTGTGTGAATCCTTCAGACAGTTGAAAGCTGCTCTGGATGGACACAACTTGACTTGTGTTTGCTTCATGAGTTCCTGAGCCTCAGTGCAGAGCCGTGACATAAATCTGTAGATGTAGAGGACAATTTTAATATTTTGCTAGTGTTTAAGTCGGATGCGATGACACTTTTACAAGTTATTTTAAGATTCTCACTCCATAAACTCCTGTACCTGGAGTCATCAAAACTAAATGTGATAAATTCAAATCTAAAATGTTTTCAAAATGCTTTTCCTGACCTTAAAATGTCTGAAATAAAGGCCAAAATTACTTTTTAAAAACAGTTTGATCTGCAAGCATGCAAAATAAGAGTATGGCTTTGTGTTTAAGTGCTACACGTTTACATTGTTAATATGAACGTGAGGTGTAAATCACACACGGATGGAACAGCTGCATATAGCAGCGTCCTTGCTTGAGCAGAAAGAGAAGTCATTAGCCTCCATCACAGGTCAAAAATGGCAGTGGCATCTCTGTCGTAAGATGATTCTTGCTCCTTCCTCACTGCAATAAATAAGAAAGCTGCATGTGATAACGATAGCACGCGTGCATTATGCTTAGGAGCAGCTCACGATCCGAAGGTGAGGAAGTAAGGTTGCGTTAATGACATTTTCTGGATTAAAATAAAAAAATATGACCAAATAAATTTGTCAGTATTCACTTTTTAACATTTTGGCCACGTTCTCTCATCCCTGTCCCTCAGTGTGCACTTGTGTAAAAGGACAAATGCTGATGGTTGATGATACAAGTGAGAACTAAATGAAAAACAAAATAAACTGATGTGCATTCTTAAATGCAGCACAGCACTAGTTTTGTGCTTGTCTTTTGATGTGACCCAAATATACTTGCAAAGCTCAAAGTTGTGTTTGAGCTGCGCTAGATGTTAGAATAACTCATTTCTGATTCAGCGTGAGCTCTGCTGTGCATCCTTGATTTGAGTGAGTCATTGCCAAAGCATGTGTATGGGTGTGCGCACTCTCAGAGATGCACGCAGGTTGGAGTGGGCTCGTTGCAGAACCTCAGATTTACAGCTCTCGTCACCTGGGACTGGAACATGATTCCATGTGTATATGTCTGTGTGTCCGTTGCCTGTGCTGCAGGCAGAACTGATGACTCTTTACCAACAAAAGCAGCTCTGTTGCCTGGCAACATTGACCAAAGAGCAGTGGGGAGGAGAATAGTCAAGTGTTTTCTAGAACCCTTTATTTCTTTCTCTTGCTATTCTTTACCTTTTTCCGATCAGTGCATAGTATTGGTTGACGCATACCATTAACTTACTGCATGTTTTAAGCAAGGATGGTCAACATACTCAGTTTATGGTTGTGTCTTTGTGCATTTGAGATAATAGTCGGTGCGACCCAGATCTGAAGCCTTCAGTGAGTGATAATGAAGTAGGACTACCTCACTCTGATGCCCATTTGCTTCCTTTTCTGATAATGGTGCCATTATTTCCATGCAGCCCAATTTTTAACAAAGTTTGTCTACTCTTTCTTTTGTAAGGTTTCCTGGACTGACTTTCTTTTTTTTTTTTTATTGTGAATTGGAAACTGAAAATCAAAACAAAAGTGTAACAACAATTGAACTAGGTTTATGTTAGGCGGATTGTGATTATGTTTGATGGTGGGTATGTCTGATATTTTGGGTTATTCCCTGCTGATATGCGACTTGTCTCCAAACTTCAATTTTGAGACTGGTGTTACATCACCACAAAAGTCTGTCGTAGCCTATGAGATGGGCTGATAACACCTTCTGTTCTTCCGTTTTGCTTATAAACAAGTTTTCTTGACTACTATTGAACAGCCCCATGTACAGTTTTACGGCTAGCACTTGCAATTTGACTGGCCAACAGACCCAAATTCATCTAGGAAACACAGCAATCAGGAGTTACTATTCCACTACAGCACAACACTGTTATAATATGCGTACAGTATGTTGTCTGGCTGGAATAACTATGGTCTTCTGTGAAATGTCATTATCTGGATACAAGCTTTTCTTGAACAAAAACATGTCATTTTTAAGCATTAAAGGTACTTTCAAAGCTATGCAACTTACACCTGACACTGCACTAATGATCCATTCATCGTGGATATTGGCATCGGAGCAATCAGGATAGTCCTTCGCTTCTTTTGCTTTGAATAATGTAGCATTCCTGATTTCATGAAGGATTTCATATGTTGAGTCATGAACCACGGGGCAGTTTTTCACTTCACTTCAGGCCAAGTAAAATGAGTTCAAGCCCAAAAACAGGCATGCTTTCTCCATCTTTGTTACACTGAACATGTTTTATTCACTTGTATTTGTGGATGCAGAAGCGAGCAATGTCCACTCAAGATGATCTTGAGGAGTTTTTCAGAGGTCCATGTAATGATTTTATTCCTCCTGCTGCTTATTACTTTCCTTGCTTTTGAATCATTCTACTTTTTCCAGAAGTCTTTGACATGACTTTTATTCTTTTTCTTTTAAGTAAACCAAGGCCTCTTCTAAATATTTTTTTAGTAGAAACAGCACAATTTTTAGGTCTTTGACACAGTGCTCCGTGTGTGTGGCCTACACACAGCTGAAGCCTGATTTACAGTGTCTGGGCACTTAGCATTCAGCTAAGCTAAACAGCCTGGAAAGGTGCTAACTGCTAAGCTAACGAGCAACAAGATGCCTCCCTTTTCCACAGATGACTACCACAGCCTCTTACAGAAGAT
>JBAMYA010000001.1:16052459-16063056 GCA_037176975.1 Arrhamphus sclerolepis | reverse complement strand
CGAGGGCTCATAATTTAAAAGCAGGTCAAATAGATAAGAAGGCCCAAGACTGTTAAGACATTTATAAACTAATAAAATAACGTTAAAATCAATCCTGAAATGCAATGCACATGATGTGAATGGCACTTTATGTGGATTAGACTATAGCACTCATCACTGATTTTATTCTAATCAACCCAGTGAGCCCGGGGTTTCTGATCATCTCAATACTGGATACTGAATACTGTTAATTACACTGAAAAGTTGTATACACAGACAAATGTCTGAGAATAATAAAATATCAGCCTTCCAAAAGTATTTCATCCTCATATCTTATCTATATCTTAATATCTGTCTAATCACTAGTCATGGATGTAAACTCCAACAAAACGTATTCCCTTGACGAGCTTAAACCCGGAAGTGGGATGGTTGCCGCTTGGTCACAGTGCGTCTGTGTTTGCATGATGGTTCTATCTTTAATCTTTGCTCCTGTCTCACTGTGAGATGTACCACCGATGAGAATTTTATTTTATTTTTTCCCCACGATTCCACATCTTTTGTCTGAGACAGCCAAAATCTTACAGTGTGAACCCTGCAGGCTGTAGGGGAAGACGACAGGAAGTGCTCACTGCAGCTGTCCCTACCAGCAGTCAACGAAGCACCTCTTTGTCATTCATTAACTTGATCTATCATGTGTGTATAGGTTTACAACTGGCAATTAAATGTTTTCAGAGGGTAAGTATATAAAGAAAGCAGATTTACACTGTTGTCTTACTGATCTTTGTTGTGCCCTCACTGTTAACAAGCACAGTAATAAAGTTCATGATAGTTTGATATTTGGTACCAGGCCTTCGTCTTGCCTGAATGAAGGCACTGAAATACTTCTAATATGCTTAAGGTCAGACTTTCAGGAGAATGTGACCGCATCTCACAAATGTTAAATATTATTGTGATGTGTGCTTAGTTCTGTCTCGTCATTTTTGTCTCCTCCTAGGTCTGTTTTAAGAGTGCGTACAGCGATGATGACATTGAAGAGCCCTCACGACTTTAAACCACTCCCTCCACCTGTACCCCTCCACTGCAGAGCTTCACCACAAATTCCAACTGAGTGTGAATCTTAGGAACTCAATGAATGTTGACCTGTATTTATGAGCTGTATTAAAAGTGTATTATAATTAAAGAAAAAAAAAGAATGAGTTTAAACATTTTGTACATTTGTACTTGAATATATGTCTAGATGTATATTTTCACTGAAGGTTGTATTGTATAAAAAGCCATAAAAGTACCACTTGAATGCGTACATTTTTTATTTCCTGAAGTCCATTGGTGAGTTGTTGTTTATTTTCTTTACTTTTCTCAGTGTACCAAGACATCTGTCATTTTTCATATGCTGTGTATGTTTAGCATTCATTTACCCAACTCAATGTCTTTTTAGCACATTATCTCCACCTGTTCGCTAACTAATTGTTAGCCTCTGTATGCCTCAAGGACAGGCAGATCTGAATGAAACATGTACTGTAAATCCAAATGACACATTACAACAATGATCCAGTCTGTTGTTGCTGCTGATGCCTGAGCTTTAAAGGGCCAATAACGTCAATTTTTGAAGCCAATCACCACTGGTTCCACTGGTGTTGAAGCATAGATGTTAACTAAATGTCTGTTGCGTTGCTGACTAAATTTGAACATTTCCGTGATTTAACTTTACCCCTTCTTCACTTTTTCTGCGATTGTGCTACCCAAGCTTTTAGCCAAAAGTGGTTTCCTTTATTTTATTTTATTATCTTGTTTTTTGCCCATTGGGTATTTGTAGCCTCTTTGACTTATTGATCATCTTTATTGCTCTTCTTATTGTTCCTACCTTAGTTGGAATTGTGCTCTGTAACAAAATAAATTTCCCCTCGGGGATTAATAAAGTAATTCTGATTCTGACAGCCCTGCAACCCTAAACAGGATGAAGCAGGTATTTATAAGGAATGAATGGGCGATAATTACCCCACATTACATTTTCTCATCACCATGTTTTTTTTTCCCTTTTATTTATCCTTTGGTGATTAAACCCCCCCCCCCCCCCAGCTTTTACCGTAAAACAAGTTTATGCACAGTTGTTGCCGACGCCCAACAGGCAATGTTGCATCAGAATATCCGGGAAACGTCATCCTCACCCAGCACTGCTACTGGCCACACTGCACACACGTACACATACACACCAGACCGAAAATAGCACTCAAAAGTAGCGTAGCACTTGGCTTGTTATGGCTGAACAGGCTGTCGTGGAGAAAATGAGCGAACTGCAAGTGGACGACAAAAAGGTGATACTCCATAACGAGGATACATTTAAACATGTGAAGCTAACCGGCGGCTAGCCTAGCCTAGCCTAGCCTGCAGACAGGTTCACATGCTGTCATTTAGCAGCGCGGGGCTAAAGCTTCAGCTAGCTGGCTTTATATCGTCTTTACCGAAATTTCTTGAATTAAAAAACGAAACAAGAGAGGTGTGGTCTGATTGGAGCAGGGTTTGTGCCACGTCGTGAGAACAGTCGGTGTGTTTTAGTTGGCTAACGTAGCTGTGTGTCACAGGAGCAGCCAATCTCAGTTCATTTTTTGTTTCATAGTTATTAGTCTATCGACTGTCTTGTACAAGTATAACCAACTTTCATGCCACCATATGAAAGACAGCGATGTTCTTTGTAAATCTTAATACAACAAGCGTACCATTGACATTTATTCATGTACTTATGTTGAATGTGAAGCCAGTTTCTTAACTCTTCTTTAAGTGTGGGGGTGGAGTGATGGAGGGCATTGAAAAAGTTCATATTCAGGGTAGTTTTTTCTTAAATCTGCACATTTCAAAACCTGCTTGAAGTATTGTGATGTGTCATACTACACATTTCTTTGATCCACTTCTTTAGGATTAAGTTTTTCTAACTTTGGTTTAATATTTTTGTTATAAGGCAAATGAAAGTGGTAAAGATGGAGGGAAGAAAAAAACTAAAAATGCTACTGGAGACTCTGCAGGCAAGAGTGAGGTGAGTTACCATCTTAACAGCTGCCACATTATTTAAAAGAATAACACACACACATTGTGTATGCATAAATGTGTAGGATTTTTACACGGAACAAAATGTTAAGGTTACTTAACCTCAACATATGTATTGCATCAAATTATGAAACTATGATCTGAAGACCAATCTCTTTTGCAAGTAAGCAAATGAGTAAATATTGTCCCAAAAATAAAAAGAGCTAGAGATGTCTTTTTGACTGATGAAATGTTCTTAGTCTTTATGATGTGAGGTCATCCTTTGAAGTTGTACACTTGATAAACTTAGGACTTCTGTCTGCTCAAACATGCTACAATGAACAATAACTTTTAAGTAGAATGATGATGCACCACACTTCACACACAAGAAAAGGTTATTGCATGTGTGGTACACTGGATAATTCATTGCTGAGGAAGGATTTTTTTAATTGGTAGAGAGGTAAGTAGGTTTTGAGCTGGTTCTCTCACTATTTGCATTGATATTTGTGATATACAAAGACACTAGGGCACACTGTTGAGATGGGACCAAAAATATGAATTCTAGTACTGTTCTTGATCAGTTTGATGTGCTGTTTGCCAAAAGTGCCATCTTTTTTTTCTAGTCCATTTTGACACTTGGTGAATGTGATACATGGTGGGAGCATTATTGTCTACCTGCTCATTGACTTGCAACTTTTTTGCCCAGTTGTCGCCACCACCTCAGTACATTGAGGAGCGTCTCTCCTTGTACACAAAGCTGAAAGCTGAGCATGATGCACTGATGGCAGAGAGAGCTGCAAAGGATAGCAAACCCATCAAGGTGACCCTGCCTGATGGGAAAGTGGTGGAGGCAGAGTCCTGGAAGACCACTCCATACCAAGTGGCATGTGGAATCAGGTTGGTGTAATGATAAAGCTGCTGTTATTGTATTAATATTACACATTGGTGTTTTGTAGTTAATGAAAAACAAAACAAAAAAAGCTGGAAAGTGGAACTTAATTGCCAAAGATTAGCTGTCAGGTTTGTTTATAGAGCCTGTCATCATTGTCACTATTTTCAAAACACTTCATGACACCCACAATATGAAAACTGCAATTGGAAATGACACCTGCCAACCTCTGACTGATCATTCTTGACAAGAAACAAAAAAAAGTTCAAGAAACTCTTGGAGAAACTTTGCTTTGTTATTGTTTGAGAATGTAATCTTCATCAGCGTGGTCCAATATAAAGTAGGCGCTGCAATTGTGCACAGACATTAAAGTCCTTCTAAATGTCACCAGCTCCATAAGAATAGATGTCAGCAATGTTCCAAATGTCTTTAGAGTCCTGACATTTTTTCTGCACTTCCCTCAAAATGCCAGCAGTAAGTAAATGGGTACATCTTATTTATAGAGTCTGAGTGCTTCACACAAAAAGAAACAAAAAAACAAACCGCCAGATACCATCCAGTCATCACAAAAAAAAAGAGAGGACACAAAAGGCACTTCAGACGGATGGGTCTGAGCTTCTTTTTTAAGTTTTAAGTTCAGTGGAAGAGAATTCCGAAGTTTACGAACACCGACTTTAAAAGCACAGTCTCAATATATTGAGATTGAGGAACAACCAGGAAACACTGCAGGCCTGTAACATATGGAGCATTTTGACCATGCTAGGCTTTAAATGTTAAGAAAAAAATGGACCTGAATAGCCAAAAACTAACTTTAAGCAAGAGTTTTTCCATACATAAGTGGAGTAAAAACAGAAGTTTACATACATCGCAGAAAAAGACGCAAAACCTTTTTCTTTTTCACTGCCTGACATTAAATCAGGCTAAAATTTTCCTGTTTTCAGGTTTCAGCTGTATGTCAGTCTCTGAACTGCATTCTTGGCCACTTGTGGGCAATTTAGAGATACCCTGCTCAGTTAAATGAAAAGGGAATTACAACAAAAAAGGCGGGGCTCAGAGGGAAGAGGAGGGCGAGGCAGTAAAATAAACAGCATGAACAATTTCTTCTAAATCCGAGATGGATAAAGCGGACCTGATCTTAGCAATACCCCTAACCTGATCAACACTGAAGTTATTTACATGCTGATCCAGGCTCAAACCCCTGCTCATAGAAACACCAAGATTATGCAAAGTATACAAAGCTGAAAATTGGGCTTTTCAACTTTGTATACTTTGGGCTTTACGCAAATTGGACTTTACTGATGCAGACGGTAGGTTTTACTGAGACAGACAGAAAATCAAAACTTTCTGTTACCTTAGGGCTTAGATTCTCTGGGCTGGAAAAATGGCATCTTGATGCAGATCAGAAGCACAAATCTGCTTGAGGTTGATGGGGAAATTATTGTGAATATCAGGTGGAAAATTAATCTCAAGCCGACTTGACATAATATTAGTGTAAGAAGGGGTCATAAACTATACAAGTGTACTTATTTTTCCATTCATAAACATATCTGAACTTTATTTTGATGTTTTATCTTGCAGTCAAGGCCTTGCTGACAATACTGTGATTGCCAAAGTAAACAACAGTGTGTGGGACCTTGATAGACCTTTGGAAGATGATTGCAGCCTTCAGTTGCTCAAATTTGATGATGAGGAAGCTCAGGCTGTAAGTACAACTAAATCTTTGTGTCACTTTTGGATGATTGCAAAGAAAAAAAATGTATTGTGAATTCAACCTACACAAATAGTTAATAGTCTGATCAATTTTATTCCCAGAAAGTTTATGAAAAATAATTTTGGATTTATTTTGGCTCCATTTTGACATTTAGAGTGGTTTATATTGTTGTTGTTGTTATTATTTATAATGATGATCATTATCCTAACCATAACTCCTTCTGAGGGTGTTTGATAATTTGAAGTGTAAGCAACAACTAGTATCTGTATTTCTTTCTCATTTTCTCTGAATATAATGAGGAGAATGTGTTGACAATTTTGTCCAGAATTTTTTTTTCCTCTCTGTTTTCTGTTCACACTTTGCAGCTTTGGCATTTTATGTTGGAGTTGCACCCTAACAGCTAGTTGTGTGAGGGCGGTGGCATTTCTGTAGATTGGACAGGAGGCAGGACAAGTTTCAAAAAGTTTCCTGTAAAAATGCTGTTTTGTTTCCAGCACTTTATTAGCAGTGGACGAGGCTCCTCTATGCTTGTTATTGTTAATGAATCTTTTCAAGGAGTCAAGGGGGAATTTTGTGTACATTTGCCTTCTGACTGGCTCACCCCCAGAGGAAAACTCTGGAAAGATTCAGCCCCGCGATGCAGGTGTTGTTCTTTGGGACATTTTGAAGAAGTGATGCAAGTTAGGTGTTAAAATACTCAAAATGCTTTTTATTTTATTTTATTTTTTTAAAGGTCAGTTACCCAGCAAGATTGGCACTGATGTGAAGTCAGTCTGAAGGTGCCAGTCTAAAAATCATTATGAAACTTAAACATTGTTTGAAAATAGTCTGAAAATCTAAAAAAAACAAAAAACAACTTTTCAATAAAACCTTTTGTCCTGCCTCCAAATGAAGTGAGAGGGCTGATGCACACCTCAAAAATATAGTCTGCAGGTGCGTAAGGCGAAAAATTACATAAATAAGAAAGCTGTCAATACCAGACCTGATGAAGGTCTGATAAAATATCACAATTAGCCACTTCTAATTGCAAGTCCTACAGTGTGCGGGTCCATCTCTTTGGTATTGATATCAGAGATAGCTTTCTTATTCCTGCCTCCAAATGAAAAGTAGCAGGAAATAAAAACAGTTTCAGGCTAAACTTTTATTTTAAATTATTGACTTAATCCTTATGTTTTGGAGCGGCTCTGAATATTTAATACCCGGTGCCTGTCATGTCAGGCATGAAAAAGAGATACAAACATATGTTGCGTGACTGCTGCTGTATTTCTAATTGGGTGGTACTTTCTCTATATTTTATAGGTGTACTGGCACTCCAGCGCCCACATCCTGGGTGAAGCCATGGAGAAAGTGTATGGAGGCTGCCTCTGTTATGGTCCCCCAATTGAGAACGGCTTCTACTATGACATGTTTTTGGACAACAATGAGTAAGTTGTGCAGGTTTTGGGTTCAGATTTGTCTTTGTTACGCGGGGTTCAGTGTTGTTCCTTGTGTGTACTTCAGGGCGTAACAGCTGTCTAACTGGTTCCTTGTGATTGGGAGCTTAAACAAAACATAAGAGACAGATTGTAAAGGAACTAATGCTGTGTAGCTGGATTTCTCTTGGGTGCGGATTTGAAATGATGCCCTTTCATATGTGCTGACAGGACTGGCACACCAAGAGCATATTGTATTAGAAAACACAGATTTACTTTAGTCATGCTTTGAAATTGAAGCGCAGTTTCCTCATAAACAACTCTTTCACTTGACCTTTCTCTGCACCAAATGCTTTTCTGTCTGCTTTAGGCTGCAGGAGTGCTTGAGCAGTGCTGTCTAATTAATTCTTCAACCTCCCTAATGAAGTCATTTTATGCTAATGGAATTCTTAGAGATTTTTTTTTTTTCCACAAGGATATTTTGACATTGCTTAAGCCCTAAAGCCAAGGATTTAAAGTATTTGTCCATCCTTGGCAGCGGTTATCAGTTTGGTCGTAGACAAAAGGTCTGTTTACACTGTTAAATATCAGGTCACATCTATGATGCCCTTTGGAAAATGTTGCTGACTATATTAGTAGCTGGAGACCATGTGCTGATTAATAATGCAATTTTGAAAAGTGTTGAAAATGGTGTCACTGATGTGTTTACCTCTTGATGTATGGACAGGGGTGTGTCGAGCAATGATTTCCCATGTCTGGACAACCTGTGTAAGAAAATCATCAAGGAGAAACAGCCATTCGAAAGGTTGGAGATAAAGAAGGAAACTTTGTTGGAAATGTTTAAGGTATCTTAAAACATTTACAAACACATGCATACGTACATATATTTACATATTCATGCATTATACATATTGAACAAAAACCTTTGTCTTTTACAGTACAACAAGTTCAAGTGCCGCATTCTGAATGAGAAAGTCACCACTCCCACTACTACAGTTTACAGGTGGGTGGAGCATGTGAAGGGTCATCTGGCCAACAGCAAAGAGTTTGTTCTTTATTTCTGCAACACACTACTGGGCCACTGTAGCACTCAGTCACTCCTGACTTCCTCATGATGAATGGCAATTCCTTAGTTTTGAAGTGAGTTAATCCCACCGTATACTGAAAGGAATTCCACCAATTTTGTAATTGAAACCCGACTTAAAACGATACAACAAATTAATTCCTTTTGCATCTTAATGCTTCAGATAGAGACGCCATTACTTTAAGTGAAACGGTTCTCTTAAATATTTTTCATTTCAGATGCGGTCCCTTAATTGACTTGTGTCGGGGACCTCATGTTAGGCACACTGGGAAGATCAAGGCACTTAAGGTCCACAAGGTTAGTCTTATTGTTACTATCTGTCAAATACGTGCTTCTGTTGTACATGATTTGTCTGTCCCCATTTGTAGAGCGGAGTCGCCATATGATATACTCTGGGGATTTTGATGAAAGCTAAAATTCTGCTTTCTCATTTGATAGAATTCTTCTACTTACTGGGAGGGAAAAGCAGACATGGAAACCCTCCAGAGGATCTACGGAATCTCCTTTCCTGACCCTAAAATGCTCAAAGAGTGGGAGAAGTTTCAAGAGGAGGCCAAGAACAGAGATCATCGTAAACTGGGACGGGTATGAAACGGAAATGTAATCACATTTTCAGTAAGCTGATGAGTTTAAAATAGTTACCTGCAGGGTCTAATATTATAAAGGAAGGGTATTTATGGCATGTTGGTATTCACAGAGCTGCTGCCAAATTAAATATGAAATGCGGGTGGAGCTGGGTTGTGTTTGTTGGATGATGTTTCCAGGTCATATTTTTAAACAGACACGGCAATTAAAAGCATTAATGATGTAAAATTCTCCTGATGAATGTTAAGCAGCAATCTAACATTTACTGGTATTTTACTCCGATACCTTTATTGTTAGTAAATTGTTACTTATATGCATTTTTCATTGAGACAATAGTTTTTAAAAGGAAAATTAAAAATACACCCATGACCCATTTTTAACGTGATGACATAAGTGCAACTTTTTTTTTTTTAATTAGTCTCTGCTATTTATAGTTGTAACAGGGAGTTTATGGGTCAAGGTGTGCTATTGTATGTATTATAGCTACATTTGTGGGGGAAAAAACATGCTGGGCATTTAATCTGCACATACTATAATTAATATATTGCAGGATGTCAAATTGAAACCAGTTTGACCAAGTAGTGACCCCTTGTAAATTTGCATCATGCTAAAAAAAACTTTTATTTTCTATTTCTCTTTAATTCAGGAGCAGGACCTGTTCTTCTTTCATGAACTGAGTCCAGGGAGCTGCTTCTTCCTGCCTAAGGGGGCCTTCATCTACAACACACTGATTGAGTTCATCAGAGTGAGTTAGAGTTGCTGCATCCTCAGTGGATAATTACTTTGATCTTATTCCAAGCTTTGAAATGCAAGAAAAGGCAGAGGTAGTAAGTAAGAACGCTCAGTTTTGCCTGAAGGTAATGAAACGTAAATATTTGTGCATTAAGTCAGCCTGCGTAACCATAATGCAGAGCTTTAAATTAGCTTTATCCACCATTTCTTGCTCCCAGCTGAAAATCTTAGGAGTATTCTTTTCCATCTTAATAACATCACTGACAAATGCTTTGGTAATAACCAGTTTACCGAAGTGTCAAACAGCCCTTTTATTTCAAATAAAGATTTGTTTTTTTTCCTTTCGCTCAAGCAGACATCAGCTAAATTAAATCATTAATCTTTATGCCTTCATTTACAATTAAATCAATTAAATGTTCATTACCAAAGAATTTATTAGTTATGCAGGTCAGAACATTTTTGCAGTGCACATTGACATTGGTTAAGTTGCTTCTATTTCCTGTTCTTGGAGCACATGAAACCAGTAGTTTGAACAGTAGGTGATGTTCTGCATGGTGTTTATTTATTTATTTTTGAAAATGTTCTCAAAACAGCAAGAAAAGTTTGAAAAAGGACACGATAACCCTCTGCCAGTCTATAATAGGAAAATTAAGAGACATCTTTAGACATGTATTTCAGTTGGGGATATTGTAAGTACTCCATATTAATGAGTGCTGGCCGTGTTTGTATTCTTGAGGCAGCGATGCTGCACTTTAGGCAGTTCCATCCCCCTAATGCGCATTATCGTTTTCAAAACAGGCAAAAATCAAGATGGATGAAAACGTAACTAGTGTTTGCTACCAACACAAGAGCAGCATTTCTGCTAAGTGGGATTCTCTGGAACTCATTTTCTCCTCCCTACAAACCTAAAAAAGAAAAAAAAAAACCTTTTCCTATATTGGCTGCATTTCATTTTCTACTGCACATTGATTAGCTGACTCCTGCCTTCAAAAAGCTGCTGGCAGATATGCTGTTGGCCCATTGATGTAATTTCCTTGCAGAGTTTATGCATCATGTTGTTTGGCAGAATGAGTGTTTCATTTTTGACGTTTGTGGTCACGTTTTGAGCCAAACTATTGTAAAAATTCAATACACACTGTTCCCTTATGCAGTTGTGCATACTTGCACTGTGGCTGCCACGTCTGTTA
>JBAMYA010000001.1:16036175-16052359 GCA_037176975.1 Arrhamphus sclerolepis | reverse complement strand
TGTCTGTGTGTGTGTGCATGTGTATATATATATATATATATATATATATATATATATACACACACACACACACAGTATATATACACATACATATAGACTATGTGCATGTTTAAAGGAAAGAAAAGTGGCGGGGGTTATGAGTCGACCAGTGTACTGCTTCATTCATGTCCTCAGGTGACAGAGTAGAGCGTGTTCAGTATCCCTGTTGTTATTAAAAAAAAACAAAAAAACTGACATTTCCAAATAAATAATAAAATGAATCATTCAAGGTGTTTCATGTGTAGTATGGACATACTGTTGTTGATTAAAAACAATCACAAGGGTGTCACAAGTACAAGTCATGGTGGTTTTGGCTGCATTAAACTATTAAAGTATCTGTCCTGATCCTCAGCAAACTTTCCTGATACAAATCTGACATTTTATCATTCAGACGTCTCAAAAGTGATACGACATATGTTATACGATCAGTTGTCTGATGAATTTCGACCTGTTTCAGCTTCATAAAGGGGAGGAGACAGAAAGTAACTTAGGGTATGTTGAAGTAAAACTGCTCCAGACCAGGTTTAGTTCAGAGTCAGTTGCCATGGTAAAAGACTCTGAGTATGAGTTACCTCAGTTTCTGAAACCGGCTCAGCTGAACCCTCTTGCTCAGGGTTAAGTAACGTCGCTTTTTGAAATGGAAAACTCTGTTTCCCAGTGGTATAGTTTAACATACTTGGGGTTTCTACATAACCCGCTTTCTGAAATGGACCCCAGGTCTTCCACAGAACAAGTGCTGATTATCTACAAAGCCCACATTTTTTGCTGGACATTGTCGTGACATCCATTGATCAAATGATAGCATGATAGGTTTGGGCCCAGAGAAGGGTATGAGTCTGACATTGTTTTGGCATAGCAACAAACCAACACTTCCTATTGATGTTAAATGTGCTCCAATTCTAGACACTTTAAAAAAAAAAAAAAAAGTAAAACTAAAAGCTCTGCTGTTTTCCCATGTCTTTGTTTAGTCTAATTTCACTGTACTGTTTACTCATCTATTCTAAGCTGTTCTATTCCTTGTTCTTTCCAAATCTGTTTTTTTTCTTCTTAAACAAAGCAGTTGGAACAAAGTGGATCTTGTTCCAACTGCTTTGTTTATTAATATTAGTGGTGGTTTTAGTCGTCCTCACTTAAACAATAGGGTCCTGCACCTTTGGGACTCAGGCCCTAATTATGATGATGATAATAATAATAATAATAATAATAGTAATGATGATAATAATCTTTTCTGATGCAGAAAATGCCTTTGAATAATCACGAAAATGATAGCAGGGTTGCTGCATCTATGCTGCTTGGAGACCTAAACAAAAATATGCCTCTAGCTTGTTAATGAATCCTAATTATATGTCAACCCAACACTTGATGCCAAATCCTTGCACCTTCTTTAATCTTGAATCTGTCCTGTGTTTATTCCGATCAGAGGACACAGCCTTTCATCCACAAAGCTCTTGAGTCCTCATTCCTCTGGAGAAGGTGAAGAAGACAAGTCTGAATCCCATTTAGCGATGGTCAACAGAGAGATTGTACGCAGGGGAGCCCTTATTCTCTTCTGTGATTATGTGGTGAGACCAGTGAGCACATACTGCTGAAGCAGAATCTAAATGCAAAAAGCCATACATCCAATGTAGACATGTCTGTCAAAAATATTTAAAACTACTGTACATTCAGAATTGTTAGAACTATAGCAAGACCTCTTGACAAGAATAAAACTGCATCACATTGAAACACATCACTGAAATTCGTAAAATTGATTTAGTGAAATGCTCAACATTTCAGTATTTGGCTTGATATTTTGGGTCTTTCCTTTTAGTGCCAGAACCTCCATGATTCGGAGCATCTGACATGGCTTATTGTCAACCATGTGAGTGACCTCATCAGCCTCTCTCATGAGCCTCCGGTGCAGGATTTTATCAGCGCTGTCCATCGCAACTCCGCTGCCAGTGGCCTCTTCATCCAGGCTATCCAGTCTCGCTGTGACAATCTCAGTACTGTAAGATAAAATCTGTTTTTATTACTTACTGTTGTATTATTCCCCTTTTTAGTCTAATTGGTCAAATCTCTTAATTGGTTGCTCTATCATCTTTAACTGTCCCTCTCATAAGTCGCCATTTTCCATTCGTGGTTGTATTTTCCACCTTTCCAGCCCACCATGTTAAAGAAGACATTGCAGTGTTTGGAAGGCATCCACCTTAGTCAGTCTGGATCTTTGCTGATGCTTTATGTGGACAAGCTACTCAACACACCGTTCAGGGTTTTGGCTCGCATGGTAGACACGCTAGCTTGTCGCCGAGTGGAGATGTTGCTAGCCGAGACGCTACAGGTAAGGTTGAGAGTGGCGTCAAATGTTTTTCACATGGATGTTAATTTTAAGAGGAGTAAATTCTTAATTATTATTGAGTTGAAAATGTTGTGTAAGACTCTTGAACATGTAGCTTGTTGAGAAGATTTTTTTTTTCTTTAAGGTTTAAGATGTAGTACTTCTGTGTTGTGTACAGGAATATTCATATCTATCATCGTTTTAACTCTTCCACTCTTTAGAACAGTGTAGCCCAGCTACCTGTGGAGGAACTAGAGAGGATTCAAGAATACCTGCAGACCAGTGGCCTGGCTCAGAGGTAACCTTCTGGGTTGCAGATATCCCAGAATAATTTGCAGCTTTTCTTTGATCTTTAATGGTTCATGGCCAATCTGAAAAGAAATGAGTCATAACTTGGTAAATTGATATATTTCAGGCAAGTTTTGGGACCCATTGTTTTGTTTTTTTAATTCACAGCATTGTATCATAAAATATGTTATGCTCTCTGTTTTTCCATAACAGGCATCAAAGGTTTTACTCCCTGCTGGACAGGTTCAGAGCAACTGTTGCAGACACCAGGAGCCCCGCCCCTCCAATTACATCACACCCTTTAGATGGGGATCCACTCCCTGCACCAGAATTAGTCACTGCAGATAAGGTGGGAACTGTTTGAACATCCAAATCTATGAAATAATCTAGAACTTGGATTTGAGTCAGTATGCTGGGTGTGTTTCACTTGGTGCTTTTTTTTTGTTTGTTTTGTTTTGTTTTTTTATCAATTGGCATAATAAGAATTTCAATTGAAGATTATTGAAATCAGTTTGGAACACAAGTTTCTTATTTATCTTAATTATTTCAATTCAGTTCAATAATATTTTATTCATACGTGAAAGGGAAATTCTATGTTGCTGTAGCTGTTTATATTCAAGTCTCTTTAGCATCATTGTAGGTTATTCCTGTAGGTGCCAAGGCTCCCCTCCTACTGTCCAATCACTGTATGAAGATGATGCTAAGTAGTGTTTTTCTTTTTTCTTCATTTTTCCTTATTTCTTTTTTTTAAATTTTTAATTTAAATTTTCTAGCATGTGCAAAGTAAAGTAAAACAAACAGGCAGAAGCATCAAAACAGTCCATATCATGTACAGGTATCATCCTCTAATCCTTTGTTAAAAATAGTCCATTTTCTCAACTTCCTGGTAAAAGAATCGCTTCTCAATCTCAAACCAAAAGACATCTTCTCCGTTACATACTGACTATGTCTGACCTTTGAATACAGTTTGGAGTTTGTTTGTTTTTTTTTTAAATCAATTACAGTTTAATTTAAAATGCAGGAATACAGATTCTTGCATTAAAAACAGGCACGATTCTCTATTAGATACCACTGCATTGGCTCATGAGCACTTTGAGAAACCACTGTGTCTCTGAAGACAGTCTAGCGAGCGAGCCACAAATGCAAGTTAAAGCTTTATCATGCAAAGAAGCAGCCGTACGTGCACACGATCCAGAAACACCGCCGTCTTCTCTGGGCCAAAGTTCATCTGAAATGGTCTGAGACAAAGTGGAAAAGTGTTCTGTGGTCAGATTAATCAAAATTTGAAATTCATTTTAGAAGCCCTGGAGGACATGTCCTGCAAACGAAGGAGGAGAGGAACCATCCAACTTGTTATCAGTGGACATGTCTAAAGTATCTCTGATGACATGGGTTGTGTTAGTATCTACGGTGTGAGCAGCTTACACATCTGGCACCATCCATGCTGAGGAGTACATGGAGGTTTTAGAGATGCACGTGCACCCATCCAGACAGTGTCTCTTTTCAGGGAAGGTCTTGCATGTTTTAGCAAGACGATGTTAAACCACATACTTCATCCACCACAACAACATGGCTTCACAGGAGAAGAGTTTGCGTGCTGAACTGGCCCAGTACTTTCAACTACCAATAGAAAAAAAATTGGTGCATCATAAAACAAAAAAAAATCAGATATTTTTATTTGCATTCTAAATAAATGGACCAACTTTTTTGGAATTGGTGTTGCACCCACGAAGTATATCCAGGACTTTCATGATGTGAGGTTTATAGGTTAATATTCATTTAGGGCAGATGGATGAGACTGTTTTGGCACTGGAAGTATGCAGGATTTCTTCCACCGGACCCAAGTCCTTTCCTGGCTCAGGTTGAGGTTGAAGAGGTGCAGCAGAATCAAACTGTTCAGTTTATCCTCCCTTCTGGTCATGAATAGAGTCTTATAACTTGTGCTTTTGTTTGACCCTGATTTCTTCCTCATCCACGCAACAGTCAGATTCAGACACATATTTGTGATAGCCCGTGTGTGTGTAACATTATCCTCTTCCAAGCCATCGATTTTTACCCCCTCCTGCTTGAAGCCTGTGACATTTTTTCATCCTTGTGTGCACATCTTGTTCTACATTGTTCTGTTGGAGCTTCTGTCTCCAGCCTTTTCCTGTACACCTCCACATCCTTCCTGTAACATGAACCTTTTATTTATTTACTTTAAACAGTCTTTAATAATTCTGTCTCCCACTGTAGAAGCTTTTTGTTGAGCATCACTGGTCGTCCGGAGTTTATTAGAGAAGCTTCTCGCTGTTCTGGCTGCGATGATGTTCTTCAAAAACTGATACAGTCTGAAACAGTCATGGCATTGGTATCATCTTACTGTGGCTCACCCCCCACACAATATCTTCAGCTTCCTTTTGATGACCTCAAGGTTTTTGTTTTTTGTTTTTTGGCCAGATTGCCTCTGAATGATGAGTTTGTTTTTTTCGAGGAAGAGAGAGAGTCCAATTTGCCATCTGCCTTGCCAAGAGCAGGTTGTGCAGACAAGCAGCATGCATCTCTGACATTTGCAACTAATCCATATTTTTACTCTGGTGGAGCCGTTGACAAACTGTTGAAACATATGAAGCGTAGCAGAGAGAGGCACAAACGAAATTGGATAAACACTGCTACTAAAATAACACCGCAACTCTTCATGTCTCAGGGAAGTGGACTTCTGATACTGCAGCTCCGTCCTCATTCATACTGCAAGCTCGTCCACCTTATTTGCACGACATTTCACATTCTTTATTATGACTGAGACAAAAGATGGTTTATATTACCTTCTTTCACTCCTTCTGCTTTGCTCCTTTTCTGCATCCGTGACATATTTTCTTCTACTGATGCGGGATTTTGTTGTAGCTCAGTGTTCACCTGGACAACAGACTGCACTGCTGTCTGCGAGAAGGGACAGAGAAGACTGCTTTCAAGGAAGATGTAAATGTTTTGGCTCCATTTGTCTTTTTGTGTGTGTGTTTAGGAATGGTACGTGGCTGTTGTAAAGTCTCAATGCTGCCTACATGGAGATGCTTCCCTGTTGGAGACAACAGAACTTCTCACTAAGCTACCTTCTGTCGATCTCTTCAATGTCATGAACTGCAAGGTAATGGAGATGCACACTGCTAGAGTATCCTCACTGTTGTGACTTGGGATCATTGGGACGCTACACTGAAATGGAGACTGAACACATTATTATGGGGAAGTGAAGATTTTAAGATTATAAGCTTCAGAACTGCCTTAATTCTTTGTGTATTGACAGTTGCTGCACATCTCATTCTCTGTAAACCCTAGAGATGTTTGTGTGTGAAAATCCCAGCAGTTAAGTAGTATCTGGCACCAGCAACCATGCTGTGTTCAAAGTTACTTGAATATTTCCTTTCTTTCCCATTCTGATGCTCGGTTTGAACTTCATCAAGTTATCTTGATATACCTAAATACTTGCTGCCATGTGATTGGTTGATTTAGTTATTTGTGTTAACAGTTAAACAGGTATACCTCATAAAGTGGCTGGTGAGTGTATGTTAGAGTTTTAACAAATGTGTTGTTTGTTTGTTTTTTTCTTCCAGGATTTCAACCTCAACCTGTTGTGTCCGTGCTTGAGTATGGGAGTGCAGAGGTTAGCAAGGAGCCAGGGTTCGCTTTTGTTGGAGACAGCCTTGCGTGTTACCCTCGAGCAACTAAAAGGGGTCACTGGATCCCTTCCTGTTCCACACCAGCCCTTCCTGCCGCCATCTCAACATCAGCCCTATTGGGACCGGCTGGGTGACATCTATGGTGAGAGGGGCAGAAAATGAGAGATATGAAGTTGTTCAACTTTTATATTGTTATATAATGTTCCTTTGAAGATAAAGTATTTCTTAACTTGTATGTTTCACTTCAGACGAGCCTGGATTCTACCCCAGAGTGCTGTCGCTCTGCAGAGCACTGTCCCAGTATTTGCTGAGTGTCAGTCAGCTGCCTCCATCGCTACATATTTCCACAGACATGGAGGAACTCATCACAGTTTTCACCTGCACTGCTACTGAGGTAAAAGAACAAACACTGAATATTTAGTTTCCTGTTGTAGGCATCATGGCGGTTGGTCCTGTCTCCTCAGTGCAAGCACATGGCCAGGTCAAACCTTGGCTGTGATCTTTTTACATGGAATCTGAATGTTCTCTGGGTACTGGGACTTGCGCAGTCAAGTTGATGGGCTCCAGACCCCCAGCATTCCCTCCAACCAACACGCACACATGCGCACGGCTGAAGCCGTACAGAAAATGAAAATTCATTAGATGATGGTGTTCTGTTTTTACATTTACTGTTGTATTTTCATTTCTCTGAAAATGTCACCAGAGTAGAATTTTAGTAATATATGAATGTTTTTGTCCTTGAGAGTTAATTGCACTATTTCTCTAATTAAGCGTATGTAAAACTCTGTTGCCAGGTGTTGGTGTGGCGCTTGCTCAAGGATCAGTTGCCTGTGAGTGTGGACATTCAGTGGGCTCTGTCCTGTCTATGTTTGGCGCTACAACACCCGTGCGTCTGGAACAAGCTCTCCACTCCGGAGTACACTACACACACTTGCTCCATCATCTTCTGCCTCCGCCTGATTATTTTTGCAAGTATGACATTTGCACATTTCTTCTTTATTATTTGCGATTAAGTTCCACAACTGCTTTAAGACTTCAAATTATTCCTGATCTTTTTTCTTTTTTTTTGCTTTTGCATTCAAGTGGCAGTGAGTCCTGGTGACCAGCTGCTGCATTCAGAAAAAACAAATTCACGACGAGAAAGAGACCCTGAAGGAGACCAGCTGGATTCAGGGCATGCAAACAGTGAGACTTCACTTATAAATGAGAAAAAACAGTGCTGCTTTTTTATGTAATTATTTCAGTGTTCCATTAGTTTCTGCATACCCCCCCTTTAAGTTCAAACATTGTTTTTTGCAGACATCCACAAATGGCAGGCGTGTAAAATCATGGCCGAGCTGGTGGAAGGTCTGCAGAGTATTCTTTCTCTGGGTCACCCGAGAAACCGTGCATTCCCGGCTTTTCTCACGCCAATACTTCGCAACATCATCATCAGTCTCTCCCGGCTGCCGCTCGTCAATAGCTACGCCAGAGTACCTCCACTGGTTAGTGTTAAAAAAAAAGATGCTGGCAGTTCAGATGCACAAATGTGTCCCCTCCCAGATGTGTATAAATTCTCTGTGTATAAATTCTCACGTAGGTTTGGAAACTGGGCTGGTCCCCTCAGCCAGGAGGAGAGTTTGGCACAACGCTACCTGAGATCCCTGTGGACTTCCTGCAGGAAAAGGATGTCTTCAAAGAGTTTCTGTACCGCATAAACACACTGGGTAGAGATAATCATATTCACACACAATAATAGTAAAATATACATCATTGCGTCCTCCAGTGTTTCATCACTCTGTTATCTCTTGGCCCGCCCCCTACATGTGAACCAATGTGGTTGCTGTATACATAGGCTGGAGCAGCAGGACTCAGTTTGAGGAGACCTGGGCCACTCTGCTGGGGGTGCTGGTAACACAACCCATAACTGTAGACCAGGAGGAGGAGACGCAACAAGAGGTATAGTCTCAACTGCAAATTTGCTGCTTCTGCTCAACACATGAAGCACCGAGTATCTTCACACATGTAACCCCTTACTTTGATTGAGAGAAATGTTCATCTGTTTCAAACTTCCAATATGAGAAATAGGTTGTGGCAAATTGCTCTATACTTCTTTTTTTTACCTTTCTTGGATGCCTTTTAATGTCTTTATGTTAATTTTTATTTATTTATTTATTTTTTTTAACTAGGAGGAATTGGAGCGCACCCAGTTAAACGTATTGGCAGTGCAGGCAATCACCAGCCTGGTACTGAGCGCCATGACCCTGCCCACTGCTGGCAATCCTGCAGTCAGCTGTCTGGAACAGCAGCCCCGCAACAAGAGTCTCAAAGCACTAGAGACGCGGTAGCTATGCAGCTTTATCTGAATACCAAGTTTCAGTCTAAAAATAAGCATCTGGTGAATAGAAGTTTGGTGTTTGTGTGTCCAGGTTTGGAGGGAAACTCAGTTTGATAAGAGGTGAGGTGGAGAGAGAGATTCAGGCTCTTGTGTCAAAGAAGGACAATGTTCATACGCACCACCCATACCATGCGTGGGACCCCGTCCCCTCACTGTCAGCTGTCTCTCCAGGTAAAAGAAAGAAGTTTTCTCTTATAACCCTTTCAGACACCCACGAAATTAGGGCTAAGGTCGTATATCTGAATGCATTCAAAATATAAACTAGGGCCAATTCGCAATCTAACAGGCCCTGTAGTATAATTAACGGTAATCCTTTAAAGCATGTTCTGTTGTGTTCTCTGGATGTTGCAAAATAACAGTAGTCACTATGTAATATATCACAGTGACAACAAAACTTCAATTTTATTGAAGTACCATCTATTACAATACGGGTGCTTTACAGAAACCATTGTGCAAATATTAAGTAAAAGTAATCTAATTAAATGTTAAGCAAATAAATATGAAGGAAGGAAGTAATAAACAATGGAAAGTTTAATAAATAAATGAATAAAAAAAACTCCCCTAGTGGGAGAAAACCATTTTAAGCCAAATGGAGGCCGGGGAAAACTCCCCTTTAGGAGAATAAACCTTGAGTAGTACCTGGCTCATAAGCGGGGGACCCTCCTGCTGATGGCCAGCCAGGTAAAGGGAGAAAAGATGTGGGGGTAGGAGAGAGAGGAGAAGAAAAAAATCGTGGTAGGGACAGAAGAGCACAAAAAGACAGATGGAGCACAATAGTAATGAATAACTATGGATTTAGCTAAAGCAAAGTGAGTCTGAAAGCAGTATTCTTAATCATATCTACTGCAGGTTTTTTTCTGTGCAAGTGTTTATTTATTTATTTATTTATTTATTTATTTATTTAAATAATTTGAGTGAATCAATTCCTTGATTTTTTTATTTGTTTTAGCCGGCACACTGATCAGCCACGAGAAACTGCTTCTTCAGATTAACACAGAGAGGGAGCTGGGTAACATGGAATACAAGCTGGGGCAGGTAAGAGAACTTGTAAAAGATAAATAAATAAATAAAAATTAAGTGATTAAGTAACGCTGTTTTGACATAAGGAATGTATATTTTATTTGAAAAAGGTTTCCATACATTCAGTGTGGTTGGGAAACAACATTACTCCACTCAGGGAGGAAGAATGGGGTGAGGATGAGGAAGATGAAGCAGACACTCCAGCACCTGCTTCCCCACCTACATCTCCCATAAACTATAGGTCAGACAACTGATAATTCATATACCTATACCATCATAGGATAACGCATATGAAATAAAACAATAAAGACTTTCAGCTTTAATTTAAGAGATTCTCAGTAACATGGCATTTACCATTTGGACTTAAAGCCATTTTAAGCAAAGTACCCACATGTTCAATGAACTTAAAAATGTTGCTTTGACACACATGTCTTTGTGCTTTCAGGAAGCACCGTGCAGGTGTGGATATTCACTCCTGTTCCCAGTTTCTTCTGGAGCTCTACAGCCAGTGGCTCATCCCTGGCTCCCCCAGTAACAGAAGGACCCCAACCATCCTCATCAGCGAAGTGGTTCGATCGGTGAGCTGAAGTGCAGTTGCATGTTCAACCAGCTCATCGTCTATTCCATTAGACATCATCATCAAATAAAAATAATTTAAAAAAAAGAAGTTTGCCATGCTTTGAAATTTAATACTTAAAACACCAAAGCTGATTCTTAAATAACTTAACATTCTTCCTCTTTGATTCAAACTCATTAAAATTCACTTGTGGGGCTATTGTCCTTGGCGAGTGAACCAAAGCCAGCTCTTTCATCTTGTCCCCTGTCGTTCTGATCCATCCTTCTCTTTAGCTGCTGGCAGTGTCGGATCTGTTCACAGAGAGAAATCAGTTTGACATGATGTTCTCCACCCTGATGGAACTGCAGAAGTTTCACCCCCCAGAGGATGAGATCTTGAACCAGTACCTGGTGCCTGCCATCTGTAAAGCTGCCGCTGTGTTGGGCATGGTGAGGGACTCTGGTTTGCGAATGGGCACTTGAGATGGTGGAAGAAACTACTTCTGACAACAGTAGCGTAATATTACACTGACATTTGAAATGTCTAAATTATTTAAATGACCTTTTGTAGGACAAAGTAATAGCTGAGCCTGTGTGTCGCCTGTTGGAAACGACCCTGCGCAGCACCCACCTGCCCAGCCGCATGGGGGCCCTACACGGGGTGCTGTATGTGTTGGAATGTGACCTCCTGGATGACACAGCCAAACAACTCATTCCTACAGTTTTGGAGTACCTACTGTCAAATTTCAAGGCTATTGCTCAGTGAGTGTGGCTTTTTCTCTTGCACCTCTTTTCCTCCAAGTGCTGCCCTTGACATTTCAAACAGAATGTCCTGCAGTATTAATATTTACTCGTTTAGCTGTAACCTTTTCTGCTTTCTTTGTGTCTCTCTTCAACAGCTGTGTGAACCTGCACAACCAGCAGCATGTGTTAGTTATGTGTGCAGTGGCCTTCTACATGATGGAGAACTACCCTGTAGATGTAGGAGCTGAGTTTATGGCCAGCATTATACAGGTAAGAATTAACAGAAGGAACGTACCCAGATGTTATTATACTCCACGGTACGGTTTCAATGAGCCCGCTCGCCAGTGTATCTTTAAATAAATATATCAGTTTTATGCAGTGAGTATATTTGTAGTTATTGTATGCAGATTTGAACTTTTCCTTCTTTATTAAAATGGGTAAAATAAACAAAAAAAGTGCCTTGTTTTTCAAATCTTCCTCATGCCTCTTTGTCCTTCAAGTTGTGTGGTGTGATGGTGTCAGCCAGTGAGGACTGCACTCCCTCTGTTATTTATCACTGTGTGATACGTGGACTGGAGCGCCTCCTGCTGTCAGAGCAGTTGTCACGCGTGGATGGAGAAGCGCTGGTCAAACTCAGCGTGGACCGAGTCAACATGCCGTCACCACACAGAGCCATGGCTGCCCTGGGCCTCATGCTCACTTGCATGTACACTGGTAAGGCTTAAGATGGCAGGATCTCAGATGCTCTGAATGTTGTGTGTTGCATAGTGCCTTAGGCAGTTTCACGCGCAAGATTGTGACTGATGCTACTATTACTGCAGCTTTAACCAGCTTTCACTAACAGCTGCGAAGCCAGTGTAGCATCCAGCTGGCCAGCCTAGGCAACTATAAGAACAGTTGCTAACACTGCATCTTTCTGCACTCATCCCAGACTCAGGCTTGTACAGGTGCTTGAAATCCTCGAAAATGCTTAAATTTTAACATTGAGTTTACAAGGTTTGAAAAGTGCTTGGGTTTTGGATAAAAAGAGCTGAAGATGGTAACGCCAAGTCGATACAAAGTCGAGTACAGTTGGCTAGAAAACAGACAAATACACAGCATGAATAAGATGAGGACCAAATCCACCCGTAGCCTCCCTGCTAAGATTAGAAGAAGGGCTCTTTCAAGTCACATGAAAAGGTAATTACAGGTAGAGAAGAATTATACGATTTAAGCTCACTGCTAGGAGGTGAATTCACAGGTGTGACATCATGTATAAATGTGTTTGATAGCTTCAACTTCATTCATTTGTTGTCTAATACACAGTGGAAACATGCACAAACATAAAGTATATTAAAAGAAACCCTGCAGACTTCCTAGAATTGAGTTAAATTCAGTTCAAAAATATTATTTTAATCCCCAAAGGAAAATCAGTTTTGCAGTAGTTGTCATGTCTCTTCAATGATTTATTACAGATGGTTATTGCAGTGGGCAGGAAGGACCTTCTTTAGCGGTCTGTGTTCCAGGTAGTCGGTAATCCAGGTGATTGTGGAGGCATTCACCAGTGTCTTTTGGAGTTCCTTCCATCTTAATGCGGACTAGATGCTGATAAATACACTGGAGACATTGAAGAACATGATCCTCACAGTGCTGCCTGCTTCGTCCACATTACTGTGGGTTCCTTGAAGTAGGTGTGTGAGGGCATCTTAAACTCTAACCAAGTAGTTGCAGTTGGTCCTGGAAGGTACTTGTTAGCTTACTCAGGTGGACCAATAAAACTCTCCAGGATGTTCATGATGTGAGATATCTAAAGCCCAGTATCAGAAAGGAAAACACAGTATTGGAATATTTCTAACTGGAACAAGACACGATGTCTTCCACAGCACTGGAACCGTCTTATACTCTGGTGAATGTTGAAGAAGTGCTGTAGAATCCCACATAGCTGGTTGGCACAGGCTTTTGGGAGTCTGGGACTGACACCGTCTCGTCCTGCAGCTTTCTCTCCAGCTGCTGATTGCTAGGTATAGACGGGCAGGAGGGGGAGGTGGGTGGTGAAGATGAGACAGTTGAGATGTGATTGGGAAGCTGTGGGTCAAAGGAGGGTGGGAGGTTTGTTTGGCTGGGGGCAGGAGAGGAGGATGCTGAGCTTGTTTCTGAAATCAAGGTTATACAATATGGACAATAAAAAAAAAAAAAGGTGACCATTTTAATCAATCATTTTAATCAATCTCTTGAATTGAATCAGTCTTGTTAGCTTGGGGTTTGTATGCTGGTCACAGATTAGTCCCATTGTCCATCCACTAATTAAATCACTGGTACTTCCAGTATTTACAGTATATATTTCTACCACTACATTGTTTCAAATCCTTTTTTTTTTTTAATTATCAAATCTAATATTTTTACACCACCCACTTTTTCTAAAATTCATCTTAACATTAATCCATGATCATTCATTCTACCTTTCACTGTTGTTTCTGTTCAGTAAGGCTCGCTTCATAACCTAAGAAATTTGAAATGTACGTTTCATTTAGAGTATTTTTGTTGGCTACAGTTGTTTGCTCTTTGCATGTAATAGACACAATCTGATATACCCTACCTCTAACCCTTACGATGGCACCTACTAACAAGCAGTTATTAGCATTGTCGATATGCTAATGGAATAAACAATACTTTTCTTTAAACCCTGACTCTTGGATAACTTATTTTCTTCTTTTGTGCTTGATGTGCTTTTTAGGTCACAGGGCACAGCAAATTTTGTTATTTATCCAGGAAGCATAACTAAAATTAAGTAATATTTTTAGCGCAAGTCCTTTACTGAAAGCTTGGGTTAAGTCATTCGACGAATGGTAGCTCCCAGAAACCCCCTACCACCAATTTCATGTTTTTGTTCCATACAGTTCCAATCTCCCAGTATCCAATGTCCTACTTCCCCCTCTAACCTTTGCTTCCTCTGGTTCAACTGGTGCCAACCATTCCTCTCATCTTCTCAGCGGTGCTTGCATCGGTTTCAGGTGCACCAGGGGTTAGAGGTCAGGTTGACTCTAGCTCTGCCGTAGTGGAACCACAGGGCATCACTGCGGGTCATGTTGGTTTCTCCTTAGGCAAGGAGAAAGCCAGCCCTGCCTGTCGCCCCGTCCATCCTGACCCGCAAGCCCCAGACAGCGAGTCAGTCATCGTTGCCATGGAGAGAGTCTCAGTGCTCTTTGACAGGTACACACCACTTTACATGAGTCTCGTACACAAAGTTTCACATTGTTTATTTAAAAAAAAAAAAAAAAATCAAACCATACACGTATAAACCCCTGCTTTGCAGCTTCTATTTCTAACCTTCTGACATCTCTAGGTGGGTAATTTAAATAATTTCTCAGTATCAAAAAGAAGAATTTTTGACGAGAAGTGACTTGTGTCCTTACAGAATCAGGAAGGGTTTGCCCAGCGAAGCTCGGGTTGTATCAAGGATTCTGCCCCAGTTTCTGGATGATTTCTTCCCAGCACAGGACATCATGAACAAGGTCATTGGAGAGTTCCTGTCTAATCAGCAACCTTATCCACATTTCATGGCCACCGTCGTCTACAAGGTCAGCAGCAGAATATGAGGGTTAAAAACCCATGAATGTATTCTGTCCATTAGGAGATTTTATTGAGTACTGAAACTCTGAGGGAACACAAACTATAACATTTCCTGTCTTTGACACATTCCTTTCTCTCTTGTTTGTGTCCATTAACAGGTTTTTCAGACACTCCATGCAACAGGCCAGTCTTCAATGGTACGTGATTGGGTGCTCCTGTCTTTGTCAAACTTCACTCAGAGGACACCAGTGGCCATGGCGATGTGGAGCCTTTCTTGCTTCTTTGTCTCTGCTTCCACCTCCCAGTGGATTTCAGCCCTGTATCCTTACATGATCACTAAGTAGATCTATTGAGCATGATGGCAACTTTCCTTTCTCTTTTTTATTTTTCTTGCAGCATGGAAGTTTGAATGCAGAACTAAATTTATGCTGCTCATCAAATTGTGTGGTTTATTGTCCTTAACCGCTTTTGCTCGTAACCAGACTGCCACATGTAATTAGCCGAATGGGTTCCAGTGAGGCTGTGGATGTCAACCTGTTCTGCCTGGTGGCCATGGATTTTTATCGTCACCAAATTGATGAGGAGCTGGACCGCAGGGCTTTCCAGTCGGTTTTTGAGACTGTGGCTACGCCAGGTAGCCCCTATTTCCAGCTGCTTGGCTGTTTGCATTCAATCCACCAGGATACATCACTTTAAGGCCGGAAAGAAAGTTGCCAGCGGGGATAAAGCATGGAGAGAAAAGTGGATGAACGATGGATGGATATGAGTTGGGATGGACAGAGAGCAGAATGTTCATTCAACAAAAATACTGTAGCCTAACTTGTTAAACCCACCATGGAGTGAACAAACACATGAAGGAATGAGGAATCTTGTAACTTTAATTTCAGGATGTCAAATGTAGAAGCGGCTGTCTTTCAATGAGAACACTTATCTCCAGCATCTATACAAAGGATACTGGTTGCAAAATTCCGGTTTTGCCTCCAAACCTAGCAGACTGTTTCTTGTGACATGTCAGCGCCTCCCTACCTGTCAACTTTTCATTTAAGAAGAAGAAAAAATGATTTTTATTTTCATGTGAGGACTTGCTTGAGTATTGTCATGTCACTTCAATACAATAGAGAAAATTAACTATATTGAAAGGTTTATAGTAGTTAGAGGCAACTTTAGATCTTTGATCACCCTGGAGTTGCTCATTGGATGAGTCTTTGCATTTTGGCTGTTCTTCCGTCCATTCAAAGGGCAGTTTTTAGTTTTTTTCTCCACGTCTTTATGGTTTAGGTTTCCATTTTAAAGCGTTTCAGGTCATGTTTTCTGAGCAGGACTACAGACAAAATGCACTATAACCAGCATGTGTAATATTTGCAGGCTATTGTTTTGTTTTGTTTTTTTGTTTAAAAAGTGTCACGTGTTTGATACTTGTTTCTTCACAGAATGAATGACCTCACTAACTTGTCTCCACACTGCTACTTTTTAAACACCCTAATATTACTTTCTCTTCACTTTCTGTAAAGAGTAAACGGTAACAAGTTTGATAAATTCTTCTTCATGGTTTGATTTGGTAAGGAGGGGGGGTGGGGGGAGGGGACTGACTTAACACATTTCCATATTTATACTTGATTTTAACCATTTAAAAGCCTACTGC
>JBAMYA010000001.1:16012772-16029962 GCA_037176975.1 Arrhamphus sclerolepis | reverse complement strand
GGGGGGGTGGGGGGAGGGGACTGACTTAACACATTTCCATATTTATACTTGATTTTAACCATTTAAAAGCCTACTGCTCTATCTGTGCTTAAATAGCAGCTGAAACTGTTGAGCAAGAAATTTATTCCCATTTATGATTTTATGAATTTGTGTATATTAGTCTAACCTTTTCTCTTCTTTTTTTTTTAAATCGCAGTCTTATATGCTCCCTCATGCACCTGAATATTTACACCTCTTCATTTATTGTACTTCTTTTATTCTCAGGACACAAGATGTCAAGATGTGACTGCATTATTGTCTTCTCGGTTAAGTGGAGCTACTGTAGTATATAGTAAAAACAGATGTTGTACAGTTATGTAAAAGCCATGGTGCATGATTTAAGAGAGAGAGAGAATTTTGTAAAGATGTGAGAAACTACATAGTAAAATAATGTGATGCCATTTTCTTTTGTCCTAACACAAATGTAAGTCAATGCAGAAAGCGGGTGTTTGTGTTGAAGACTTGACGTTGAGCTGACTGGGAGCGTGCTGGGCTTTGTTACTCTGTACATACACTTGCCTTAGACATGACTGAATATGTATGTCCTGTACGCTGAAAACTTGAAAGCATGCTTGGCATTACTACTTTCTTGCATTGTAATGAATATTGTATTTCTGTCTGTATCGTTGCCATGACTGATTTGGAGAAGACATGAAACACAATCCAAAGGGAGCCTTTGTGAACTTAGTGACCAACAGCAGCTTTGACAAATCACAAACAAGGACACGTAGCAATGCCACAACACAGCAGGAGTATTCTGTTTCTGTTGAGCTTTAACTATCGTTTTGTCTCTGTTGAAGATGGGCAAATATTGCATCATTATCTTTGAAGAATATTAAATACGCACAGCACTTAAGAACTTCTTAAAAGTTATTTTCTTTTTGTTAGGTGCTTTCTTGATATGCAAGGAGTCCTTCGTAAAGTTAAACATTGCAGCAGGCATTATGCTTAATTTTACCACTTTTAAACATTGAAAGCAGTGATTTGTTTTCTTTGATCATTTTTTTTTTAAATAATGTATTCACACAAACTACTCTCCTGTAAATTCCAATGTGAAGTTTCACTGAAGCAGATTTATTATATATGTATATGTGTGTGTGCATATATACATACATACATGCACATGAAATTAAAAAAAAAAACTCTTTCCCCCTTCTCTCAGTTATAAAGTTTGGCACATCATCAGCATTCTGGATTAACTTCATAACTTCATGAAGTAATTCTCTTTACAGACTCTTTATGCTAGGTCACACTGAATGATTTTTGTTTTTTTTTTCTGCTGCAGGACGACTATAACCTCTGTATGTGGGCCGCCTGCTTTAAGCACTGACCAGCGGCCTGTGAATGAAAGTAATTACTATTTAAATTATATCAATCACTGAATATGGTCTATGTTAATAAATTATTTAAAAAGGTTTAAACTGCTGCCAGGGTCGCTGTCCTTTGTGTACAATTGTAAATTACCTTTCAAACCAGCTGAAAGGTATCATGTCTGCAATGGCCAATATTACTGTAGGAGTGCTTGCTGTCTACAGGGTCCAATGAATGGCTCTTGAAGATAAGAACCTGCGAGATTGCAGCCATTGAAAATGTTATGCTTTGGATATAAAAGTTAAAAGTTTTTTTTGTCAATCTTGACACTAAACCACAGCATTTATGCAGACAAACAAAAAACGCTTTTTTATGCCCCTCTTCTTCTCAATGGTGCACCTCCCATTTCTTTCTTTTCAGAAATAACACCCTGATTTTACAGCACCCATTTGAGGTGGATGGTACGATTAAAAGACATTAAGAGGATTAGGAGGCAGTTGGCATTTGCTTCCAGAAGTACTGAAGGCATCTTTAATCATGAGCAGAGAGCCTTGCAGATGATAAAATGTTAACATTGACGAATACATTTCCTTTTGTCTCATACGTCTGATCATTTTGCAGATTTTACTACAGTTCAGTTTTTTGTTGTTGTTTTTTTTACTTGATTTTATTACTAGGTCTTCAAAGGCAACAGTGCTTATACTGTAAATCCTAGCTCTGACACAAGTTTGAACTGCAGCACAGCGAACTCTCAAGGAAATTTAGATAGGAAAACTCGTTTCCCTGGATTTTAACGCACACAACTCTTTGTTACACTATACACGTATTTGCTCGAGATTCACCTTCGCGAAGTTATTAACTTTAACAATCATTTTCTTACTAGATTTCAAATTAGCCTTTTTTTTCACGCCCTCCGCTGCTCACTCTAAACACACCTACTCCCCCCACCCACCCCCTCTCCTCCTCCTCTTAGGCTACTTCGCCAGATGGTGCAGTCTTTTCTTTTGTTTACCCATCGCCCCTGAGTTTACCTAGCCATACTTAGCGACAAAACCATGAGATCGTCCTGAGAGACATCACCGCTGGACACGAGACGAGTAAGTCCTTTTATAGTCTCCGGTCGAGTGATCCCGCTGGTCCAAACATCTTTTGTCGGAACATGAAAGAAGACCTGCTTTCACCTCTTGGCCACAAGTTTTTTTTTTCTTTTTTGTTTTCTCCAACGCATCCATATTTTAGTCCGTTGTTGTTTCTTCCTGTATTCTCCCTATGTGGTGGTAAAGCATATAGTTGGGTATACACGCGTCTTCTAATAAAGAAAAAGAACTCCAACCATTATTAGAGGTAACTAATGTGTTGTTGCTGGCACGCGTTTTGACACCTGTGGAATGAGCTACTGTTGGTACTTTTTATTTGTGATTTCTCAAGCTAACTTTGTCTTATTTATCAGCGTAACGGTTCGCTATCTGATTGACAACCCAGCAAGCCAATGGCAGAGTATAAAAATCGGCGTACAGCCACGGTTACCTCAGTTACTGACCGACATTCCAAAGATGTGGAAGTTGTGGGGGCGGGACAACACGTCAAGCAGGGGTGGATGCGCGCTTCAGTAGCGAGTTATAGCCAGAAACACTTTTGAAGCCGGTAATAATCCGCATGTTTCTCAGTGTATGTACGAACAGTCGATGTTAATGTGTCTGGGCAGCAAACATGGCCAGTCAAAACTTGCCTTCTGTGCTCCGTTAGCGAACGTTTTCTACGCCAGTTTGCAAACAGAGTTAACCGACACAAACTAACGGCAGATGTCGTCTTCATAAAAAACAAAAATAGACAATTTAAAGGTTTAAGATATCTAAAGTCATTACACAGCACAAGTGTCCTTGGCTGGATTATTTTAACTTTACCTGCACGCTTGACAACACTGTTCTAACAACAATCTGCACATGTTAGTCCCCTCCCTTCATCTGTGCCCATAACGACTACTTGAAGAAGTACTCCCGTCGACATTTCATAAAGAGAAATTCAGCGAGTTTAAAAATGTGCATGGAGCAGAAACAAAACGGAAAAGGTTAAAGTATTAGTAATGTTATGACTGACCCGATTTTGTTCTTTTGTACCACAGCTAACATGCCTGGAAAGAAGAGTGACTCTGGGATGGGGCTGTTTGCAAGGTCGTGTCAAAACTGAGTGCTGGTTCTCACCAGTCTGCTGTATTTTGAGCTGCTGCTCATTTTTTCGAGGCAACCTGACAGCAGAGCTCTGCCTTGTGTGCCTGCTTGGACAAAATCTAAGGGCTTAAAATGGCAAACTGAAATTTGCCTCCTTGATGGACAAAAGACAGTTTTCTGATACAATGTCTGGAAAAGTGGAAGCATCGTCCAAGAGGCACGCCTGTGGTGAAAGTGGACCGAGCCTCCCTCAGGCATCCCCCCCTTCTTCCTCCTTCTTACAGCATGGTAATATTCACACGGTGGAGGTGGCAAGAGGGAGAACTGGGTATGGCTTCACACTGTCAGGTCAAAGCCCTTGTGTTCTCAGCTGCATCCTGAAAGGAAGCCCTGCAGACTATGTGGGCTTGCACTCAGGTGACTACATTCTCTCTGTTAACGACATAAACGTCTCCAAGGCATCACATGAAGATGTGGTCAAACTGATTGGACGCTGCTCTGGTGTTTTGAAACTTGTAGTTGCTGGGGGAGAGCATCACAGGTGTCATCAACGCACGACTAGCAATCGTCACCACAGCAGCAACGCAGTTGCAGCATCATACTTCGATTCTTGCTCTAGTGATGATGAGCTTGATGGTTTCTATGACAACGGTAGATCCAACGGCGGAGTCCGCGGAGGATGCTACAAACCCAAACTGGATTCAAAGCAGCTGGGCATCAACAGAGCAGAGAGGGTGGTGGCAGAGCTGCAGTCTGGAGGAATCTTTAACATGATCTTTGAGAACTCCAGCCACTCATCCAGCAGCTCAGACAAAGAGAGGCCTGGGTTCACCTCATTGTCAAAGACACGTCCACTGTCTGATCCAGACTTCCCTCCATATCGGAGTGCCTCCCGTTCGCAGACCAACCTTCTCTCTGAGGTGGAAATGGCTCAGGTTCTGAGTGACGATTCAGTTTTCCTGGAGTTGGATTTCCATCACCTTCACCACCATGAAGAGCAAGATTTGGATGTAGGAGCTGGAGGCGACTTTGGCCTAGAGCCCAGTGAGGGTATCCTCAATGTGGGGATGATTGTTGGCTATCTCGGCTCCATTGAGCTTGCCTCTGCAGGGACCAACCTAGAGAGAGACAGTCTGCAAGTCATCAGAGGGAGCATAAGACGCCTTAGGGCCGAGCAAAAGATTCATTCATTGGTCCTCATGAAGGTTTGCCTGAATGTTGTATTAACTGGGTGCTTATAATTGCAGTTCAGCCTCATCAGTATTTACAAAATAAGCCTTTGTTATATTGTTTGGCTTCCAATAAATTAGCATTTGATTAAGCAAATAATCTGTGTTAAAAATATATTTGTGATATCACTTAAAAGTAGATGAATTTTTAAAATTATTTTTTATTTATACTTACTTATATAAGTTAGGCAATTGTGATTAGCCTAATCGGTTTTCTTGTGGCAAGTGGTAACATGCATTTATTTATTTATTTGTATTTACCAGGTCATGCATGACAGTGTGCGTCTGTGCAGTGACAGAGGTCAGGTCCTGGCTAACTATCCTTCAGAAAAACTAGCTTTCAGTGCATGTTGTCCTGACGATCGGCGATTCTTCGGGCTGGTTACAATGCAAGCCACAGATGACCACGACGATGGACACTTCAGTGGACGAAGTGAAGATGGAGGTTTGAGGACTTCATGTCATGTGTTCATTGTGGACCCAGAACTTTGCCACCACCAGGTAAAACCATAGAGGTAGTAAATATTTCTCTTCTTGCTCATTTTCCCATTCTTTGTAAAGATTGGAGCTTTCAAGCAGATGGCTCTTGGAGATGGAAGAAACTAATCAAGATTTTAGTTGTTAATTTTTAATTTTTTTGAAAAAAGGAAAGAAAAGAAAAAAGTGGAATTGGGGAAGTTAAGAGTCTGTATGACAAAGTTCCATGAATAAGTATTAAAATAGATTCTAAAAATCATTCTGAGTATTAATGATTACAGTTAGCTACAGAAGAGTGGACAGTGACAGTGTTTTTCTGCACTTTAATTTTAAACTTTTTTTTTCATGATTTTATTTTCCTTTATTACAGTTTGTGGTGCCAATGGTGATTAAAAGTGTAGACTTTCAGCTTTAATTTAAGAGCTTTAAATTTAAAAATGTAAAATTTACCATTTAGAAATTACAGCCATTTTAAGCAAAGTGTGTCAATTTGAAGGGACTAAAGTATTTAGACTAAATGATACTAAATTCTTTTCTTCTGCCTAAAGTCTGAAACCTGTTACCAAATTGACCCTTTATGAAGTCCTGAACTTGTTGCTAGGTCGGACAAAATTATCATCTCTTCCGTCCACTCCCATTTTAAAAACAGGTTTTTACATTGCTTTATTTCTAATTAATATACCAAAGAAAACCAACAGCAACTGGATATTAATAAAAAGGAACACTTAGGTACTGTGTAATGAGTTTGAAAAAAAATGAGGGTTTTGATTAGTTTAGCTAACAGCATGGCAGCGTAAGCAGCTGATGCTAGCAGCCTCCCACCAACAGACTTACCTTTGAAAACTATATGTGACTATTTTTCGAGCCAGGGCTCTCAAATATCTTAGCGGGTGTCACTTTTACAAGTGGCCCAAGCACACTGTTAAACCATTTTAAGAAAAATAAAATACTTTCGCAATTGTAGCCTGCTGCCTAGCCTACTTTGTTTTGGTGGTACAGCTCGGATTTCTGCCCGTTTTGGGATAAAAATATGCTGCACCCTCACTAAACTGTGAGAAGTGTGTTCCGAAGTGTTCGTTTTTACTAAGACAAAGTTCAACAAAAAATAATCCAATGATTTAAATGTTGATACAAGCTAATAAAAACTACACTCTTTCCATTGTTGTGAATGAGAGATGGATATTTTGTCCCAGATGTGTAGCAACAGAGAACGATTTTTCTGGTTGGTCAGTCAGGGACCAATCAGAAGGCTGATAAAGGGTCAATTCAGAGTTTACTCCCTAGATTTTTGATTTTTGATTTTTTTTTTTAACGCTTATCTGCTTGCTTGTGGACCTTCCTGCCTTCTGTTTGTTTTCCTCAGTCACTGAAAATGGATTATTAGGTTAAGAGCAGGTGACTGACTAGAAGAATATTCCATTTGAATATTCCATCGCTTTCACGGTGTGTTTATGGCCATTATCCATTTGAAATGTCAAGCACTATTTATCTCCGTGCTCCCCAGAATTCATCAGGCTAATTCTGCTGTCACATCACCATCAAACACCTGTGGGCTTGTTCCACTGGCGGCCATACTTGCAGTGTCTTAACACTTCTTTTCTCCTTCCTTTCCTTCTTTTCCCATTATTCCAATACAGGTTTACTTTGGTTTCATCTGTCCAAACAAAGGATTCAAAATCATCCGCTTTTGAAGAATGTACCGAACCATAGATTTAGCCACGTGAGACGCCAAATACCTGATAATAAATACCCGACATCAGCTTCAGAACTACTTTACCTGCTTAATTTGTCTAGAAGCGATGAAGGGGTGGACTCTGCCTTGTCAGCTAACTTCTTTATAATCAGTTGTCCAAATACTTTTTGAGTTCCTGAAATCAGAGGTACTTTGCTGAAAATAGCCCCCATTCCTAAATGGTAAATGTCATATAATTGTGAAACATGTTAAATGAAAGCTTACAGTATATATTTTTGATCACATATTGTTTTACCTCAAAAGGCATTGTGATAAAGACAAAATATAAAAAAAAAAACAGCATATATACTTCTGGAACTAACTGTAAGTAAACAGATGTGGTTTAAACTCCCAGTTGTTTTTACTGATGTCTTGTTGTTTTACAAAAAAGACAGTTTGATTAAGTGTCAGTAAACGTCAACTCGGTATACTTTCAGTCACTCTTTATTTGACGTATTCTCAGGTCCATCTGGGAGTAGCCAGGAGATTCGGCTTTGAGTGTACCCCCGACCCAGATACAGGAGGCTGCCTGGAATTCCCCCCCAGTTCTCAGCCCGTCCTCCAGTTCGTCTCTGTTCTTTACCGGGACATGGGGGACAATATTGAGGGAGTTCGGGCCCGTGCTTTCCACGATCCGGAAAATGACGCTCAACAGAACCACAGCACCAGCAGCAACAGCGACAGTGGGATTGGCAATTTTTTATCGGAAGAAAAGAGCAACAGGGTACTTTTAGTTGACCTCGGAGGTCCTCCAAATCATAACCACGTCTCAGGGTCCCGTCACTGGAACAGTCCAGCTTCTTCCCTGCAGGCCTGGAGCCCTACCATAGGACCCACAGCCCCTCTTCCACCCCCTCCTCCTCCTCCTCCTCCTATACTGAGAAATGGCCATTACCGTCATGAACCCCACCTGGCTGACCTCCCTCATCCTCTTCCTTTGGCTCACCCTGATGTCCCTAGCAGGCCCTCCCGAGCAGTCCATCCACACCACTATTCAGCAGGGAAGCTGGGAGGGGCTGTTGGGGGAGGAGAAAGAAGAGGGGCTGGAGGAGCAGTGGGGTTGGATCCACAACGGTGGCTGCCAGTCCATGTTCTGAGGGACTGGCATCAACAGCACCACCACAGCCACCTCCAGGGTCTGAGCAGTGATCAGGAGTCCTATGCTGAATCCACTGACGGATGGTCATCGGCTAATTGTAGCACCCTGCCCCCACCTATGAACAAGATCCCAGCTGACCGCTATCGGGCCCCGGTGGCGCCTGGAGACCACATACAACCGCCGAGTGGGAACCAGCAGCCTCTTCCACCTACACATCAAAGTAGCCACCGTCCGGCTGTTCAGAAAGATGAGAGAGCTAAGAAGCAGTTTGGTGCAGGCGGACGGGAGCAGACTGGAGCGCAGAGAAGCGAAAGGGAGAAGAAACGGGGAGGCAGTTCGAAAGAGGGAGAGAAAAAGGTATGTTTGTAATGAAATTATTAAAATACAGCTTTTTAAATTTTTTTTAAAATCAGCTTTCACACTGGAAAAAGTGTTTTTATCTGGCAAAGCTCTTGTCAACTTGTGTAATACATTGCCAGTTTAGAGCTGTGAGAGAGGTGTGTTAAAACTGGCCATTACATGAGAAGCCCTAGCAAGTAGCACCCCCCCCCCACTTCAATCTCACATTCCTGTTGTGGAAATTTACTGTGACAAGAGTGTGCATTTTATTAAGTCTATAAATCTGTGTGCTCATCCTGCTGCTATTTTCATTGCATTTTCAACCCTTAAGTCCTACCATTTATCTTCATCACCAAATTAGGTGTCTTTTCAGCTGCGCATAAAACTTTAGTCTAATTGGTGAAAGTTGCCATGAACGACATTTACTCCACAAAGCAGCCACGCGATGCTCCTGATAATATGAGCGCTCCTGCCAGTTCACTTTGGTAACAGTGAATTGATGAGTTATTTAACCTCACGGCTCTGTTATCAGATCATGTATTATTCACCAGTCAGAAACCTTCCTTGGAAGACGTCTTATGTCCCGTACTGTGATCATGGGGGCGTAGATATATTCAAGTTAAAATAATGGGGTATAAATAATAAATATGTTGTCTGTTTTATGCATGAGTATTGTGTCATTAGATCATATAAATGAAATGTTTGCATGTATGGAGGCAACAGTTACATGATATCCGTCTGTATTTTACATAATAAGAGATATTGAGTACATTTTCTTGATACAAGGGATCCTTGGACCCTAAATGAAACAATTAGAGGAAGTTTATAATATTAGTGCAACGTACTGTTTCACTGACGCAGGAAAGTGGAAGTTAACTTCTTGGCTCAATGTCATCAGACTGGAGAGGTTTTTTTGTTTTGTTTTGTAAGGCCTCTTTTTGTCATATATCATTATTCTTTTGCAACATGCTTACTACTATTTGACACATTTGCTGTATTCAGTACGTAATTCATCAAGCTTAATTGCTTGTCATGTTTGACACATGGTGGCACTATTTCACTTTGTAAAAGTCCTGCTCCCCTCCATTGTTATCTATGCGAAACATTTCCAGGTTTTCTAAATAACAAAAAGACATTTTGCATCTTGAAACACGTTACTTCCATCTGGCAGTTTTATCCTTGACTATTCCTGCGCATCTATGGAAGTGTTGATTTAGCATAAAACCAGCAGGTACATCAGTCTGAGTGTGTTTGAAAAGATGCTTTTTTTTGTTGTCATGTTCCAAAAGGCCTGTTAGAGTCCAGTCTATCTTCCATTCACTAGCTTTATTCCTCATCATGTATACATCTAATCTCTTTTTGTGAACAGCTGTGTTGTTAGATTTATTGAGTGTTGGCGCTATAAAGCTATCTATCTCTTATACACACACACACACATATATACAAGAAAAAAAGAAAAAAAAAGATCCTACTAACCGTGGTTACTAGGAGGAGAAGGTAAAGAGCAGAGAGTGAAATCAAACAAAGCCTGAATGGTGTGACAGCTACTCTGTTGTTCCCTCATGGACCCACCACAGTGAAAGATAACTTTAAAACAATACTAAGCGCTGCCCAGACATGAGTCTCTTACGTGGATGGATGGTGGGTGTGATGGTGATGAATGCGGGCGGGGATCGGGCTTGGGGTGTTCACACAGGGATGAATCTTTTAAGCTCTTTTTTTTTTTTTTTTTTACGTCATCCAGCTCTGAGCAGTTCTCTGGTCTTCACTCTCTGTCTCCTGGAAGGTGGACAGAGGGGGGTGAAAGCGTTGATAGGTAACTGGGCTAGCCTTGTTTCCGGGTGGTCTGGGGCTATTCACGCGTCAGGATGCGCGCGGGCGGCTTTTCAGCACATCTGACCTGCCGTATTCCAGCACATCACTCCATTGACAAGTTGCGACTGGACAAGATGTGTGGTTTCTGATTCCTAGCAACCAGAAGGCTCGTTCAGGCACGGCTGGATGAGCTGGGCCAAGGCTGGCCACCGTAATCATTTTAAAGCCTGGTTGTAAAGTAATTTACTCTGCAAAGTCTGCTCAGGTTTTGAGTCATTTGTTGGTTTCTTTGTCCCACAATCAGGTGCCAGGCTTTGTCTTTGTTGTTAGGGCTTTTTTTTGTATGTTTTTTTTTTATTTATTTTTTTTTATGTCAATTTGATGGTGTGTGTATGTGTGAAAGAGAGGGAACGTCACTAGCTCCACAGGAAATAGCTGTGATTTACGCTCAGAACTTTCACCCTTGAAATGCTTCTTAGAAAAACCTCTGGTACAGTCACACCCCAAAACAACCCAAACACTTTATGATTAATTTATTGATCAGATTAAAAAGATGTCACGTAAAGGTCTTTACATACACACATGCAATCAAATGTTCAAATATTTGTTTTCTAACATTTATTGTCTGATAATAAATCAAAATAAAATGTCAACTGTTTTAAGTGAGTTAGACTTGCCAAAATAATTTCTATTTGCTAAATGCCAGAAAAATGGGAGAATTTTCTATCTATTTATTTTTTTAAATTTCTTTCTTTAAAGTCAGAAGTTTATGTACATTACCTCGGTAACATTGACTTTAAATTCTATGACTTAGATTAATTGTTTTGAGTTTCCTTCCACAAGCTTCTCACAATAGTTTCCTGGAATTTGTGCCTATTTGGTTTGTAGGCCACCAAGCTCGCGCATGCCTTTTCAGCTCTTCCAACAAATAGTTTTTATAGGATTAAGACCAGGGCTTTGTGATGACCACCCTAAAACCTTGACTGCGTTGTCTTTAAGCTGCTTTATAACTAATTTGGCAATTTGGCCAATCAAATCAATTTTAATTTCATCAGATTACAGGACATGTCTTCTGTGCGCATTTGCAAACTGTAATCCGTCCTCTTTTATGTTGCTTTCGGAGTAATGGCTTCTCCCTGACTGGTAGTCCTTTCAGCCTACAGGATTTACTTCTCTGTGGATAGTCACACTCTCTTAGCAGCTTCAGATAGAATGTTCACAAGGTGTTTGGCTCTTGTTCTTGAGTTGATTTCCCCTCATTTCACACCAAAGAACATTCATTTCTGTGATCCAGAGATGAACGTTGCCAGAGATGGATGAATATTTCCATGGAGTTTAATCTTGCATATTAATTCAAATGAATGTGGCCCATTCAAGCATCTGGAAATTATACCTAAGAATGAGCCAGACTTGTGGAAGCCAACAGTTTTCTTCCTGATATCTAGGCTGATTTATTTTTGCCCTTCCCCCGGTGGCTTAATGGTAGAACTTGCGCCCGCCATGCAGGAGGTCCAGGATCAAAGTCTGGTTGCATCAGAAAGGGCATCCGGTGTAAAACCTGTGCCAAATAAATCCTCCATTGTAATACTCTGCTGCTAATAAAAGCGTCTATTAAATCTAATGTAATGTCATTTTCCGTTGAAGAAAAGGATAATAAAAGAAAAAGGTTCTCCCATTTTTCTGCCATTTAGCAAATAAATTTTGGTATTCTGAACAGACCTAAGGGAAAAAAAAGGAAAAGTTTAGTCTGATTGAATGTCAGACAGTGAGAAAAAACATCGCAGTAATTATTCAAACATTAAAGATTTAAAATCATATCAGCTCCTTTTTAAAAATCTTCAGAACACTGCAGATTTGAGAAGACTTTTCCACTTGACACCATTTATACTTGCAAGAAACAGTTAAAGAAGGACAGTAATTGGATTTTGAATTTTTACATGTTAACTAATCAGAGAAATATAAGTTTAAAATGTGTGGTATTTCCTCAAACTGGATTCAGTCTATTTGGATTGAAGTTGTGGCGTTGCCGCCACATTGCAAAATCTCCGCCACTAAGCGATCACAAGCCAGACACTCATTGTGGCGTGAAGGGCAACCGATGTAAAACCTATGCCAAGTTGATATGCGGAGCATCGCTATCTGCTGCGGGGACGTGTGCATGCATCGTATGGAATTTAACATTTAGGTGGAAAAAAGGGAGCCCCTCTTCAAAATATTTTCTTTTCAAACAAACTAAATCTGGAGTCAAAGCTACACAAGTCACACATCTTTCAGGTTGTACTGCCTACTTAAGGTACCGTGTTTAACTACTAGGAACACACGTGTGGCTGCTTTATTAAAGTATAAATGCAGTGCTTCCTTTTAGGTTTTCAGCTGACGGGGGGGGGGGACAACTACACAAACAGTTCATGGAATCATGGTGTTCATGTGTTTATATTCATGACAACAGTCAAAAACTGAACAAACATTTGAACTGTACATTGAAATAAACATTGTGGTTAATTGTCATAAAAGAAATGTTTCAAAGTGTTCTGCTTGTGTCTTTTGTCGCTGCAGTGAGCAGAGGACAGTGAACGGGCAAACATATCGAGCCAGAAATCACATTTCGTCCTCTAATTAAGATAAATGCCATGAAAAGAAATAAAAGAACAATGAATAGACCTGTTCTAGAGGAATGGTAACTTCTTTTCGTACCCCCTTGATTGGTCCTGGACTAGAAGGGCCCTATATAAGTGTGTGGTGGTTTTGGGATCTAGACAATAAAATTAACTTGACCTTCAGTGTTTCCTCTGTTATAATGGCAGGAGAAACACTGACATGTTCATGCTTGTTATTTTTCAGTCCCTTTTATTAAGAGACAAACAAAAAAAGTAGTAATTTTATTATAAATAGACCAATTAATCAGTTATTCAATTATTGGCAATTGACACTGCTTCTTATGCGTTCATGACATCATTATTAACAGGTGAACTTCTTTATAACCAGCTGTCATAATAGTTGTTGAACTAACAGCTGTGTAAACACTGTAGTTTTAACATACAAATAATAAAATAAATAAAGATAGAAAAAATAATAACTTCTGGTATGATGAAAAGATAACAGAATTTGATTGGAGTTGTTTTTTGTTTACTTTTGTTGTTTTCTTCCTTTAAAATAAAAGAAGCATTTCTGAGATTTCTAGTAGTGGGCTCAAGTAGTAGAGAGAATCAGAAAAGTTCCCTTAAAAAAAAAAACAACACTATTTTCTCGACTTTCTGCTCTTATAAATAAATCAATCTTTATTTATATAGAACATTGAAACAACCCAGGTTGATCAAAGTGCCTCACAGCAATTAAAAAGAAATAAAAGCTAAACATGGATAATAAAAAAAAAAATAGTGATCAAACACAAAAAAATAAAAAATTCAATACGGAGCCAGAAAGGGGACTTCAAAGACAAATTTAATAACAATCGAATTCTCACGCGCGCATACTATCTGGTGCACACAAGATAATACAGTACAATACACTGATTGAATTATTGTTTTCTCTTTGATGTCCCCTTACGAACTGTGTGTGTTCTAGTACATCCATAGAAGTGTCTGAGTGGCATATCATGACCGCGGGAAAACACCAGCGACAGCAGCAGTTGTCTAAGATGAAAAAAAAAAAAAAAAGGTAGCCGTGGATCAGCAGCTTCAGGAAAACAGCTCAGGACCACAGAATCTTCTGTGTAAGCTGTTGGTGTGGGCTGGGGATTCTTTTTAATTTCTTTTTTTAAAAATAGAAATAAATGGCGAAGATTTCTAATTTCATTCAAATGATTCTCTCAAGTCTTTGCCAGTTAGCCTTACATTTAATAATGCAGAAAGTAGGACAGCTTTTTCTCAAACCTGGCTGATCCTGATGTGGACACCAAAGACGCTTTATAGATTTTAAATCTATAAATAAACTGTTTAAACTCAGTTCCCCAGTGAGAAGAACAGCAACTGAGTCAACAGCATTGTTTACTGCTTATTAAGACTTTGGCACGTTAATAGCGATGAACTTCCCCATACATGCAAACTAACTGCAATCATTTATCTATTTCTTCACTTCGTACTTCAGGGTGGACGCTTCCGTGGTTTGACGATGGGATTCCCTCCTCTCCGCCACCGCTCATCAGCCAGACGCTCCTTTGGCTACTCCAAACGTCTCAGCATGGCCCGATCCCTGGACGACCTGGAGGTGAGAACACTGCGCACGCACGTGCTCACGCACAACACACTTCAAACAAAACATCGAATCCTCTTTTCACGATGTGCACCCAGTCGTGGCAGAGCTGTCCTCTAGAAAGTCCTCGAAGATATTTTTTTTACACTTGTGTTTAATTCAGTTCAGTCCGATTCCAAATACTTGATTAATCCCCGAAGGGACATTCAGTTGTTGCAGTAATCGTGACAAATTCAATCCAATTTAATATGCAGCATCTTGCTGCAAAAGCTGAAGGACCTAAGCTTCCTGAAGAAGTAAAGTCTGCTCTGTCCCTTCGTCTAAACAGCATCGGTGTTGCGTCTCCAGTCCAGTTTGTTGTCCAGGTGAACACTGACGTATTTATACTTGTGTTCAAGTTCAAGAGTGCCTCCAAAAGGTGCTTGGGACCGATTATAATAATTCCAGTTTTATCTGAATTGAGGAGGACAATAACAGTTGTCCAGGTCTTCATATCTGTAAAACACGCAGCCAATAAGGCTATTTGATTGGCTTCATGTGGTCACAAGGACAAACGCAGTTGATTATGATCTGCATAACAATGAAAATTGATGTTATGTTTCCTAAAGGCAGCGTACAAAAGGAGTATTTGTCCAATAATAGAACCCTGCAGTACTCCACAACAGACCCTAGTACAACTGGAACAAATATTGACATGGGCAAACTGGAACCAACATGCCCTTTTCTGTTAGTAAACATCTTTATGCTGGTCTGAGGTCCAAGAGAACAAGAATGGAGACAGGTCCAGAGACTGAACAGCAGTCTTCAGCTTCACAAATGTAATCCATGCTATTGACTGTAGTCACGTTGTTATAAAGGCTGAATTTGACTATATGAAATGTAAAAAATGTTCATTTGATCAATGTGTAAGTTGTTTGTGTACAGAAACTTAGAAAGGTTCTTATGTACATTTTTATAAATGAGCACCCTGAACCGTTGAGTAGCTAAAATCCTGCAGCAGACAAGAATGGGAAGCAGAGATTTAGACCCTTCCCTGTTGTTTCAGTAGTGACTCCTTGTCTTTGTTTTTTGTTTGTTTGCTTCTTTCGTTTGTTTATTCATTTCAATGCATTTTTTTGCATTCTTTCTTTGAATCAACAACAAGTAATGGAGATATTATGGGCCTGATGCTGTTTTCTACATCTACTTAGAACACGAGTAATGAGCACATCAATCACATTTCAGCTGGGCGCTGGATGCCACATTTAAGAAAACATTTGATATCGGCCAAGTCGTGTTTGTATTTGTTTCCTTTAATCCTGACTTTTAGAATAAATAAAAAATAATTAATTACTTATTCATTTTGATTAATTGCCTTACCTTTCTGTACCCCTGAGCTACCCACCAATATATGAGTTTCATTGGGCTGGATGTTGAATTTATAAAGCATCCCCTGGCAAGGTTTCTTTTTTTTTTTCTTTTTTTTCCCCTACCTTTGTTTTCCAGTCGTTAGGTCTTTTCCTCTTGCTACCCATGCAGTAATGTGCACAAACAGAGAGAACTTTGTGTTGTGGGATCGGGGGATGGCAGAGGGAGTGGTTTGTGTGCGTGTGTGTTGTGGTGGGTAATTGGGTTCTAAGTGTTGATCAGCACTTCTAATGAGCCTTGATGAGCAACAAGCTGACATTCGCCTCATTAGTGAGGCCTCCACGCAAAAGTGTGTACAGGATGTACACCACTCAAACATACACACACACAGGGAAGATACACACAGGCATGAGCAAGCATGTGCATACACAATTTGCTAGTGGAACGTTGATTAGCACTCATGGGGTTAGGCTGGAAGCCGCTCTCAGCCATCTTGTTAGCTATGCTACTTAAGCTTCTCAACCACCTTTTTATCGCTCTCTTTGAAATGTGTGCTAATTTTTTATATGTGTGCACAGGCAAGTGAATGTATATATGTCAATCAGAGCTTGAAACCGGCTGCTTACGTTGTCATGGCAGCAACTATGGAGACAAACAATCACTGAGAAACGCATCATCTACATACATAATAAACAATCAGTCTCATGACTGATCATAGCTTTCATCTCAGATTTGCAATCAACCTCATCAGTAGTTATTAACAAATAACTACTGATGAATGATATTGAAGGATTTGGTTTGAAAATATGAATGTTTTAAATCAGAGAGCTTTTGGTGAGACTAAATATATAGGTCAAATGCAGTGAGTTAAATTAACATCTTATAAGGACACAAATGCACATACAAACCACTGTCACGTGTCTGCATCTGTAAGACCAAATGTGTAATGATTACTGCTGTTTACTTAACTAAAACTATGCACAAAAAGTAAGGAAATTTTTGTTTGGTGAATTCAGTATTTGTTGTAATTATGCTTCATTGCAGTAAATCCTGGACTGTTGGAGGAGCAACAGAACTGCATAAGTGGGTTTAGCCCATGAAAGATTTGCTAAATGTTCTCTGCCAGTACCAAACAGCCTTTTGTTTAATTTTTTTTCTAGCTGTTGACTTTTGTTTGTGTTTGGTGTTGTTTGATAGATTGGATGGAAGTCTGACGACATTGTTTGGAATTTGCAGAGAGGATTTGTCAAACCCACATGTTCAGCTCTGCCGCCCATCCCAAAAATGCATGTTACTTACAAATGTTAGATGTTCCTTGCTTCTGTATCTCCACATAATGTTCTTTACTCATGATGTCATGCTTTTTGTGAAGTGCAACAGTGAAACACCCTTTCAACATGACAGTTCAGTTCAATTCAAAAATACTTCAAATATTGCTGTAGT
>JBAMYA010000001.1:15987841-16012672 GCA_037176975.1 Arrhamphus sclerolepis | reverse complement strand
CAACTGAGTCAACTAGAGCAGTAAAACTAGAACTGAGGCTGTCACTCTCCACATCCACATGGGTGCTGAAACCACCAGCTATGATGACCTCATCTGCCTGGAGAACTAGATCTGGAATGAAATCTGAGAAATCAGAAAGAAGCTCTGAATAAGGACCAGGAAACCAATAAACAATAGCCAGGAGAATTAGTGCTGGTGACTCGGAGCCTGGCAGATGTAGACTGAACAGCAGGTTTTCAAATCTACCATCAACAGGTAATATGATGTGGAATCATCCATTTATGGAGGGAGTGAGGGGGCTGCACCGGGTCACTCGGGTCCTGGAGCTCATGTGTGGATCAAAGAGCCTCACATCTATCTCTAGACTCAACATGACAGGTCAGCCGTATTCAAGATGTCTTCCCAGGTGTTTTTACCTTTGTTTGCGTAGTGTCTGTGTTTTGTACGTCTGGACAACTTTCACCCTTGGTTTCGGAACTGGGTCAGGGTCTCGATGATAGTAAATGGCAACATACTATCTAAGAACATGGTCTTGCTTCATCAACAGCATGAGACCAGTTGGTCTACTAAGCCTGCTTGCTTATGTGCTGAGCTCACCAGCTGAGGACGAGCAGGGATCTGGAGATGCATCAGATACGTTTTCCCAGCAACCTGACTAACAAAATTGACGCTATTCATCTATGGGCTAAGCTGAAGGTTTGAGCCATGTCTCTGATGGGACGATTATGTAACTTTCTGTCAATTATGAAGAATTTGATTGACATTGAAGGGTACAATCTCTTTAGGCCTGATCGTGTAAATAAAGGAGGGGAGTAGCCAAATACCACGGTGTCGTTGGACTGTTGTTGCATTGAAACAATAACAAAGCTGAAGTTCCTTGAACTGTGTGCCATCAACTTAAATCTCCTGGCGCTGATCTGACTGTGGCAGGACGTTACCACCCACGGTCGGATGCAGCTGGAGCAACTGCCCTACTCTCTTGACTTTTTGCATAAATTGCCCAATGAGTTTATTGTCCTCGGAGACCTGAAATGGGACTACGGACTTCATCAGCGTTAAGAGACCTATGTGACGTGTTACACCTGACAACTAATACAGTCACCTTGCCTCGATCCAAAACAGATTGACAAGTCTACATTAATTGAAGTTATTCTCACGGATGCCCCATATAAGTACTCTGCTGCTGGAGCTCTCTGCAGTGATTTCAGTGATCACTGTATTATGAAATCTATCGTTGATTTAAACTTACCATGTGATATGGATGATGTTGAGTTGGCCTGGAATTATTTTAAAAAGACCTTTTTAACCACAATTGACAAACATTCCCCTCTGGTTTAATGATTCTGTTACAACTGCTATTAGAGCATGGAATAAAGCCAAAAGAAATAATAATGATAAATGTTGGCTAAAGTACATGGTGTTAAGAAACAAATGCACAAGACTAATAAAAAGTGCAAAAAGTGAGCATTACCTGAATTTAATAAATTAAAATCTGAATGACCCCACAAGATTTTTGGAAGTAGTTAAATTTTCTTCAGGTGATGTTCCACCCCCACTATCCCACTTATAGTAACAAGCCAAAGTGAAGTAAGGGGTAAACAAAATATAGTAGATACTTGTGGATGTAGGATTGGCTACTCCATCGACACGCCAAGCCAACCACAGTCATAGTACAGCCTCCATCACAGACTTCTTTGATGAAAGTCTGAATAATTTCCACTGTACTTTTATATCTCTCTCTGAAGTACTAAAGGCACTGTTAAGCTTAGACTGCAAGATCTGCAGGCCACATTGAGCCGTACTTTCTGCAAATTTAATAGCTGGACCTATCTCCTCCATTTTTAATCTTCGTCTGCACAGCGGTTCCATCCCCAAGTCACAGAAATCTGTATTTGTCCTCCTGCAATTAAAAAGTGCTGACCCCTCTGCCTTAGACAGTCACTGTCCAATCTCCAAACTGTCTTGGCTATGCTGCTTGAGTCATAAACAAGCAACTAAAACATTTTTTTGCTGATGACTGTGTTTTAGGTCCCACTCAGTCTGTTTTCAGTCAGGGACACAGCACAATAACACCTTAATCTCCATTACAAATGGTATTATTAATGCGTTGGATAACAAAAAGCTTTGTGCTGCACTATTCATTGATTTATCCAAAGCATTTAACACTGTTGACCATCATCTTCTTTTGCAAAGTTTGCAAAGCATAGGTTTCAGAAGCACTGTGTTACATTTTTTTTATTACCTGAGTGGTAGAACTCGGTGTGTGGCTGTAGATAACTGTACCTCATCCTTGTCAGAGGTAAAACAAAACAAGACAAAACAAAAAAAATTAATTAAAGGAAAAAACAAATGGTGTCCCCCCCAAGGATCAGTTTTGGGTCTTAGTTTATTTTCTATTTATATAAACATCTTGGATCTGGATCAAACAAAAGTTGATCTTTATGCAGATGACATGATATTGTACTTTCCATATTCAGCAAGGGAAAGATTGGTACAGAGCACATTCTTCTCAGTGTTAGATTGTTGTGACCTCATTTATATTCTTCATCCTTAATAAAAAGCACTTGATGTATTATGTCATTGAGCCTTCCTTTTTATCACAGATGCAGCATCTAGAACTATGTATGAAATGGTACCCTCAGAAAGAAAATTCCATTCATTGATTTTTATTGCAAAAGTAATAATGGGGAAATTACCCTTTTTCATTTTAAATTTGCTTACATATAATAGTGTTTACAGTACAGTGTCATCAGAAATAATTACTATTGATTACTCCAGCTATCTCATCATATGAAACTGGAATGAACTCTAAAACATATAGTCACTCAGAGACTCAGACTCAGAGACCCTCACATCTGTCTCTAGACTCAAGACCGGATCAGCTGAGAGCCTAGAGATTCTCACATCTGGAGTTCTTGGTCCCCACATGGGGTTAGAGTTAGGTTATGCCCCAACATGCTCTGGTACCAACTAGTAAATCTGGTTCTGATCCAGAAGTGTTTGTGTCTGCAGGCAGCAAACCCAGGATGCGTTCTAGAGGACTTTGTGCGTTGGTACTCTCCCAGGGACTACATAGAGAAGGAGGACGAGGACCAGCAGGGAAGCAGGGTGGTAACGGGAGAGCTGAGTGCCAGAATGAAGATCCCTGGAAACATGTGGGTGGAGGCGTGGGAGACCGCCAGGGTCACGCCGGCACGCCGCCAGAGGAGGCTGTTCGATGACACCAAGGAGGCAGAGAAGGTCAGTGGTCAGCTTCTTTTGATCTGCATGCAAGTTAAAACCAGCATTAAAAAAGAGCCAGAATAACCAGCAATAACCAGAAAAACGGCGAGAATAACCAGCAGTAACCAGAAAAAGAGCCAGAATAACCAACAATAACTAGAAAAAGAGCCAAAACTTTACTTTACTTGATGATGGGACAAACTCACACAGCAGTGGGGTAACTCACAAGCTTCTCCTTTATTTTTGTATTATATATCACTCACATTTTATTATAACTTTTACTGGCAATTTAAGATTTGTTCTCCACAATATAAACAAATCTTCTCTGACATGAATAGTTTGGTACATGTTTAACGTGCTTTTAGCAGCGTTTCTATCTTTGAATAAACTGCTCCCCTGCCAGAGGGTGCTCTGCTTTAGAAGGTTTGTAGAAACAATGAATTAAAATCTATGCAGTCCAAGTCATGAGTCCTTAAAATTTGAGCTTGAGTCCTGGGTTCTCAGTCATGTCCCATTTTGTCCAGAAATAACTGTTGGATATTGAAGTATTTGTGAACCTGAATAAGCAAAGCTCTGGGTGAAGATGTGTTTTTGTGTTGTTTTTTTTTTGTGAAGGTTCTGCACTACCTGGCCATGCAAAAACCTGGAGACCTGGCTCGTCACCTACTGCCGTGTCTGCTCCATGCTGCCATTCACAAGCTGAAGCAGGAAGGTCAGTGAACACCTCTTCACGTAGCTGCAAAGACCATTGGGTCTAACTGTTGAAAGGGTTCAGCCAGTAGATGCTGAAGCAGCACAGATCACTGCAGAACCCCCTACAGTTCTGCTAAAGAATCTTCACATCACAGGATGCGAGTAAAAGGATAGCTTTTATGATCATGTCACCTTGAAACTGATTCTTTATCTTCCCTTCAGCACTGTCAGACGAGTTTGCTTTTCTGTCAAAATGGTTTGAAGTAGCCTGAAAACTGTCTGAGCAGTTCTGCTCCTGTTCCTCGTGTCACTATCCATCCTTCTGTCCATCAGAGTCGACAGAGAACATTCCATCGGTGAAGAAGAGCATCCAGCAAGCTACGAGTCAGGCTAATAAGCTGCTGCACTCCACCAATCAAGACTACAGCAAGTTAGAGGTCGGTAACTCCAGCTGTTCTAAGATACTCTTAATCCCTGAAGGTAAAAGAATATTTGCAGTAGTTCAATCTGGTCTGCAGTCATCTGTTGGATGAGCAGCATCAGAACCAGAGATTTACAGAAACTGAGACTGTTCTGGTTCTGGAGATGACCGTGTACTTCAACAACACAATGTCTTTGGTAAGTCTTCTTCCGATCCACTGCAACATGGTCAATACATGGACAGGTACAACATGGACCGCTACAGCACACAGAATGCTGCAGCTTGGACCACTGCTTCACAGACCACTAGAACATGGTCGATGCAACACGGACCGCTACAACACGGACCACTACGGCACACGGACAGCTGCTACAAAGCTGCAAAATAGGACGCTGCTACATGGACCGCTACAACACGGACCACTACAACACACGGAATGCTGCAGCTTGGACCACTGCTTCACAGACTGCAACACAGACGGCTATACCATGGACTGCTACAGCACACGGATCGCTACAACACGAAGAGCTACAACACGGACTGCTGCTACACAGACCACTACAGTATGGACTACTACAACACATGGACTGCTACAAAACACGGATCACTACAATGCAGACTGACCACTACAACACAGTCAATGCAACATGGACCGCTGCTACACGGGCCGCTACAACACGGGCCGCTACAACACAGTCAGTGCAATACGGTCCACTACAACACACAGAATGCTGCAACTTGAACTGCTGCTCCACAGACCACTGCAACACAGACCGCTATACCATGGACCGCTACAACACATGAATCGCTACAACACAAACAGCTACAACACGTCCTGCTGCTACACAGACCACTGCAATATGGTCAATGCAGCACGGACAGCTCAAACACATGGAACACTGCAACAAGAACCGCTGCTATACAGCACGCTACAACATGGACTGCTACAACATGATCAGTGCAACATGGATTGCTACAACACAGACCGCTACAACACGGTCAATGTAAGACGAACCGCTACACCATGGACCACTACAACGGAGACTGCTGCTACACAGACCAGTACAGCATGGTTAATGCAACACGGACCGCTACAAGACATGGAACACTGCTACACGGACAGCTGCTACACGGACCGCTACAACACGGTCAGTGCAACATGGACTGGTACAGCATGGTCAGTGCAACACGGACTGCTACAACACATGGAACACTGCAACACGGACCACTGCTACACAGACCGCTACAACATGGACTGCTACAACATGATCAATGCAACACAGACTTCTACACCATGGACCGCTACAACTCACGGATCACTACAACGCAGACTGCTACTAGACAGACCACTACAGCATGATCAATGCAGCACGATCTGCTACAACACACAGACCACTACAACCTGCTCAATGCCACATGGACCACTATACCACAAACTGCTACAACACAAGGACCGCTACAACATGGACAGTTACAACACGGACTGCTGCCACACAGACCTCTACAAGACAGACACGTTGCAACACTGATCGCTACAACAGACACACTGCAACACGAACCGCTATAACGCAGACCACTGCAAGACGAACCATTGCAACATGCACTGCTGTAATACAGATATCAGAGATCCTTCCTGAACACACTGTGAACCTTCTACAGTGGTGGTTAGGTGGATGGGTTGATTCATGTCTTCATCTGGTGCAGTCATATGAGCTCCTCCCAACTTGGTTCCTGATGAACAAACATGTCTGATCTCTGTCTTTATGCAGGATTTCATTGATCAGTTGGTTGTCATGGAGACAATCATCACCAGAGCTCGTTCGCTGAAGGCAAAGTTTGCTGTTAACGAAGAAGATAATGAAGAGACCACAGAAGAGCTGGAGAAGTAAGATACATCTTTTTTAGAATCTGCAGTACCTCTACCGACCACTAGAAACTGCACAAATTCCCTACCAACCACTAGAGACTGGACAGTTCCACTCCCGACCACTGGAGACTGCACAGTTCCACTACCGACCACTAAATCCTCTGATTTATCGACTGACTGCTATATGCTCTGTTTCCTCTACCCACCACTAGAGGCTGCGGTTCCTCTACTGATTGGTAGAGGCTACCAGGCTGCGGTTCCTCGACTGCAGAGGTGGCCAACTCCAGGCCTCGAGAGCCGCAGTCCCGCATGTCTTACATGTTTCCCTGCCACAACACACCTGACTCAAATGAATGGCTCACCATCAACTTGTCATCCAGGTCTGCACAAGTCTGTGAACAACACATTCATTAGTACACATTCATTCGAGGCCTGGAGTTGGTCACCCCTGCTCTACCGACTAAGGAGTGGTAGAGGATGCATTTTTACAGACCACTTGAGGATTGGTAGATGCTGCGGTTCTACTGATGATTATATTTGTGATCTGGTCTGTGATGTCGAACTGAATTTCATGCTCAGGAGTGTATATTTTGGTTTAGAGTGGTAGAACTGCACTCAGTTCTATACTGGTCCTTAATGTTTTTCTAGGTTTGTGGGCTCCTTGCTGGAGGAACCAGAGGTGGTGGTGGTGGGTGCAGGCCATGGCCTCATTGGCAGAATCATCCACAGGCTCTTCGTTAACGCTCAGAGGGTAAGCTACATTCCATTAACAATCTGCATATTACCACCAGTATATATCATCTGTACTCAGTTTAACATACTGGTTTGTTAATGCCAATTCTGTAGCATGAGTGCATGCGAAACATCGGATTGATTATAAACTGAGCTGTTTAGAGAGTGATTAATGCCAGTCCACCAGTCACTGGCACGACAGCCAACCCACGTAGGTTCAGTGGTACAACAGTCTCGCTCTCGTTGCTCTTTCTGCCTGTTGGTTTTTTTAATCTTGTTGACATCTGCTCTTTCTCATCGTCAGGCGGCCCTCCTAGCTCCGGTGGATGAGGACATGGGTGTGGACAAGAAGTCTGCCGGTAGTGGCAGGAAGGTTCCAGACTTCCCTCCTCCCGCTGGTCGGGAGATTCTCTTGCGGTCGTGCGTCCCACGACCAGCGCCATACTCCAAGGCTCTGCCTCAGCGCCTCTTCTGTGTGCTGATGAAAGACGAGTTCAGGCTGGCTGGAGCCTTCTCCTCAGACACCTCCTTCTTCTGACCTCCAGCTATGAGTCCCTGGGACCTGGAGAGGAGCTCTGGAGACCTGGAGAGAAGGTCTGGAGGAGCCTGCACTGTAACTTTATTCCTCTTTATCTGGGTTGAACTGTGAAGGTCCTAGAACCTGGAGACTGCAGGTTCTCTTATCATTCTTAGGTGCTGGTGGACATCATGGTTTTCTGTTGTACAAAAATCACCCCACATTTCAGCTCTTGTTTAACCAAGGAAACATTTGTGAAGTTTTCTGATGAACTAATAAAAGTGCATCCTTCAGTCTGGTGGTTGTGTTTTCTGTCATAGTGTCCTGTTACCCTGGAATAAGACATCATCTGTTGTTCAGATTCAGTTTAATTCACCATTAGATAAACCAGTTTATTTAGGTGTGACTGCTGTGAAGCACTGAACCCCACTGACAGTAGAGGACAGTGACACCTATTACTATTCGACAACATTCCCGTGATTCTTATTAGGCAAAGCATCGAGCCCCACCTTTTACCATTCACCATATTTATTCTTCTTGTTTCTTATTTTCTTGTTTCCTTTACAAATTTTGACAGTTTTCACAGTGCGCACTTTTGAGAAAAGCCCAACAAAAAACATATCAAAACGGCCAGCTTGATCGGGATTGGTGTGCAATGACTAAGTTATTAACAACAATTAATAATAGTTAGCACTTGGCTAACCCATAGAAAGAAATCACAAGTGGTTACCATGCGACTAGTCTGAAATAAGGAATTAGTCACAATTAGTGATAGTTAGCATGCAGCTAGCCCACAGTTAGCAATTAGCCACAATTAGCACTCAGCTATCAAACAGCAATTGGTTACAGTTAGCAGTTAGCTAGCCTGTGGCTACAAATCAACCATGGCTAGCGTGCTGCTATCCCAATTAAGTAAATAGCCACAATTAGCCATAGTTAACATGGAGAAAGATCAAGTTAGCAATTAGCCACAGTTTGCTCGAGCAAGCCTGTGGTTAGCATAAGGCTAAACTGAAGTTAGGAATTAGCCACAGTTACCATGCAGCAAGCTCAAAGACGGTAATTAGCCACAATAGCACTTAGTTAAGGTTTGCAATTAGCCACAGTTTGTTCTTGACTAGCCAGTAAGCATGTGACTAACTTTGAATTAGCTACAGTAAGCCATAGGTAGCATGCAGCTAGCCCGCAATTAGCAATTGGCTACAGTTAGCACTTGGCTAGTCTGCAGCAAGAAATCACCTGCAGTTAACATACAGGTAGTCCAAACTAAGTAGCCACAATTAGACATAGCACGCAGCAAGCTTAACATTAACAACTAGCCACAGTTTTCTCTTGGCTAACCTGTGCTTAGCATGTGGCTAACTTGAAATTAGGAATTAACCACATTTAGCCATAGTTAGCATGCAGTTAGCTTTCGGTTAGATAATAGCCACAGTCATCACTTGGCTAGCCCACAGCTAGAAATCAGTCGTGATTAGCATGTGGATAGCCAGAAATTAGGAATTATCATCAGTTTAACAGCCATACTCAATGGCCCTGCCTCAAAATTTCTTCAAAACTTTCTAGTTTATTAAAAATGGGTCACACCAGAAGAAAAACTGTTCACCAGTCTGGTTAATTATAGTTTCATGAACTGTGTTGAACACCAGTCCATAAAAAATGTCCAGCTGAGGAGCTCAACAGAACAGCTACAGACCTGACCACTAGAGGCCGCGATTCCTCTACTGACCACTAGAGGCTGTGGTACCTCTAACAACTGCCAGAAGCTGCAGTTCCTCTCCTGATCACTAAAGGCTGTGGTTTCTCTACTCACCACTAGAAGCTGCAGTTTCTCAACTGATCACAAGAGACTGCAGTTCCTCTACCGACTGGTAGAGGCAGAAGTTCCTCAACCGACCGCAAGAAACTCTGAGGACCATGAGAGAATTCAGTTCCGCTACCAACCACTACAGGCTGCGGATCTTCCACTCACCACTAGAAACTACAGTTCCTCTATTCACCACTAGAAACTGCAGTTCCTCTACTGACTGCCAGAGACTCTTCAGTAGAAGTTGCTTTACCTGTAATGACCACTACAGGCAGCAGTTCTGCTAACCGCTAGTGGCTGCAGTTCCTCTGCCGACTGCTAAAACATTTATTCATTCATTGAATATTAAAATGATATTGGTAACCAGTGTTGGTCTTGATTAATTACTGTATTTTTTATATCATTATTATTTTTTGTATGACGTATTCTACATCAACTCTTTCCACAGCATCTTGGAGGGTCTGAAAGGATCTGAAAGCTTTTATTTTCTGGAGTATAGATCCACATTTCTTCAGGAAATACAGATTATATTATTTTCCCTCCCCCACTGGAAACATGTCTGTCTCCAGACGAAATGTCTCTGCTTATCTCTGATTTCCACATTCAGGTCAAACATGCTGAAAACTGGAGCCTGCTTTCACAACTTGAGCTCTAGTAACCCTGATGAACTGGAGCATCCATCTGAGGTCAAGGTGTCTGTTTCCTCCAGAAACTGGTCCAGTTTCTGGTTCTGAAGTCTGGGTGTTTGTTTCCTCCAGAAACAGGTCCAGGTCCTGGTCCTGGTCTTGGTCTAGGTCCAGATCTAGGTTTTATCTCCATCATGAACTCCAGTAACCTCCGTCTGCGCTCACGTGAGCCTTGCGTGTGTTGTCATCAGCGTCCCGCCTCTTTTATCACCCTATCTGTTGGCGGGCCCCGCCCCTCGCCTGGGATTGGTGGAGCCCTCACACCCCCGCTCTGTGATTGGCTCCTTAAACGTCATTGAGGGCGCTCCAAGCTGTGTTTGGTCAAAGTGGACACGTGACGGCAAGTGACGTCAGCGACAGCAAGGGACAGCGTTGTGAAGGTGCAGAAAAAGCAGAAGTAAAGAGTTTTTATGAGTGAAATGTGAATCTTGGGTGGAAATAAACCAAACAGAAGTACGGATGTTGTGTCTAAGTCTCTGTCCAGAACTCTGGAACAGCCACACTAACAGAAAAGACTTTAAAATCACCACGTCAACAAACACGCTTCTGTTCTGTGAAGCTCGTTTCAGTTTGGTCGTTTAAGTAACTTCCACATCACGTGACCCAAGGATGCGCAGGACGAGAGAGCAGTCACAGCCGTCCATGATTAGTGTTCATAGCTGCTCTGCATGAACTGTTTTTAAAACCAGACTTTGAAAAGAGTTAACATAATAATTATTATAATCATGATTATTATTTTCTCTGAATGTTACAGCAACTGACAATTAGAGGTGTTAAACCTGAGCTGAATTAGCAGATAAAGAGACAAATAAAGGTTTTATTTTCTAATAAAAGTTTGACTGGATAAAAAGATTCCAGGTCTGGACCTCTGAAAACTGGACCCACAAACTGAGACTGATCACGGTTATCCTTCTGGTCGCTAGAGGAAAATGCAGGAAAGGAAATAAAACAGTATTTTTTTAAAATTTATTTTCAATTTAATGAGAATAAATAAAAATGTAAACTTGTGATGAATAAAGTAGAGGTGTACAGTTTATTTGTCTGAAAAATCAAAAAAAAAAAAAAAAAGAAGAAGAAGAAGAAAAAAAAAAAGAAAATTAAAGTGTCCTTAAAACAGAAAGTCTCAGTTGTCTGGGTTTAGTTGGGACACGTGGTACTGATCCAATTCTGCAGCATCATCAGGGAGCGGAACCAGAACATCCAACCTGAGACCATCTTCTGCTCCAGACCAGACCAGAACGGGCTCTGAGGATCCGGGCCAGACCAGAACCTGCTCTGAAGATCCGGGCCAGAACAGAACCGGCTCTGAGGATTCTGAACTGCAGTAACCCCGCCGCTACCCCCCACCCCCCCTCTGCTCCGTCAGCAGCAGCTGCGCTCTGATTGGTCGAGGTCCTGAAGCGGCTGTCAGCCCATGTGGCGTGGCCGCGCACACAACAGCGCACATTTAAATTCATCCCAGCACACGGCGCGTGTGAGCATCTCTTTGTAGACCCTCACCAGAACTGAGCCGAGCCGGGACCAGCGGACACCGTTTATTTAGGATCCAGGACGGCGAGACAGACGCAGGTGAGCTAACCAGGACGGCGAGACAGATGCAGGTGGGCTAATGACGTCACCTGGGTCCACCTGGACTCATCTTCACCCTCCTCTTCCTCACAACTAACAAGCTGTGTTTGTTCATTGTCACGGTCCGATTCTGGCTGTCTGGAGGTTCTGGACCAGGTTCTGGCTGTTGGGAGGACCTGGACCGGGTTCTGTCCAGGTGCAGTTCTGTCCATCTGGAGGCCCTGGGCCAGGTTATGTTTGTGAAGTTCCTGGCTCTCTGGAGTTTCTGGAACAGGTTCTGGCTGTCTGGAGGACCTGGGCCAAGGTCTGGCTGTCTGGAGGGTGTGGACCAGGTTCTGTTTGTGAGGTTCCTGGCTATGTGGAGTTTCTGGATCATGTACTAGCTATCTGGAGGTCCTGGACCAGGTTCTGGGTGTGTGATGCTCCTGGACTAGGTTCTGGGTGTGTGGAGGTCATGGACCAGGTTCTGTCCAGGTGCAGTCCTGTCCATCTGGAGGCCCTGGGCCAGGTTCTGTTTGTGAGGTTCCTGGCTCTCTGGAGTTTCTGGACCAGGTTCTGGCTGTTTGGAGGACCTGGGCCAAGTTCTGGTTGTCTGGAGTTCGTGCACCAGGTTCTGCTTGTGAGCTTCCTGGCGTTCTGGATGTCCTGGACCAGGTTCTCGCTGTCTGGAGGTCCTGGACCAGGTTCTCTTTGTTGGCTGTCTGGAGGTCCATGGCTAGGTTCTCGCTGTCCGGAGGTCCTGGACGAGGTTCTGGCTGTCTGCAGGTCCTGTACCAGGTCCTGGCTGTATGGAGGTCTTGGACAAGGTTCTGGCTGTTTGGACGACCTGGATCATGTTCTGGCTGTCTGGAGGTCATGGACCAAGTTCTGGCTGTCTGGAGGTCCTGGAGCAGATTCCGGCTGTCTGAACGTCCTTGAACATTTTCTGGTTGTCTGGATGTCCTTGACCAGTTCTGTTTGTGGGGATTCTGGCTGTCTGGAGGTCCTGGACCAGGTTCTGGTTGTCTGGATGTCTTTGACCAGTTCTGTTTGTGGAGATCCTGGCTTTCTGGAGGTTTTTGACCAGGTTCTGGCTGTATGGAGGTCTTGGACAAGGTTCTGGCTATTTGGACGACCTGGACCAAGTTCTGGCTGTGTGGAGGGTGTGGACCAGGTTCTGTTTGTGAGGTTCCTGGCTGAATGGAGGTCCTGGACCAGGTTCTGTCTGTCTGGAGGTCCTGAACGAGGTTCTTGCTGTCTTGAGGTCCTACACCAGGTTCTGGCTGTCTGGAGGTTCTGGCTGTCTGGAGAGTGTGGACCAGGTTCTATTTGTGACGTTCTGGCTGTGTGGAGGTCCTGGAACAGGTTCTGGCTGTCTGGAGGTCCTAGACCAGGTTCCGGGTGTCTGAAGGTCCTTGATCAGGTTCTGGTTGTCTGGAGGGTGTGGACCAGGTTTTGTTTGTGAAGTTCTTGGCTGTGTGGAGGTCCTGGATCATGTTCTGGCTGTCTGAAGGTCCTTGACCAGTTTCTGGTTCTCTGGATGTCCTTGACCAGTTCTGTTTTTGGGGATTCTGGCTGTATGGAGGTCCTGGACCACGTTCTGGCTGTATGGAGGTCCTAGACAAGGTTCTGGCTGTTTGGACGACATGGACCAAGTTCTAGCTGTGTGGAGGGTGTGGACCAGGTTCTGTTTGTGAGGTTCCTGGCTGTCTGGAGGTCCTGGATCAGGCTCCGGCTGTGTGGATGTCCTAGATCATGTTCCGTGTGTCTGAAGGTCCTTGACCAGGTTCTGGATGTCGTGGACCAGGTTCTGTTTGTTGGGATTCTGGCTGTCTGGAGGTCCTGGACCAGGTCCTGGCTGTATGGAGGTCTTGGACAAGGTTCTGGCTGTTTGGACGACCTGGACCAATTTCTGGCTGTATGGACCAGGTTCTGTTTGTAATGTTCCTCGCTGTCTGGAGGTCCTGGACCAGGTTCTGTCTGTCTGGAGGTCCTGGACCAGGTTCTGGTTGTCTGGAGGTCCTGGATCAGGTTCTGGTTGTCTGGAGGTCCTGGACCAGGTTCTGGCTGTGAGCGTTCTTGCTGTCTTCAGGTCCTGGACCAGGTTCTGGCTGTGTGGACCAGGTTCTATTTGTGAAGTTCTGGCTGTGTGGAGGTCCTGGACCAGGTCCTGGCTGTCTGGAGGTCCTGGACCAAGTCCTGGCTGTCTGGAGGTTCTGGACCAGGTTCTGGCTGTGTGGAGGGTGTGGGCCAGGTTCTATTTGTGAAGTTCTGGCTGTATGGAAGGTCCCGGACCAGGTTCTGGTTGTCTGGATGTCCTTGATCACTTCTGTTTGTGGGGATTCTGGTTGTCTGGAGGTCCTTGACAAGGTTCTGGATGTTGTGGACTAGGTTCTTGCTGGTGTGAGCTTTCTGACTGTCTGGAGGTCATGGACCAGGTTCTGGCTGTGTGGAGGTCCTGGACCAGGTTGTGTTTTTTGGGATGCTGGCTGTCTGGAGATCTTTTCCTGAAGATGCTGTAGTCTTTGCTCTGATGGTGTTGGTTGAAAATGCGTCTGTGCTGGTTCATCACTGCTGTGGTACCACTGTGGTACTGGTATGGCACTGGTGTGGTACCACTGTGGTACTGCTGGTCTACCAGTGTGGTACAGGTCTGGTACCAGTGGGAGCTGAGATCATGAAGTAGGTGAGTGAATCAGTCCACAGAGTGACTGTGGTGGAAAAGTTCCAGTAAATGCCTGGAGACCTTCCAGAAACCTTTCATGGGAAGTTGAGCTGAGGAATCTTGGAAATATTCCAGTTTGGAAGTTTTCCAGGGAAGTAATTGTAATTTCTGTTAATAAACTGAGAACTTGTAGTAAACAATGATCACCATCACTTTGGAGATGAACGGTTGAGTCCTGCAGAGTCCATATTCCTGTGGATCCTCCTTGTTTTTTCCTCCTGAAATGAGGACGTTTGGGCCGAATAGATCAGAATGAATGTAAGGTCATATTAATTAGTCTAACAGTGATTGACATTAGGTGGGCGTGGTCTTCCAGTCCTGCTGGTTCCGCCCTCTTACAAAATGGCAGTGTGCAGTATAAGGAAACATCACTGTGTGATGACCTCATAGGGGCGTGTCCAGTTCTGAGAACAGCTCCAGAGCGCCTCATGTGCTGCTCTGGATAGATGCTAAGCTGCTGATCTCTGAACGTTCAGTCGTGGAGGAGTGATCCTCGTTAATCCAGTAAACATCTGAGGTGACCTGGTTAAGCCATTCTGCTAGATTGCAGTTAGTCGCTCTCACATCTCCTGGTGGACGAGCAGGAGGAGCCGGTTTCCTGAGGACTTGGCACCGACCTGGCATGTCTGGCTCTGTCCCGACACGTTCTTAAGCAGGAACCACGGGGAGGAAGGTGATCCAGGTCAGACCAGGTGTATGTTGGCATCAGGTCTAATCCCAGACCGGTACATCCAGAAACTCCTGCAGCTGCAGAACTAAAGAACCGTAGAACTGCAGGACCATAGAACTGTAAAGCTGTAGAATCATAGAAGTGTAGAGCTACAGAACCGTAGAACTGTAGAGCTGCAGGGTTTCAAGTGTTGTGACAGTTTCTGGTTCCAGTTTGAGTGTGGATGTAACGGGTCCTGGTTCTGTTCCAGCACCTCATTCATGGTTCTTGTCTCTTCTTCATAGTGACTCAGCATGGACGAGATCGTCATCGCAGGGATATCGGGCCGCCTGCCAGAGTCCAACAACTTGGAGGAATTCTGGGAGAACCTCATCAACGGTGTGGACATGGTGACGGAGGACGACCGACGGTGGAAACCAGGTGAAACTTCACACACCTACAAACTGACCTTTCTGGAGCCTCCACACTGACATCTGACAGGTGCAGTGGTTTGAAGACCACTCAGTCTCCATCCTGGTCTACCAGCCAGCATCATCATGTGGTCCTCATAGACGGTTCCTTGGTGGGTTCCTCGGTGGTCATGTCTCTCAGTACGGACTCTGAGTGGGACCTATTTGGATTTAAGGTGGTCCATCTAATGAAGGGTTCATCTGGCACTGCCTACTTCTATGCCTCATGAGTCCCAAGTATTTGGTCCACATTGACCTTTGCCCATTTGGGGCCAAGAAAACTGAATCATAAGAGACCAATGTCAGAGATCAGACCCTCATGAACCTGCTGTCCAGGAGCCTCCAGAACCTTCACAGTTGTGGAGGTAAACGTTGGTTTCTTCTTGGAGGTTCCAGGTTGAAGCTTTAGCAGCAGCAGCCGCAGCTCTTCAGGATCTCTGGATCAGAGTTGCTCAACGGTCTGGAGGAGTTCTGGACCGGAACCTCTTCAGCTCAGACACATGTTCTGGTGTGGAGCTCATTCTACAGCGTCTGGACTCTGACTGGACTACTCTAGAAGGTGTAAGCCTGTCTGTGGTGGGTTTATGTTGACTCATTGTCCTGCTTAGCTTCAGCTGCTGGACACCTGGAGGAGATGGTGGTCCAGCTTCCAGATCATGATGCTGCCTTCACCATGCTTCACAACAGGCTGGTGACCAGAGAGGTTTCCAGGTCCAGTGATGTTCCTTGTGGGTTCTTCTTGACTTGTGCTGTGTGTTTGGAGTCATCATCCACTTTTAGGAGGAGCAGCTCCAGAACTAAAGTCTCCATTTGTAGGTCTGAGGACTGAGATCATAAACTGAGAGATCAACTATTGATCATATGTTTTCATAGCACATGGTTCACATCAGCAGCTAATTTTGGATGTTTATTGGTCTACAAACTCACCTACCAACTCTTGTGTGAGAACTGACTTTTCTGTACGTAAAATGAGCTTTTGTGAGAAATTATTTGAATCTCTGATCATCTCCAGGTCTCTACAGTCTTCCAAAGAGGAATGGGAAACTCAAGGACATCAGCCACTTCGATGCATCCTTCTTCGGAGTCCACCCCAAACAGGCCAACACCATGGACCCCCAGCTCCGCCTCATGTTGGAAATCTCCTACGAGGCCATTGTGGATGGAGGTGAGGGCCAGGAGGAGGTTTGAGGTCAATTCTGATGGGACTGTTTGACAGCGTCTTCTTTGGTTTCCTGGCAGGACTGAGTGTGGCCGCTCTGCGAGGCAGCAAGACAGGCGTCTACATCGGGGTGAGCGGTTCTGAGGCCGGGGAGGCGTTCAGCAGAGATCCAGAGGAGCTACTGGGATACAGCATGACCGGGTGCCAGCGGGCCATGCTGGCCAACAGACTGTCTTACTTCTTCGACTTCAGAGGTTTGTGGGCCACCACCTCTGGTCTCAGATGACTTACCCAAAATAGGTTTTCTAACAACAATGTGAGATTATTATCATCAAATTACAATTCTCTATTATCAGATTTTAACGGTAAGAACAAAATTTGGAACTTTTACTACAAAAATGTGCTTTTTCAAAAAAAAAAAGTCAGGTTGAAGGCAGTTTGAAAAGCAACAGTTGGTTAGAACTACAACCAATCAGAGCAGCAAACAATAGGAAAACACAAAACTGATTTCAGGATCCTTCTGTATGATTTTACAGCCTTATCAGATTTAGTTGCATTTCATAACTTGAAATCAGTCGATAATTAATTTACAGGATGTTCCGCTGTGATTGAACATACGTTGACTCGTGGCTACGGCAGAAATAAATCTGAATGTATTTCAGGATCTAAACGCAGCATCATCACATCATTAGCACATTGATGCTAATGTGCTAATGCGCCGATGACTAAAGTTAGCGCTGTCGTAGTGAATGATGTTGATGTCAAAGCCAATTCAAACCACCGCTGTTTACCATCTCCTCTCAGAGATGTCCAACAAGGAGAGTCTCATCTGATTGGCTCCCTGAGACTTTTGGACATAATCAGTCAGCTTCAACGGAGGGTAGCTAGACCAACCTGCTGAGAGTCAAATTTATTCAGTAGGTCTGTGTAGATTCATGAAAAAGTTACAGTTTAGCCAAAATTGATATTTTAAGACAAGTAAAATTGTAATTTCAAATTCAGGCCTTTTCTAGTTGACTACAAGACCACCATCTTGTACTTTTATGATGTTGTCTTAGAATTACAGATTCGTAACAAGAAGTGATTTTCTTCAAATGAAAAGAAAATCACTTTGTAACCCTAATTTACGACAGAAATGAGCCATGTCTCCGTCTTTCCTCCTCCTCCAGGCCCCAGCACTGCCATCGATACCGCCTGCTCCTCCAGCCTGCTAGCTTTGGAAAACGCCTTCCACGCCATCCGCCAGGGCCACTGCGATGCTGCTCTGGTGGGTGGAGTCAACCTGCTGCTCAAGCCAAACACCTCGGTGCAATTTATGAAACTGGGCATGCTCAGTCCAGAGGGGACGTGCAAGTCTTTTGACTCATCAGGTAAGACAGAGTGCATTCATCGTAAGGTCGCCTGGTGTCTGTAGGACGTCCACTGTTGCATTCTGACCATGACAAATGTCTGTCTCCTCAGGAAACGGATACTGCCGTTCTGAAGCAGCGGTGGCAGTTCTGCTGACCAAGAGGTCACTGGCTAAAAGAGTCTACGCCACCGTCATCAACGCAGGAAACAACACAGATGGCTACAAAGAGCAAGGTGAGGAGATGACAGACCTCAGGTCCAACCAGAAGAGCCTGCTAGAGGCGGGATGCCATCGACTCCTGTTTCCTTTACCAAGGACTGGCCATCCACATCAAAATAAAACTCTGGAAAACCTTTTATAGCAACAAAACCACTGGCCTGCATTCAAGAATCTACAACCTTTGAGTTACAACGTAAAGTCACTATTTAAATTCAAAATGTTTTCAAACAAAAACTAGTATTAGTTTTAAATTGTGATTTCTCAAAATTTTGACTTTTTGACATAAATCTGCAATAATATAATGTTGTATTTTTATGTCAAAAGTCGATATTTTATTATATATTTATTTTTAAATACTACTGAAAGTTGCAAATGTTAAGTTAAAATGTCACAATTTTGCAAAATTGACAGCAAAATGTCCTATTAGATTATTTTATCTTTTATGATAAAATGTTATTTTCTTAAGAAATGTAGGATGTAATTTTTCATAAAAATCAGACAACTGCCTCCATGATTGTAGAAATAAATGACTATAATTAAAACACGGAGAATTATAGTTAAATAAAATATATTGATTTTTTTTTTTATCTTGGCTTAAATTTTATCGCTTTGTTGTGGAAAAAAAGAATCTGTTGATATCAAACCATCTGCATTTACATTATATTTCTCCAAGAAAAAGATCTTTCTCTACAGCTTTCTATTTGTTTTAATTCAGATACTAGTTTAAGTTGGATATAAGCCCCTTATTCACTAAAAATATTTACACATGACCTAGTTAGCATTGAATTGCTGCTAAACTGGCTCACTTTCCATGCAGCAGATACTGCTGACAGGAAGTCAGGCGGTGCTTCCACTGCCTCTGATGAAGAGTTCCAGTTGTTAATTTGTCTTATTCTTCCTGTAAATACAGCAGAATAGTTCCCACAATTTTGGTTTCTAAGTCCTCCAACATCATCAGCACTATCTCTACTCTTTTCTTCCTGGATGTGGTGGTTTTCTCGAATACTGATTCCGAACATAAATTATTGTATCATCTGCATATAAACTGACATTTCCATGAATGAACAGCAGATGGTTCTGAGTTGGACCATGTAGAACTTAAGCAGTCTAGGTCCTTGTGATACTGAGCCAAGGTTTCCATGGTAATCCTGGTCCACTTGGTTCAATCAGCTGTTGATGAATGATGGTTCTTGAACATCCGTTTTACCAACATTTTCTGTAACATGTTTTAGGGCCTTAAAAGTAAATAAAGAATATTAACTAACTTGAAATATCTTCTGATTAAACTGAAGAATTTTTTTTTTTTAAATTCTAAATGATGATTCTTGTGTTTGTTCTTTTGGAAACTCTGAAATCCATGAGTGTGTTCAGGTGTTGTGATTGTGACGTGGTTCTGGTTGTGGTTCTGCAGGTGTAACATTCCCATCAGGTGAGATGCAGCAGCGCCTGGTTCATTCGCTCTACCAGGAGGCCAATGTAGCTCCAGATCAGGTGGAGTACGTCGAAGCTCATGGCACTGGAACCAAGGTCAGTGTCAGCATGTCCTTACTGCTGGTTCTGCTTCTGGCCCGGTGCAGTGGTAATGTGTGATGTGCACTGTCTCTGTCTCTTTATGCAGGTTGGGGACCCGCAGGAGGTCAATGGGATCGTTGGTGTCTTCTGTCAGTCAAAGCGGGAGCCTCTGCTCATTGGCTCCACCAAGTCCAACATGGGTCATCCAGAACCAGCCTCAGGTCTGGCTGCACTGGCAAAGGTGAGCGTCCCAAACTTCCTGTTGTTTCCAGTCATCAGGGTTTCTGCATTTGGACATGAAATCAGTCATGGACCTTGTAGAACACAGATGAGACCTGAAACATCTAATGCAGCTGGTGGATTAACTCTGAGCTTGTGTTGGTCACCTTTCCTGCTTCTACCAAGAAACCCGTTTACAGAACCTGGGTCCCAGTGGTTTGTCTCTGTAATTCCACCTTCAACCACAAGAGGTGTGGGTGCTTCTCTGCAGTGCTGCAACACTGATGTACCAGTGATGAGCTCATTTTTAATAATACATTTATAATCGGGGGGATGATCACCCTGAAATGGTCAGAGAATGAGGCGACAGGTCAGAGGATCAGGACAGACTTCTCCTGTTCCACATAAGTAATAAGACATCAGATCATCCACATGTCACAGTTACCTGTCTAACAGAGGTATGAACATCAACTGTCTCCACGAGGAAGCTCCACACCAGTCACAACTCTGGTACAACTTTGTTGGTAGTAGCTGTGTCCATTACATTTACCTATTCAACTTTGGTTGGTTCTGCTGGTTCCACTGCAGCTCAGCCTCTACCTGCTGACCTCAGCACCAGTCACATGTATGAAACAAGGGCATGCCACCATCATCAGGCAGCAAGACTGGCTGATTAGCAGAAAGGGCAACAAATCACTTCCTTGAGTAAAGTAGCCCAGAAGAGTGGAGTCTTGAAATGGTTGACTTAGCTAGTTAACTGCGGGCCAGTCAAACCTGAAAGGTGGACCAGTTGGAGAACCGGCTCTACCGGCTGAAGAACCGGCTCTACAGGCTGAAGAACCGGCTCTACCAGCTGTTGCCAGAGATAGAAACTGACTAGCTAGACGCTGTCTGTTTCTCCCCAGTTAGCAGCCATGGTGAAACCTTGGGCCTAACCTGGCCAGTCCAGAGCCTGCCACAGCAAAAGCCAGTCATCAATCAATCAATCAATCAATCAATCAGTCAAAGTTATATAGTGCTTTTCATACAAAAGTAACACAAAGTGCTTTCCATAATAAAAACAATAATTGCAACAACAACAGCAAAAAGAACAACTAAAAGCCATCACACACCCAAGCATATAATAGAAATTTCAAAAAAGCACCCACACCTAGTCATTCTCTCTCTCTCGTACATACATAGCAACCCCACCCTCCCTCCCTCCACCTCCTTTGGCCCCATTCTGAACAGACTGTCATCCCACACAGATGAATAAAACCCAGGCTAGTCACACAATTAAAGTTGTGTTCAGCTGCCGCTGAGGTTTTCTTCCTGTACTAGATTGTGTGCAACAGTTTTCTTCTGCTCCTCAGGTGGTTCTTTCTCTGGAACGGGGGATCTGGGCACCCAACCTGCACTTCAACAATGCTAATACTGACATCCCCGCTCTGACCGATGGCAGAGTCCAGGTTGTGGACCGGCCTATTCCTGTCCGGGGAGGCATCGTGGGCATCAACTCATTTGGGTTTGGCGGTTCGAACGTTCATGTCATCCTTCGTCCTGCTGCTAAATCCACAGAGGCCCAGTTACTGAGGACATTACCCAGAATCCTCCAGGCATGCGGTCGGACAGAAGCCGCAGTGAATGCTATCCTCCAGAAGGGGAAGGAACACTCCACCAATGACAGCTTCCTCTCCTTGCTCAATGGGGTGTCGGGGGCTCCGTCAGCCAGCATGCCCTTCAGGGGGTATGCAGTTCTGGGCTCACACGACAACATCATAGAGGTGCAGCCGGTGCAGGCGGGAGCCAGACCTCTGTGGTACGTCTGCTCAGGTGAGTTCAGGTCGGAGTAAACCACCACATCAGTATGAAGATTCTGGGTTTGGTCTGGATCAAGGAGGAGTGAGGAGCAGCACTGGTTTTCAGAAAGTAGATGGTTCAGAACAGATCTGAGGAGTAAGAAAGTACAGAAGTTAATCACTGGCAGTACCTCCAACATGATCAAACCAGCCCCAGAACCCTTTCAGACTAACCCCCAAACTTTTCAGACCAGATCAGAACCTTCCTGGTTGCAGCAGTCTCCTAGTACACTTAAGAGCACAACAGGACTTAAATGTTGCTGGGGATGGTATTGTTGATCTTGTAGTCGTTGAGGACTCAGGTTAGTGACCAGTCTGTGGTGAATTTACAGGTATGGGAACACAGTGGGCAGGTATGGGTCGCAGTCTCATGCAGCTGTCGGGCTTCAAGGAGTCCATCCTGCGCTCAGACACTGCCCTGAAGGACACGGGCCTGGTGGTGTCTCGTCTGCTCATGGAGGCTGATGAGAACACGTTTGAGGACACTGTGCATGCCTTCGTCGGACTCGCAGCCATACAGGTGAGACGACCAACTACTGAAAAAACATCCTTCAGGTGTGTCGGTAATATCTGATCCAGTTCTACACCAGTACACATATTTCATCAAATTCCAAGGAGACAGTCATCAGAATCAACAAATATTGTTTCCTTAATGTGTTGTGATCATCAGTCTATCCAGATTCTTCCAAAATACCAGCAGATTGAACATAGTTTTTTCTGGTTGCTTTTTATTCAGAAACACTGATGCTTGCTCATAATCATCACAATCTTTCAAACAATATCTAATTTTCCTGAGGAGCTAGTTCCAAAAGCAGATATGAAGCTGTATAAACTCCATCAACTCCTCACTTCAAACCATCTGAGAACATCCTCACCGCAGACTAGCTGCCATTCCTGTGAATATACACGGACCACCCGTGAAGCTACGTGGACCAGCTGGGTATAAAAGGAACATCCCCGAAAGGCTCAGGGACTTCAGTGCTCACATGGGCAACACCAGTGGGACCTGGAGGGGTGTAATTGGGAGGAATGGTCCCCCTGATCTGAACCCAAGTGGTGTCCATATGTGCACTTGGCACCAGGACACTCTAGACTGCAGTTCAATGATCGACTTTGTTGTCGTATCATCAGACTTGCAGCCGCATGTCTTGGACACTCGGGTGAAGAGAGGGGCGGAGCTGTCAACTGATCACCACCTGATGGTGAATTGGCTCAGATGGTGGGGGAGGATGCCGGTCAGAATTGGGAGGCCCAAACATTCTGTGAGGGTCTGCTGGGGACGTCTGGCAGAGTCCCCTGTCAGAAGGAGCTTTAACTTCCATCTCCAGCAGAGCTTCAACCATGTCCCGAGGGAGGCGGGGGACATTGTCAAAGCAGCTGATTGTGGCTGTAAGGTTGTTTGTGCTTGTCGTGGTGGAAATCCCAGAACTTGCTGGTGGACACCAGCAGTGAGGGATGCCATCAAGCTGAAGAAGGAGTCCCATCGGGTCTTTTTGGCCTGTAGGCCCTGTAGGACAGAAGCATCTGAATAGGTATCGACAGGCAAAGCGAGGAGTGCAGCTTCAGTGGTTGCTGAGGCAAAAACTCGAGCATGGGAGGAGTTCGGAGAAGCCATGGAGAATGACTTACAAACGGCTTCAAAGAGGTTCAGGACCCCGATCTGGCATCTCAGGATGGGGAAGCTGTATCTCATCAACACTGTACATTGAGGGTTAGGAGCTGCTGACCTTGACTCAGGACGTCGTGGATCGGTGGAGGTAGTACTTCAAAGACCTCCTCAATCCCACTGACATGTCTTCCAATGAGGAAGCAGAGTCTGGGGTCTCAGAGGTGGGCTCTACTGATCGCCAAGGTAGTCAAGAAGCTGCACGGTGGCTGGGCCCCGGGGGTGGATGAGATCCGCCCAGAGTAGCTCAAGGCTCTGGATGATGTGGGGTTGTCTTGGTTGACACACCTCTGCAGCATCGCATGGACGTAAGGGACAGTACCCCTGGACTGGCAGACTGGGGTGGTGGTCCCCCTCTTCAAACACGTGGACCAGAGGATGTGTTCCAACTATAGGGGGATCAGGGGTCCCGGTCATGAAACCCTGGACCATGGACTGGGACTATGGACAGAATTTCTAGGCGCAGCCGAGGTGTTGAGGAGATCTGGCTTGGTGACCTCAGAATTGGGTCTCTGCTTTTTGCAGATGATGTGGTTCTGTTGGTTTCATCGACCCGGGACCTCCAGCTCTCACTGGAACGATTCGCAGCTAAGTTTGAAGCGGCTGGGATGAGAATCAGCACCTCCAAGTCCAAGACCATGGTTTCCTGCCCGAAAAAGGGTGGAGTGTCCTCTCCAGGTCGGGGATGAGGTCCTGCCCCAAGTGGAGGAGTTTAAGTATCTTGGGGTCTTGTTCATGAGTGAGGGAAGGATGGAACGGGAGGTCAACAAACGGATCAGTGCAGCGTCTGCAGTGATGTGCTGGTCCATCATGGTGAAGAAGGAGCTGAGTCAGAAGACGAAGCTCTCGATTTACCAGTTGATCTGCGTTCCTTCCCTCACCTATGGTCACCAGCTGTGGGTGGTACCGAAATTAGATTGCGAGTACAAGTGGCTGAAATGACTTTTCCTCCGCAGGGTGGCTGGGCTCTCCCTTAGAGAGGGTGAGGAGCTCGGTCATCCAGGAGGAGCTCAGAGTAGAACCACTGCTCCTCTGCATTGAGCAGCCAGATGAGGTGGCTCGGGCATCTGGTCAGGATGCATCCTCGACGCCTCCCTGGGTAGGTGTTCTGGGCATATCCAACAGAGAGGAGACCCCAGGGAAGACCCAGGACACGCTGGAGGGACTATGTCTCTTGGCTAGCCTGGGAACGCCTTGGGATCCCCCTGGTTGAGCTGGAAGAAGCGGTCGAGGATAGGGAGGTCAGGGCTTTCCTGCTTAGGCTGCTGCCCCTGCTACCTAAGCATGGATAAGCTCAAAATATAACAATGGAGACCCTGGACTGTTTGAGCAACTGAAGTTGTATATCAAGCAAGAATGGGAAAGAATTCCACCTACAAAGCTTCAACAATCCGTGGTCCATCATCTTTCCTTTTAACACTCACTTTGGGAACCGAGGAGGGCAGCACGGTGTCTTAGTGGTCAGCACTGTTGCCTCACAGCAAGAAGGTTCCTGGTTCGAGCCTCCACAGGGGCCTTTCTGTGTGGAGT
>JBAMYA010000001.1:15952522-15979205 GCA_037176975.1 Arrhamphus sclerolepis | reverse complement strand
GATTCATGGACCAGACACTTGTTGTGAAATTTCATTCAAAACCCAAATATCCCTAACTTTCTGTGAGTAGTGTATTTGAATCTGTATATTGTACATCTCCTCTGTTCTTCTTTCCTACTGTCCTAATTTTCCTCATCTCCTCCTTTACCCAGCTGGCCTTCAGTAGGAGGTGTTGCCATGTGCTCGTGGTCAAGCTCTGGGTTTCTAAAGTGCCTAGAGATGACTTGTCGTAAATAGGCGCTATATAAATAAATTGAACTGAATTGAATTGAATAAACTAACGTCCTTAAATAGACCACATTCACATCAGGGAGATCTGCTTCAAATGATCAGTAGCTCCTTTCCTTCTCTTGTGCTTCATTGTCATAGAAGTTGAAGATTTCTGATCTATCTCATGTTTTTGCAAGAAATATACAGGCTTTTTCATGTTAATTTTAGTCAAACTCCTATCTAAGCATGGCCATGAGAGTACAAAGTCAGAGAAGAAACTGCTCTTCATTCAGTTATTTTGAAAGACCAGGTAACACAGTAACCTTCATTCCCTCGCCTCAATTCAAAGGGTGGTGAAGTAAACGTTTGACTTGAACATCTGAAGTATCTGTATGGTCTCTATCGAGATCACAGCCACCCTCGAACGGCTTTCATGTGCAACGGTCCACTGAGCTTTTAGAAGTGTGCATGACAGTCCTTCAAAGAAATGTTTCCTTCTTTTTTTTTTTTTTTTTGCAGCAATACCTGTCAATACTCGTGATGTGCGTCTGTCCTTGTAAGCATCCAGGCGGGCAGGAGGAGTACTTAAAGATAAGCATGAGCACGGAGGGAAAAATGGCTCGGCTGTGAGAGAGTGATGGACAGGAAGAGGAACAAAGGAAGAGAGGATGGAGAGCAGGTGACACTGGTAACCCCAGCGCTGGGACATCTGGAGCACCGGCTTTGCTGGAGGTTGAAGAACATTAAAAGTGCTGGGGGTGAAGGATGAAGAAAACTTTTTCAAGTGGTTGGGCATTATGTGATGACAAATAACAACTTGAACCTTTCAGAAAGAGTCTTTTTTTTTCTTTTCGATTGTACCCAGGACAAGAATGGGCTCAACTGGTCTTCAGGGCCACCTCACACCACTTTTCCTCACAAACTCATCCACCTTGGATCTGCTTTTAATCATCCGCTCAGAGATAAAGGAGCAAATACATGCTGGTCCCAAAAGAAATTTGTTTCTTTACCTGTCTGATGGACTTGGTAACCATAGCAACAAGTGGCTGACTAGGAGCTCTGCTTTCAAAACAGCTTGTTTTCATTTAGTAAGATCCTTAAATCTTTGTCGGATTTACACCACGTACGTCTCTGACACCACAAACACACCAATGGAGAATATTCATCAGCGCCAAAGAGCCAAAGAGTTGTAGTTTTCATACTGTGACCTTCACTGTGTTTAATTTCAGTTGCTGCTTTAAAAGCAAAGGCCAGAATCAATTCATATTTATTCAATGTCCAACTTCACCAAAATGAATGAACAGATCAATTCCATTTTTTGTCCTTCTCTTCGTCGAGTGGCCCTTCAATCTAATCAACAAATTAGATTTCTTTAAACACAGTCTTCAGAAGAACATAAACCCTGTTGAATGTGAGGGTTCCACTGGCGCAAAAGAACATCTTTTTTTAAATGCTCTTCATAATCTGCCAGAGCAGTGATGATACGGAACACAGTGCTGAGGTATGTATAGAAGTAGTAAAGAAGGTCAGAGGGTTGTGATGAGATCAATGCTGATTCAGAAACATAATGTCTTTGGAAGAGATATGTAGCAAGGTTATTGTTTAAGAAAAGGACCCTCATGCTATCAATTTAAGTGTGATTTATGACTTAATGATTCTTTTTAATAAGTCTCTGCTTTAAATGACAGTTTGAGGTACCCCAAAATGACGGATAGCTAATTACCATAAAATGGCATCCAGGGGGTGGCAGCACGCTCCCTTTGGGGCTGTGCAGGTGCCTAAACATCTGGAGGACAAGCGAACGCCGCTGTTCTGGAAGTGGTTTATTTAGCGCCAATGTAAGGACAAAACGGAAGAATATTGATGTGCTGAACATTACAAGAGATCTATCCATCCGTCCATCCATCCACTCCCCTCCATCCATCCATCCACCCCCCTCCATCCATCCATCCACCCCGCTCCATCCATCCACCCCCACCCATCCATCCATCCATCCATCCATCCATCCACCCTCCTCCATCCATCCATCCATCCACCCCCCTCCATCCATCCACCCCTCCATCCATCCACCCCCACCCATCCATCCATCCATCCATCCATCCATCCACCTCCCTATCCATCCACCCTCCTCCATCCACCCCCCTCCATCCATCCATCCACCCCTCCATCCATCCACCCCCACCCATCCATCCATCCATCCACCCCCCCATCCATCCACCCCACTCCATCCATCCATCCAGCCACACCCCCATCCATCCATCCATCCACCCATCCATCCAGTAGTCTTGAGCACCAAATATGGACCGCCGTCCTCTTTGACTGAGAACGTGCACCATTACTGCTTCCAACAATTTTCTGAGCATTATGAGCGCATTCAGGTACTTGCAGTGTACTGAGCAACAGCGTAGCCATCAGTAAACACACTATACCCTCAAAATGATCTGCACCTAGCTGAGTTGACAGCTGGAATACACTCCACCCCCCCGGGACCCTGAACAGGATAAAGCACTGATGGATGGATGGATGGATGACATTTATTTTTAAAGTCACACAGCAGCAATTATTAATCCCCTAAAAGCTCATCTATGTTCTGTAAAATGTTATATCTGAAGACTGTCCCAGCTGTTATTAGTTGAAAGGCAGGGTGGAAAAGGTATGAGTGTAAAAAGTAGAATATCATAAACAGAGTACAGCAAATTAAATTGCCTCATGCAGTTATAAAATTTAAAATGTCATAAAACAGTGTAAAAACAGATTAAATTTCTTAATGCACTTATTACACTAATAAAATTGCCCCAAAGATTAACATAGCTGTCGCAGCACTGGGGGTGATGGGTTGGGGGGTCCAGTTCAATGGCGACTGTTGCACATAGACGTCACCCACATTGTTGGCTCTGCAGTCCATTTTTCTGACCAAATGGGGGGCGGTGTCCTGGCAGTAGCTCCGCCCACTACTGATCTAATCACAAATCTAAAAATGAGCAAACTGCAAAAACAAACAACTCGGTTGTAAGTGAGATGCTCCCTCAGCTGTTTCTTTTCAACACCACTTACTTTTCCTTACTTTTAAATACTTTTACTACCCCAAAACTTTTGAGACATGCTGATGACTTCAAATTCAAAATGAGTTCATACTTTTTTAATGAAATATTAAAAACGTCTTGTTTTGAACACTGAGTATATTTTCTGTGTTCTATTGTGAATAAAACATCGCTATGAGGTTTGCAAATCACTGCATTGTAAATAACTTCCTCTGAAAGTCAGATCTCACATATACACGAGCCATTTCATGAACTACACGCAAATGAGTTGACATTTCTTTATTATGGAGCTGACAAATGTCTTAACATGATTATGTACATCGGTCCAACATTAGCTGTAGCCACCATGTTTTTCTAAGGTATTGGTTGAGTACTTGAGCACACTGGTTATTCTCATTATCTGTTTTAAAACACGGCATTTTCATTATATTGGTGTCTCTCCACAACACTCCCATTATGTTTCTCTGACTATGTCTTAGTACGAGAAGCAACAGTTGGTCCCACCTCCTGGATGAGGAAGTCCTATGGCTCATTTTCAGACCCTGCATCTGTCTAGATCAAGCGGCAACCATCCCACTTCCAGGGAGCGTGCTGCCACCCGCTGGATACCAGGTTGAAGTTCATCCAGGAAGTATGTTTTGTTGCAGTTCCTCGACTGATCACCAGGTGCTGACTCTGAAATAGAGCAACTCTCCATTGACCTCCATGTAAACAGTGCCAACTTTGCGGCAGAATTAAATATATTAAAGCCTGGTACAAAAATATGTTTTTGTTGTTTTTTTTCCATTTCTGGTTACATATTACATCCATGACAACTGTATGATCTGTCTGTTTTACCAGATCAGATAAATCATTTTAAGCAATAAAGCTGAGCAATCAGCTGACATCATTTGATGAGTTTGACTGACAGCTAGCCATTAGCTCTGCTCTTGGCTTTGACAGCTTTGTCCAGTATCTTTGCAAAATGGCGCTGTGCAGATTGGAGTAAAATAGGCTTCTCTCTACTATGGATCATGTGACCGGATTGTCATCCAGTATTTTACAGTCAGTGTTCTAGATGTGGCTCTGATCTTTCATGCTAGTCTGGTCTGTTTAGCTGGAAAATAAACAGCTAAAACTACATTTGTAGGCATCTTCACAATGGGTCTCTCTGTGCTCCACACAGACACCTGAACTCTGACCAGAACTTAACATTGAAAAACTGCCTTCGGTGACATTTCAAGAGCAAAGTTTATTCTGTTTAGGAAGAGCTGTTAAAGTGGACTACACAGCAGGATCCATAAACACTAACAGCTAGAAATGCAGCAACCCCATCACTGCACCCCCATCTTACCAAAAGACCCTCCTCAACCACATCCATGCTGAGAAGTGTCCTACTGCTTCCTCCAACAGCGTGGAACCCAGCTGTCTTTGTCAACACACACGTGGATGTCGTCTCCAGACGTTCACATGAAGCACACACGTGCTCGTCCTCCTCGTCTGCCAACTGCTGCTTCTGTCACTCAAACTCGTCTCTTTTTGACGCCAGCGGTTCAGTGAGTGTCTGTGAATGTTTTTTGGGAACAGACAGATGAATCTGGAGTCTGTAGCTGGTTAGTCCAGCTCTGAATCAGAGCAAGTTCAGATGACGATTCTCCAAAGTATTTTTTAGCAATTTTTTTGTCATCAACTGTATTTCATTGTTAATATTGATCACTTTTTGCATTTCAGACCAAAGTCCAATAACAGAACAGTAAAGCATTTGCCATTTAGTAATGATGCAATGCTGGTTTGGTGGTTGTGCTCCATGAGGCATTTAAAAGCTGAAACTTAGATGAAACAGCAAGGTTTCCTTCTAAATAATGTCGTAGAGACAAAAAAAACCCCAAAAAAAGCAAAAAAAAAAAAACCAAAGCAGCGCTCTCTAAGGATGCATTACAGATGACTGTACTGTATAAAGAGTAAAGCTTGGTAGAGGGTATATCATGTTATCAGGTTGGTTTGCTGGTGGGGGTTTTCAGTATGTTCAAAATCTATTTCATCCTGGGCCACATCGTCACCATGGTAACCATCAAAGGGCTAGTTGTGCTTTATTTTCTCAACTAGCTATGTTGTCAGATTTCCCTCTAGTTCCTGGACGTGGATATAATTGTAAAAAAGTGATATTTTGTCATCAAAACTCAAATTTCGCAAACTTTATAGGTTTTATTATAAAACTGAAAATAATACATATTTTTTGTATAACACAATTTAAAAAAAAAACAAAAATGACTTTTTTCACTAAAGAAACAAAATATTTTTTCCATAAAGAAGTTAATTTTTGTGATAAAATCTAAAATTTCACAAAAGTCGTGGTCTTTATCATATGTTGTCTTTTTTTGTAAATAAGCTGATTTTGCTGTAAAAAATAATGGAAGAATTTTCTTTTCAAAAACCAGGACTTTTTGTACAACTATAAATATCAAAAACATTAGATTTTTTAATTTAAAATTACAATTTTTTGTTGGAAAATGTTAACATTTTGTAACATCTTTGACATGTCGTAAAATTGCCAAGTGTTTTTTGTCCTACAAGTCTTTGAAATAAAAAAGTAAATTTTGCAAAAAATCAGGAGTTTTGACCAAAAGTAGCGACTTTTTCTAACAAAATCTTTTGCAAACATTTGTTAAATCATGACCTTTTGACATCAACCAGCTGCTCTTCACATCAGTTATTCTCCTTTTTGATCTAACAGGCAGTCTTTTTGAAATCTTTTTTCTTTTCTTTGCGTGGGGTTGCGGACCAGATAGAATAAAGTGTCTGGTCTGATTTGGCCCTCGGACCTTAAGTTTGACATGTGTGCTAGAGGAATGATGAAATCTGAAAACTGCAAAGGTACGTAAAAAGCTAAATGCGTGTTTATAAGAAGTATAGGTTTGACTGTCAGACCTCACCTACATCCAATGCTTGGATTGTTTTAAACTGGTTCTGACCTAATTCCAGCTGTAATTCAGCAGGAATACCAGTGCACAAGCGCCAAGAGGCATCAAGGTGGTGATAAGAAATGATTTGTTAGTGTTGCTGAAGAATCTGCTGTCAAACATTGGTGAAGGATCCAAACACTTCATTATCATTTCTGTCATCACTATAGGAGCACCTCTTTTCATGTTGCAGGACTTTGGAGATGTCCGTAGCGTATTTTGACAGCACAAATGCAAAAGTATTTGCATTTATTTATGAAGATAAATGCATCCTGTACTTTCAAATTAGAAGTAACCTTTAAACATCAGCAGGACTCTGCAAACGTCCTTTTCTGTGGACATTTGTGAAAGATTAAAACAGCTAAAGGAAAACCAAAGGTAAACTTTTAACTTTCTTCTTCTGAGACATGCAGATAGAAGTACATTTAAATAAAACTACTCTCCTTTGGGCTTTTTCAGTAGTTCTGTTTTACAACAGTAAAAACAGTTTCAACTGGACACCTGAGACATACATGAAACTCCTGAAAACAATATAAATATCACATCTGGACACTGTGGCCAATAGTTCCTGAAATAACTTCTGATGACTTCTACTCTGTGCTTAGTTCCTGGTACTACAGATGAAGCCCACTGCACATATGTTGGTCCACATTTCAGAAACATTATAATGCAGATATCCATTTACAATCCAGGGGGAAGAACTGAAATGGTAGCAGGTTGATGCTTTTTGTAGCGCAGCATTCATTTGACAGAAATCACAAATATTTCAACCTTAAATTTGCAAGAGTTGGACCCTGTCGTATTTTTGACTTCACTACATTCTGTAGTGGAGCAGGTGAGGAAGAAATGAAATGTAGATGCACCACTGGAAAAATCTGAATTTGTTCAGCAGGTTCGTCCAGCTATTCTATCCCTGTAGCGCGTCTGAGGGGTCTTAACGATGTTGTTATCTGGATGGTAAACAGCAGTTATTTCACAGTTAATTAAAGACTTGGACTTCTTATGCTGCATTCACACTGTATGATTTTGGCCATCTCAGAAGAGGGATGGTCAGTTACAGGAAAAATTATAGCCTGGTCCTCACCAGACTCTTGTACTTTATTTCAATCATGTTAAGAGTCTGGCCACTCACAACTGGCAAATGTTTAGTTCCTGGTGGGTGGGCATTTGAACTTTAAAATCATTGGTCACTAATCTTTGGCAATGATCTAAGTCATGCACCACAGGAGCCACCCAGTACTTCTAATGTAAACACAGTCCTCCATACCAGAGAATATTCAAGTCAGGGCTACTAAATCATTTCCATTCAAACAATTACCCAAATGGTTGTGGCTTTAAGTCGCTGATACCAGGGATCTTCTGCCTGAGAGCAAATGGCCTCCTGCATATCTGTGCCCACCGCCATTGTAGTTTTCCTCATGGTTCTTGGCCACGCCTTCTGTTCATTGATTCGTGGGATTATTTGGCACCGGCCTAAAGAGGGGAGAGCTTAATCTTCCCAGAAAAACTGTTCAAGCAAAATGAAATGGAGCATAAGTGCAAGAATCTGGCAAGGACCAGGCTAAAAAAAATTGCACATCATAGGTCAAAAACAAAGGTAGTAGATCTCACAGGAGCAAAGATAAAAGATAGAACCATACTGCGACCAAAGATGGGCTGAGACAGATAGCAGTGTCAGAAATTTGGAGGAAATGTCTCAGATTGTGACGGTCTATCACTGCCTCTATGATCTCTGTCAGCTAACCAATGCATCATGAAATAACAAGAACATCAGTAGCCTAGCGACAACAACACCAGATACAATGAAGAAACGGGAATAAAAAATGGTGCAACTCAAACATAGAAGAAAGACACTTCTTTTTCTTGATTTTATTTATTTTGTTTTTGAGCACACACACACCACTACCGCAATGCTAACTTTAGAGTCATTGGTACATTAGCCCATTAGCAACCTGCTAATGACACAATGATGCGGCTTTTAGAGCCTGAAATAAACTCTGATTTACTGTATTTGTGTCCTTGCCACAATCCCAGGTGTGTTTAATTGCACAGTGTTACATGCTGTAAATTAATTATCTACCAATTTCACATCATGAAATGGTAGCATGAACCTGGCCTTAGGGATTGTGATGGATGGGTGCCATCTCAGGTTTCGATGGTAAGAGACATCTGGTAAACTTGCTCTAATGGTAAAAGAAACTATTCAAGAAGTAATCTGATCGTGATCACAAATATCTGTCTAAGGTAACCGTAACCAGCTGTGATAAGGTTAGGTTTTTTGAAGGTATTGGTTAAGTGTTTGAGCACACCAGTTATTCTCATATTCTACTTGAAAAAAGATTCTACTTGGATTCCATTTTCAATAATAGTGTGATCTCTCTGCAGCACTCTCCCATTAAGTCGCTTTGCAAATATCTCCTGAAATGACACTATCAAAAAAATTTAAATACTGAACAGAACATCCTAATAATGACAACGGCACCACCAGATGTATCAGATCAACTACAACCGATGCATTTTCATTTAAAATTAAAATAAATAAATAAATAAGTAAATAACACAATACCTCAACAATATTACCACATCTATGCTAATGATGACGTACCATATTATCCTTCAGATATGTTTTGACACTAACTTTAAAATTTGTTAAAATGCTACTCGCTCCATCAACTGATGGTAAGGAATTCCACATCCCTGTCAAAATTCTGTCAAAAAAACAACAACAAAAAAGTATATGTAAAATTAAGACAATAGTGAAAACCATAAACCGTAGAGTATTGGGTTGGTTGGTTGATAAAATTTGAGGTACTTTTCAGAACTTTTTTCTAGATTTTACAACATATTCAGGAGAAATTATTAGCAAAGTAGTTGCCATTATACTGCGGAAGAAAGTAGAAACATACGTATTTCAATAAACTGCTGTCCTTTCGCTCAATAGTATTTCCTTTATTTTGAAATTAGAGAGAATCTACTCAACTTGAATGCTTGTTGGGAGCCTGATTGTGTTATCTTTTTTCCTTTGGCTACTTCATGCTGTTGTAAACCTTCATGTGCTTGTGACGTGCTCTTTATTACGCATGTAAAAGTTTTGTGGTTTTAACATGAGTTTTGAGAGAAGTTGCGTTTGGGATGTTTTTCATTGCGTTGGGCGGGTTTTACGTTGTGTTTGAGCTGGAACACTTAGCAAAGGCATGACTGATGAGGAAGAGGGTATATATGGATACTGGACTGACCTGCCTGTTGTCTGAGAGTGCATTGAGGTGGAATGGCAACATTACAAATATGTAATAGCTTTACTGTTCCAAAATGGATGTGTATTAAGAAATAAAAGAAAGTTCTGCAGAAAAAAAAAACATGAAATTGAAAAAGTTAAAATAAACATAAGATTAAGCTTTTCCTGTCTTGGGTTTGTATCTGGCAGGTATTATCTGGCAGATAATGCCTGGTATTAGCTCATTCTTTATAATACCAACACTGAACACACTTTATTCCATGATGCTAAACAGGAAGGAGTGGAAATGGATAATGGATAAATACAAATGGTTTCTACTGACCGATTATTTTCACTGATTTTCTTTTTGGAAGACGTTGCTGAGATAACTCTTAGATTTAAGTCTGTCTTTTGGCTCTGAGTGTTTTTTTGTTGTTGTTTAAAATTCAGATGTGGCTCAATTTTCATACTTAAAGATGTTTATAGGTACCAGAGCAGCAGCCATGCAGGAACACCTTGCCTGCATCCACCCACAGGGAATAAGCGATCAACAAATATTATGAAATATTATCATGTTAAATATGGAGGCCTGTGGCAATGGTGACATACAGGAGCGCTTTCCTCTTCCATATTTAGATGCCAGGTTATTCCTAATCGTGTTACGAGGATGCGAGATCGCCAGGGTTGCTCAATTATACATTTCCCCCGCCTTTCATTCGTTCTGCCACCTCTTTCTCTCTTTCTTCACCTCTACCCCGTCACACAGATTATGCTCCCTCGCTCTATTCTCAGTGGAGAGGCAGGAATCACACGCTAAGCTTTGAACATGAAAGGAAAAGCAGAAAAACAACAACAAGTACAACAGATCACCGCGTGTGTCTCAGAGTGTTTGTGTGTTTTCTGCTGGCATGAAGGCGTTTTACTCGCTGAGGAATCTTTCCCTCTAACAAGAGCGCGTATGCATATTTACGATGTCATTTTGGATGTGTTAGTGTGTTTGTGGAGGTCTCAGCTTTCATGCTCAGCTTTTGTCTTTACCCGCGCGCTTCTGTCGAGGCGCGCGTAGATATGAAAGCTTTCATGCGTGCTTGTCTTGTGCAGGAAACCTCTGCAGCAGGTTTACACAGTCTTTTTGCCAAAATATATGCCGTCTTTTGAGGCAGTAATGTGCCTCTGTTGAGTCATTAAAAGTTTGGTTTTTCGCTCAGTGGGAGTCTGAAACCGAATCACAGAGAAACTTTTCTAAACTCGCCCAGGTCATGGCCCCTAACACGAGCTCAAAGCAAGTCCAAAGAGATTCAGTCCCTCCAAATGTATGGTGAAAACACCACAAAGTCCAATGTATTCTGCTCAGCGCCTTTGCCTCCTCAGTCACGCCTAACTGAGGATAAAGCACTGTGTCAATATGATTTTAGGCTAGACAGGAGGTACAATGCTCGCAGTATAATTCTGACAATTCTGTAGCACAAAAGAACAATCCAGCAAAGAGTTAGGCGGAATAAAGCTCACCCTGAAATGACGCTCAGTGGGTTGTCACTTAAAAGGCACTGGATGAAAGAGGCAGGCAGATAAAGAATGCTGCACACGCCAACAATGAAGGTACAACATTTTTCCTTCTGCATAATGACACATTCATGTTTGAGAAAGCCACAAGCCATCAATATGAATCCAACTTTGTGTTAAGACATAAAATTATGTGATAAAACTTCAGGGCCTGAGCAGGTGTACAAAAAGAAAAAAACCTCTGAAATACCTGCAAAACACTCCACACAATAGCTGTGCCAGTGGAGGTGAAACAGCATTATCTGTGTTTGCGCTGTCAGAATGTAAATCAGCACCAGCTTTGTGTTTCTGTGATACATTTGCTTTTCTGCTGCCCATTCTTACTTAAAATAACAAGACTCTGACAATATGCATCTTGCTTTTTTTGTCTGATCCATTGCACAATATCTGATGTCTTCAACTTCGAGCACTTAACAAGCTGTATTTAACCGTCATCTGACTCTGGGCCTTTTGGCTACACTGCCTCTTGTTTGTCTTGCTTTCTTTCAAATGCAAGTTTATGAATTCTGGGGACTGAAGTTCAAAAATAAACAGCTTGTCTTGAAAATTTGACTTTGACTAAACTGTATGTATCCACCAAGCAGCAACCATCCCACATCCACATTGAAGCCCTTTCAGGAAGTACGTTTTAATGCGGTTCTTCAACTGACCACTAGGTAGTGGCTCCAAAACAGGGCAAATCCCCATTGACCCCCATGTTAAAAGTGCCAAGATTTCTCGCTGGTTCTCAAGATTTTATCATGTTTTCTTTCTTTTTATTCCTTTTCTGTTAAAAAAACGCCTTTTGCTTGTTTTGTTCTGGATTACTTCCCTTCATCCAGTCTCTTCTGATTGTTTTGACCTGTCCCTTTGTGAGCATGTCATCGTGTCTTTGTCATCTATCATCTTGTCCTTAGTCTGTTCCTGTTGTCCTCCTGAGTTTCCAAAGCCTGATAGATCATCTCTACATCTACACAGATGTAGATCATAACAGGTTATCTTTGAAAGACAAAGAGATGCCTAAGTGACTTGATGAGCATATCTGTATGGTTATTATGTGCTTTATTATTTTTGATATAAAGTTTGGCTGTGTTTGACTGTGATAGAGAGAGAGCTGTTTGATCAATAAGTGTACATCCCCATAAAGATGTTGTACAACCACACACCTTTATCAAATAATGATGATGGCTTGAATCACACAGCTTCAAAGCAATGAAAGTAGACTCCGATGTGATGTTTTATTGAGTAGCTTAAATATTTTGGTGGAATATTACTGATAGTCATCATGGTTATGGCAACACAAATGCTCATGTAATGATAAGCTACGTGTCTCTTCTCTCTGGCATCATGAAGTTACTGATTTAGGATTCAGCTCGTCTCTCCCGCCTGTCATGCTAACTCTCTGTATACACCTGCTCTTCTTCATGTTAATCCACCTGCTCTTCAACACGTGCAGCTTGTTGCTGCAGGTTGTACAGCAAGACCTTCAAAAAGGATGTCTGACATTTTTTCAAAATCTATCATAGCTTTCTTTTTTGTTCCTGGAGCCTTTTCCTATGAACTTTTATATCTGGGTCCATTGAGAAACAAAAAGGAATTGCACCTTTTTAAACTTGGTTGAATAAAACATTTTGCAGTGTGTTTGGAATTCACACAAATATATCCATGCCTTGATCAGTGTATTGAGGTTTACAACATGTTACTAATAAACCTGTCATACCCACGAGTGTCCTTCCTAAGGCTTTGGGTATGTTTACACTGACACTATACTTGCCTAGACAGACTCCGCCCAACCCCTGGTCAATCCAAAATCCATTAGCAACCTTTAGCTCCCAGCCACAAGCTACCCATTTAGCCTTTAGCCTGCTGCTAACGCTGCTAATCAAAGATGTTGACAAACGTCTTGCACCCTTTTCCCTCTTTGGAGTTTGTAGCATACGACCAACATTGAATCTCCTCATTCATACAGCATTTCTTGTGATAAGTTAATTGAATAGTAAAAATTATTGTAACACTGATGTTACAAGAGACTGATTATATTCCCAGTTTGCAAGTGTATATTTGTGGCAACATGCAGCAGTAGATGTTCAAAGATTATAACATGATCATGGCAAGAACCTGTTCATCGCCCATTTTCTGAAGGAACCAATTAATGGCAAAAGTTGTCCTTCTTAGACAAGTCTCTGAGTCTTTAGCTTACTCGATTATACTTTCAATAATTCCATAAGCATAATACTGCTCAGAGACAGTAGGGGGTGCACTTAAAACGTACATCAGAAAATTAAGAATTAATGACATTCAGAACCAGGTGAACTGATTCACAATCATTTGTTTCCTATAAATTGATCAATTGGATTGGCTGTTTTAATCCCATGGTTAATGACGAACATTAAATGTTCCCTTACTACATGAATTTTCAGAGCAATAAAGGTTTTTTTGGGAGGTGGGATGGTGTAACTTCAATAACTGAAATTTATTTCTGAAAACAAGGTGATTATTATTAAAGATTTGAGTCAGAAAATCCTTGAGAGAATAAAAGAGAGAAAAGATGCCAAAATATAACTGTATAACTTTTTCTTTTTTGTATAGTTTCAGTCCATAAAACAGTTTTTTTCAGAACTGAAAATGACTTTACAAAAGTAGAGGTTGCATGCATTCAAAACGGGTAAATGGTTGACAAATCAATATCATTTTAGGCCTCGTTCATGCAGGCTCTAAGAGATATGTAGAGATATGTCTTCCTGTGCGGTCAACGGTTGGCCTGTAGCATCCGTCCATCATGTGAAGAGCATTTCTGGAGAGTTGGCCCCGTTCATGCAGAATCCAGCTTCATATAATCCTGGTCATCACTGGGTTTCTCAGAAAGGGCTTCCTCAGAAGATACGTGGGCCCCGTTCATGCAGGCTCGAAGATAATTAATTCTAATAAGCTGCTAGATTTGTCTGGCACTGGCAGTTCAGAGAGACAACACATTGGGTGTTAATGGTTTAAATTAGACTAAAGTAGGTTACTCATGCCCCGTTCATGCAGACTTTTAGAAAGCTGTAAATGGTGTTTGAGAATTTGCTATTTTTAACTGATAAATTAAAGGTGTTGATTGTGCATGACAGAAAAATGCAACCATATAGACAAAGACATATATAACACTCATGAACAAATAAATTAAACATATAAACAAATAAACAAAAATATTAAAACAAATAAAATATGACCAGATACACACCAAGACAAGGAAACAACCAATTTAACCTTAATCTCCATAAAAATGGATGAACTTTGTAAGTTTTTTGAGGACTTCTTTTATTCTCTCTCTCTCCCACTTTGCTATGTGATTTAATCTAATTCTGCTTCACCACACAGAGGCCAACTTCACCAGAACATGGACATGAGGCCTGTATCACGAAGCAGGATAAGGTTTTCCTGGGTTCCTCAGACCAGTCCAGGTCAACTTACCCTAACAAACCCAGTCAGGATAATGGGTATCACGACGCTGTCTATCATGTCGGTAACTCAACCCTGGGTTATCTCATCAAGACCCGTGAACGCGCACGTATAAAGGGAGGTTACGAAGTAGCGGACCAATAACAATCATGAGCGTCATATGGGAAAGAGAGAGCACCTTCCTTCACTTAAAAGATCGCTAAAATACAAAGAAGAAGAAGACAACCTACGTGAGAAATCTAACACTGTTGCTGCTGCCAGAAGGAGGCAAAATACCTGGAGACACATAACAGGCAGCATAAATGCATCAGTTCCACATATATCTGATACTGATCACAGCCGTGGATCCTGTAAAAATTAATGTACTGATGAATAGAATGTTTGACAATTAGTCATTAAGTCTTCCCCAGTCTGATCTTCCCCAGATGTAATCCCTCAGGGGTGTCAAGGACGTGGAGCAGGTTAAAATAAACATAAAAACACCATTGCGTCCACTAAGTTTGTCCTTCTAATATAACGTCAGATGGAATAAAGCTTTAAGCCTTGGACACTATTAAATCACATCCATATCCCTAGTTAGTGGCCTGAAGACGGGTACATACTTTATTCATCCCAGTGGGAAGTTCACAGTGAATGAAATGAATAAAATCCATCCAGATGTTGAGCTGTGGTAGAAAGTAGTGGGCCGATGCTCGTAAACTTAAACTATAACATTTTACAAAAGCGAACTATAACTGCAGGATCAGAAATCGAACCTGCTGCCTTCCAACAGGCTTTGAGAGCTAAAGTCTCCTGCTACAAATGACATGTCGAAAATGAACTTATTCTATTCTTCCATTTTGGGCCGACATCTGGGCAACATTTTACCAAACAAACGTTCTCCAGACGACGTCTTGGTGATAAAACTTTTTAATCTTGCCGACGTCTGTAAGATGTGTGTGTGTTGTGCAATGACTGTATCTAATAATCAGCCATAGAGAAGAACTATTCTAACTGGCTCTGATAATAACGCTGTCTGGGAGAGCACGTCATTTTCCCCGAAAGCTGATTGGCCAGTGGGCGGGGCTTTATAAAGGATTGTATTCAATCCTGAGAGTTACCCTGCTCCGGAGCAGGTTAGCCGTTCAGCGTATGTTACCCTGGTGACGTACCTCGATAAGCAATTATCCAGTTTTGTGATACAGAAAACCCAGGATTAACCCTGAAGTTACCTCGCTAAAGCTAAATCTAGCTTTGTGATACAGGCCTCAGGTTAATAAACAAAAACAAAAACAACAATAAAAGCATAGAGATGAGACGTCCTCTCACCCTCACACGTGTCGTCGCCCTCAGACATCAGCTCGTCGTCGGAGCAGATGTTCAGCACGTTCACCAGCATCTCCGTCACTATGGAGACACAAAGACTTAAACCCAGCACATCTGGAGGAGTCAAACTGGACACTTTAAACTTTGAACAAGTGATATGGAAAGTGGAGGAGGGGAGGGAAGAGAGGGAGGAAGGAAGGACGCAGTTAAGAAGAAAGAAAAAAGTGAGGAACAGATGGAAAGGAAAGATGAAAAAACTGGAAGGAAAGAAGGGAGAACAAATAAGACCAGAAGGAAGAAGGTAGAACGAAGGAAGGAGAAAGGGAGGAAAAGGAAAGAACGAGGGAGCAAAAGAGGAAGAAAAAAGGAATAAGAAGGGCAGACAGGAAGGAAGGTCGGAAAAGAAAGTTGACAGGAAGAAGTGAAGGAATGAGGCTGGCAGGAAGGAAAGATAGAAGGAAATGATGGATGGATGGAAGGCAGGCATGAAGGAAAGGAGGCAGAGAGGAAGCAAAGGAAGAAGAAATGCAGAAAGAAAGATTTAACTTTTCTTCTTCTCATGCACGCCCCGTCACCATGACGACGGCTGCCTCACCTTTCTCTCCGACAAAGGGCAGCGACCAGGTGAAGACGTCCATGAAGTTGGGCAGCCAGTAGGGGTGGGGGGAGCAGTTGAACTGACGGATGTTCATCACGTTGTTCTCGTATTTCAGCACCGCCGCTGAGGGCACACACACACACACACACACACACACACACACACACGTCAACATCTCCATGTCCTGTTGCCGGGGACCCAAGGTCTCAGAGCGGTTTCCATGGTTTCCCACCGGCTCCTCTCCTACCTTTATTGTTGTACACGTCCAGGTAGTTGGGAGCAGAGAAGATGGTGATTAAAGAGGGAAAACCTGTAGTCTGACTTTTCCTGTACATTCGATACCTGACGGACAAGAAGAAGAAGAAGAAGAAGAAGGAGTTCAGTCGTTAGGAGAATGCAGCTTTTAAAACATGCTGAAGGAAATAACGGTGACGGAGGAGGCGACCCACCCTGCGTCCTGGGCTTCATGGGCTCGTATTACAGACAACAGGTTGTTGTTCATCAGGAAGTCACATACTGCCGGGTAACTGGAACACAGAGAGACGGGAGTTAATGCAGATGTTAATGAGGTCGCCGTGGCAGCCGGACGCCAGCGCAGGAGCCGGACGCCAACGCAGCCAAACGCCAACGCCGCATCCTCCTCCACAGTTACCCGACATCAACTAAAACTATTTGCCTGCAGCTATTTTTACTTTGCATGAAAACTGGAAACTTGTGTGAAATGTGGAAATAAATACAAAATTTACAATTATACGAATATCAGACTTATTTTTGTTTAAACTACAAAATGTTACAATTTTGTTAACATTTTTGATTTCACAAGAAAAAGTCATGATTTTACAATGAAAGTTGGGTTTTAGAACAAAAAGTCTGGATTTGGCAAAATTTGTGACTGCAACAAAATGTTGCTTTTCTTATATTTGCAATTTTACAAGAAAAATTCATGACTTAAAAAGTCAATTTATGATAAAAAGCTGTTTTTTTTTTTTCTAAACTTTTAGATTTCATGACAAGAAAAATTCAAAACAATAAAGACCAAAAATTTATGGTTTATGGACTCCAGGCGTCTTTCTGGATATTGTTTAGAAACACCATCATAGACTGAAAACTGACGAAGCCGTAACCATGGTGATGATGTTTCCCCATTAAGGGTAACCATGGTAATGATGGTAACTATGATGATGATGATGATGATGAGGCCCTTTAGGAGTAACTGTGGTGATGATGGTAACCATGGTGATGATGTTTCCCCATTAAGGGTAACCATGGTGATGATGGTAACTGTGGTGATGATGATGATGATGTGGCCCTTTAGGAGTAACTGTGGTGATGATGGTAACCATGGTGATGATGTTTCCCCTTTAAGGGTAGCCATGGTGATATTGGCAACTATAGTGATGATGTTGCCCTTTAACGGTAGTCATGGTGATGACGGCCCAGGATGAAACCTAACACCTCTGCTGTCGAGTGAAACAGCTGAAAAGCCTTCTCATTGAGACAATGTCATCATGTCGCTACTTTTAAAAGGTTACATTATTACGCTGTTTCCATTCTGTATTAAAGACACACTTTTAATTGAGTCCTCGTCATTAGCTCTGTGCAGCTTCATTAATGGATTAATTGCTGCCAGATTTGCAGCCGTGTGACCGGGTATCAGTGTTACAGCAGCGTGGGTGTCGTCCCAGCTCTGGAAACGGCTCTCATCTCACGACAGGAGCCTGAAATCACCGGCAGGTCAGAACGGGTCTGGATGAAACCAGCAGCAGCTCCGTGACCTCTCCGTGACCTCTCTGTAGCGTCAACGCTGCAAATTCAGTGTAAATATTGAAGACAGACACAGAATGCTAATATTTATTTTCAGTTTCTGTGTGAGAGCGGATCAGCAGCAGTCACTTATCCACAGATAAGCCTTTGTTTGTGAAAAGCTCTAATCAGCTCAGATTAACGAGCTGCTGCTCGTCTGCCGGGTACGACGCTGACCACTCTGGTAGCAGCAGAGGACTGGTCCCAGTAGCAGTGAGAGGAGGACCGGTACCGGTAGGAATAAGAAGCGGTACCTGTAGAAATAGGAGCAGCCTCGGACGCTGTTGTGGCAGAAGTGTTCCTGGGTTTTCTCAGAGCCGTAGTCCTCCCCCGGGTCCGACCACAGCAGGTCGCACATCGGCCCGAACGCAGGAGGCTCCTTGAACCGGTCCAGCTGCAGAGGTGAAAAAGGGTTTTCAGTTTTACTACTGATCCAGTTCAAGTTCAGCTGATTGGATCTGACTGCTGATCAGCTGATGACAGAACGCAGCCCACATGGACCCCGATTCACGAGCCAACATTTCACGTTTCTGGTTTTCCTCACTCACAAGCACTTTTCTGCTAAACTTGGCCACCGCTTCTTCAAATTATACAGAATTTGATGAGAAAAAGTTATTTTCCAACAAATAATTAAGTTAAACTTAAATAGTCACAATTTTGCCACATTTGTGAACGTAGAATACAAAGTTGATTTTGCAAAATTTGCAATCTCACAACAAAATTTGCTTTGCTATTTTCTTAATTTGCACTACACGCGCATATATACACACATACATACATATATATGTACATACAGTCAATATAAAGTTAAGCTCTTCAAGAAAAGGTCTGTGGTTAAAAAAATTGAGAATTTTGCAAGCTTGCAATTTTCAACAAAAATTATGAATTTATGTCATCAACTGCAAATTTTGTACACCTTTCACATAACTTTGGCATGAAATTTTGAATTTTTAACTTTAACACTCAAACGTTTTGTTGTAAAATATTGCCTTTTACAACATTGACACTTTTTAATTTAAAAAAAATGACCAAATTTTTCTTTTTTGTAAAATTGGAATTTCAGCAAAATCAAAACTTTGTCATAAAAAGTTAATTTGAAATTCACAACTTTTTGTTGTAAATCGTGATTTATTTATTTAACTTTTTTTTTTTTTTTTTTGTGCTTTACAATCACAAATATTTGGTGTTTAAAAAAAAAAAAATACTTTTTTTTTTTTTTTACATAAAATTATGACTTCATTTAAAAATACATACTTATCTCGTAAACTGCAAATTTTCTATAAGTGAGCTTTTCTTTCATAAATTTTCAATTTTTTGTCAAAATCGTGACATTTAATATTAAAACTTTTAATTGTAGAATATCGACTTGCACTTTTATTTAAGATCAAGACTTTGTCCTAAAAAGACAATGGCAACTTTGTCATAAAAAGTAAAATTTTGCCAATTAAAAAAATTAAATTAAATTAAAACTTCTTGTTGTCAATCATGACTTTTACAGAATTGCATGCTTTGTGAAAGTCAAACTTTTTAGGTAAACATGATTTACTTTTTTTTTTGGTTGTAAAATATTGAATTTTGTAAAACTGCAACAACAAGATTGTGAATTTCAGTGTTTTCTATGAAGCATCATAAAAACTGTTTGCAGACAATCGTCCATCCTTCATGAGGCCAACAGAACATGAAGTGGGGGGGGGGAGGGGGGTGACGCCTGTGCTGTAGGTTTGTCTTCATGTCTTCCTGTTTTGAAGCGTAACTGGCAGAAATTTGCATAAAGCGGTTAAAACCTGCAGTGTTTTTTAAAACGGACTAGTGAGCAGGACTAGACACTTAAGCTGATGAAGTTTGAGACGAGACTTTACGAAACATTGTTTTACAGAAAGTAACGTAACTTCACATCAGACCCAAGGAGTCGCGTTTGGACCTTCACACCATGTCCAACCAGCTGTGAAGAACTTCTGCTTTTTCATCGTTTCATTATTTCGTCACCACATCGACAAGTCAAAGCAGCAGCATCAGTCCTGCAGAGGCTGCTTCCTCACCTTCCTGATGTCGTCCAGGCAGGTGATTTCAGGGCTCAGACCGCCGTGCACGCACAGGAACTGCTGGTTGAGGAGCGCAGCCAGAGGGAGGCAGTCGAACGCCTCCATGCAGGCGTCGTACACCTGCTCAGAGTACTTTATTTTACCTGGAAGACAAACACAGCGAGCTGAGCAGCAGCTCTGCAGAGCCCGGATGAAGCCCGCCCCACTGAGTGGCCCCACTTACACTCCTGCTTGAAGGTGAAGTACTCTGTGAGATGTCGGCACTCGTGGTTGCCTCTGAGGAGGAACAGGGTGTTGGGGTAGTTGATCTTCAGGGCCCACAGATACAGGACGCACTGCAGACGAACACAGAGGTTAGTCCTGGACCGTCCATCCGTCTGAAGCAGCTGCACGTTCAACAGCTTAGAAGAACAATAATTTAGACCAGAACTCACACGAGATCTTTTCAGATGGTTTAAAGCTCATTTTAATGCACAACTTTCATCTCATGTGCTTCTTCATACGCCATCAAAAATGCTAAGTTTAGTCCTGAAGTCAAATTTTTGTTGACTTTTTAATAGTAAAAACTTTCCCTCTTAATTTTGGATGACTTATAAATCAACTTTATATATATATATATGTGTGTGTGTGTGTGTGTGTGTGTGTAGGGGTGTGCATTGTCAAGGACCCCACGATACATATCCCGATACATGTGTCACGATACCATAGTATCACGATACAATATCGGAAACGCCTCCACCTATCAAGGCAACAGCCGTACTGCATCATCTACAGGAGTGGAGGTTGTATTTGTTTTGGGTGATGTTCACAAACTATTTAAACCATTTGTTTTTTATTTTAGGAGCCCGTCAAAGTCCGCCTGGTTCTATTTCCTCCCTCTTTTTTCATATCAATAAATGTCTTAATTAATGTTGGTTGTTTCTGTGAATTCTTTTGCTCATTTTTTTCTAAATCTATTAAGAAACAGTAACTTTTACACATTATAGATGCATTAAACTGTGTGAAATAACAAAATGAAAAACAGCTATTTGAATCTTCAGCATCATATAAACAACGTGGGTGGACAGGTCCAAAGATTCGCCTCAGCATTTTACTTTATTATACTTGGCAGTATAATAAGAGGTATTGGAAAAGATGCCAAAACGAACCTGGCTGCAAAGGCCAACATCTGGTCCAAGATATTGTTTGGTGGCTGAATCCACCAGAACCGATTCAGTTAAACTCTGTTTCAGTTCAAATTTCTCTAAAGTTTTTACTGTATTTCTTCAATTATAAACTTTATGAACTCATGCTAAAAGCTTACTCCAAATAGATTAACTTTAATTCTTAATTCTAAGAATGCATGTCTTTTTTTGCTGCCGGCGCAGCATCCATCTTTAATCGATATTATGAGTCAGAAATCGATGTAGTATATCGTGAAAATAAGTAAATAAGTATTGCGATATATTGCCATATCAATATTTTATCACACCCTAATATGCATACATATACGTGTGTGTGTGTGTGTGTGTGTATATATATATATATATATATATATATATATCTCAACCATAATTTTTAAAAAGACATTTCTGTAAAATCTTATTTCTCAGCGTCTGGAGCAAAGCCCCTTCAGTGTACGTTGTCGTTGATGGTGGTGGTTGCCAGGACGACAGAGGAGCCTCCACATGGCAGCATCAGGATGTGAAAACAGGATGGGTTAACCACAGATGTGCTCTGAGAGCCTGCACATCTACTGTCCCAGTCAAACCACTAATAAACTCATGTTCAGGAAGCACAATCTCACATGACTGCTTTTGATTTTACATGCTGTATGGGTTGTTTTGGTGCTTGCACATGAACAAGGAAAAAAAACAAAAGAGGGTGTAGAATTTCATGGCAACCACTTCTCCAGTATCTTTTTTTTTCCTCTCCTCCCTGTATGCCAGTTGAGAAGGTTCAGGTTTGTGGTTCTGGTGAGTCCTGGACACGTCCCCTGGAGGATGTTTCGGGCTTGTCCAACCAGACAGCCTCAGGGGTTTCCAACCCGTCTTGAGGATGTCAACTGAACCTCAGTTCATCCCAACCCTGTCTGTATGCGACACCAGGAAGAGTTCCAGGATGTTCAGTAATCCTGAACAAGGAAGTATGGCAGACAGAAAACATTGGCCAACAACTCCCAGCCTGCAAACAAACCGCTCTTCTCCTCTGATTGGCTGGAGTCACGTCCCGGGCCTGGAGGCGTGTTGGGTCTTGCATTTAACGGCATGTTTGCATACGGGTGGGGGCAAGGAGGCCAACAGTACGTCCTTTCACTTCTTTCAACTATTTAAAGGCTCTGCAGCTCCTCAGGTCTAAACAAACACTTCTGCAAGTGTCCTGAACATCACAAACAAAAACAAACACAAAAACAAAGCTCTGAAGTGCAGGCCTGTCACAGATGCCTACCTCGATGCTGAAGTACCCTCGGTCCACGTAGTCTCCCAGGAACAGGTAGCGGGTGCTGCTGGGGGATCCGCCCACCTCGAAAAGCTTCATCAGGTCGAAGAACTGGCCGTGGACGTCCCCGCACACTGGACACACGAGAGAAACGTCTAAACGTCGGCCATGAAAACTGCTTCACATCAGCATCCTGCTGCAGACCAGCTGCTGCCCACGAAAACTAGTTTTTATCTCTGACAACGTGCCCTTTCAAAAGGTTCAATAAGTAAATAAATAAAAGAAAAACGAACGGATTTTCACTCATAAGAAAGTGCGACACTGATCCCGCTGTCACGCAGACGTCTCCTTGACGAGGTTTGGAGACTCGTTTGCTGTTTGATAAATAAGAGAGTTCGTCAGCCGAGGCTGATTTTCAGATTTCACAGATCTGAAGGGTTGAAGCACGAGTGTCACAGTCTGCTTCATCACCATGGTTAATGTTTAAGGTCCCCCATCATCACCATGGTTACCGTTAAAGGGCCAGTTATCCTGTTCTTCCTCAGATACGTATGTTGTCAGATTTCCAGCTCGCTCCTGGACTTAGTTGTTTAAAAAATAAAAAAGAGAAAATTTATCATAAAATTTCACAAAATTTGCTACTTTTACTGTAAAAATTATGCTTTTGTAATAAAAATCAAAGTTTATAATACAATTGCAGATTCGTAAAAAAAAACAAAAAAACTTTTGGTTTAATTAACTACATTTTGAGGTAAAATGTCAATTTTTACAATATAACATCTTTTTTTTTTCAATTTGTCATAAACAAATGCTTTTGTTCTAAAAAAAAAAAATCTTGCAAAAATGTTACAACAATATTTAGAAAATCTAAAATTTTTCTTGTAAAAACAAGAATTTTGTCACAAAAGCAAAATTTTTCACAAAATTGTAAATTTTGTAAAAGTTCAACTTTGTCCTAAAAACAAATTTTTGTTGTTAAAAACCACTTTTGTTGCTAATTGAGTCCAAATTTTGTAAAACTGTGACCTTTGGTGAAGTTTCTACTTCTCATGGTAAACTAGCTACTCAGCTGCTCTCGCCTCAGTTTTCAGGTTTGTGTTGTTTGTTTGTTTTTTTAAAGTCACTTTTCCCAGCATTCCGAGTGTCTTCACTGATACATTTACTGCCCTCCACAAATAACAGAAAAAAACATTTTCAAGGTTGCGGCACGAATGAAAGAATAAAATATACCAACGGATGTTGGATGACATCAGGCAGCGAAAACTGCAGCACATTTGAGAGACTGCAAGCGTTAAATAACAATTACGAGGCTGTGGCTTCGTCAGTAAACCTCCTCTTCATCATCCCTCTCATTAACTTTCATTTTTGGGTATTTTTGGCTGCCACAGCACACAGGTCGGTTCACCAAAATTAAACTGAGAGCTGCTCCCCCACAGTTAGGAGTAAATATTATTATTGAGTGGAACTGGAACTGAACAAGAGATGTTTAAAAACCAGAGAAAATACATTTTCACATAGTCTTTCTTTTCCCCTTTTCTGTAAACAGATCACCTGAGTTTTTAGCTGGAAAACAGACGCCTCAGCTCATATTTCATATTTAATTACAATAACCTGCGCTGGATTTTCTGCAGAAATGTTCTGGTGAAGAACGACTGTCAGTAACCATGGTTACAGAAAGGCTTATTAAACTAAGCTATTCAAAAGTGTATTATTTAGTTCTTTTAGTCCATTTCTACTACGCTTTAGGTTTATAAATCCAATGTATAGAGCAGACTGCATCCACAGAGACTACTTTACCTCATAGAGACGTCTCAGATACAGAAACAAGAGCAAGACTGCTTCATCTTATCTGGTCCAATAAAAAGACGATCATAAACTCCTAATTACAACATTTCTGAGGAAACGTTTGATTCAGTTCTGACATCAAAAAGTGGAATAACTGAGGTGAAGAGCAGCTGCTTTATGTCAGAAAGACAAGATTTAACAAATGTTTTAAAAAGATTTTACAACTAAAAGTTGATCATTTTGGACAAAGCCTGTTATTTTTGTAAAATTAACTTTTTTATAACAAAAATTTGCGATCTTTGAACAAACAGTTGAAATTATAGAAATTTTTCAACTTTTTTTCAACTTTTTCAACTTATGTCAAAATGTTGCAAAAGAAACTGATATTTTCCAACAAAAAAAATTCAAGTAGAAAGTCACAATTTACGATTGAAAAGTGATTGTGTAAGTTAAAAAGTCTCAGCAATTACAAGTGATTATACAAGAAAATTTTGTGATTTTAGTAAAAAAAACCCTCAATTTTATGATAAAAATAGCAAATTTTGTGAAGAAAAACTTTTTTTTTTTTTACCATAGAGTCCATGAAGTAGCAGGAAATCTGAAAACATAGCTGGTTGAGAAAATTCTGAAAAACCAACCCTTTAATGGTAACCATGGCGATGATATGGCCATTCAACAGTAACCACGGCGATGATGTGGCCCTTTAACCGTAACCATGGTGATGATGTGGACCTTTAACGGTAACCATGGTAATGATGTGGCCATTCAACAGTAACCTTGGTGATGATGTGGCCCTTTAACGGTAACCATGGTAATGATGTGGCCATTCAACAGTAACCATGGTGATGATATGGCCCTTTAACGGTAACCATGGTGATGATATGGCCCTTTAACGGTAACCATGGTAATGATGTGGCCATTCAACAGTAACCATGGTAATGATGTGGTCATTCAACAGTAACCTTGGTGATGATGTGGCCCTTCAACGGTAACCATGGTAATGATGTGGCCATTCAACGGTAACCATGGTCATGATGTGGCCCAAGATGATATTTGATCTACGATGTCAGAGAGAGCTAAAACAAGGCAAAAAAAAGAACTCTCTAGAACAAAACATTCTCAGTAAAAGAATGCGACAACAAACCTTTCCCTTGTTTAAGCTTTCAGTCATTAATCAGAATATGGTAAGTATTTATAAGGACCTATTAGATGGTGAGAAAATCTCTCCAGAACTGGTGGTCTCAGCTGGTGCCCCTGGAGGGCGTACCTGTGATGGGCGCTTCCACTTCCAGCATGCACTTCTCCTGGCGCAGGATGGCGGCCCCCTCATTGATGATCCGCAGAGCTGCCTCCTCCTCCAGCCGGCCCTCTTTCACCAGATGGGCCTTCAGCAGGTCCAGGCTGGGCCTCCCGTCCACGTACAGGTCTTTGACCGTCAGGCGTACGCCAGGAGGATATGGCACCGCTGCAGACGGGAGGAGACAAAATGTAACAACCAGAAATGAAACGCCGTCTGTATTATTCAGCTTTGATGACTAAACCCGCGACTTGAAGGCACTTTAATTCTGAAAAAGGTCAAATTAGACTTCAGAAATGTCAGAATCATCTGCAAGCTTCCAAAAATAAAACAAAGCAGGAACCACCCTCAACCCAAAGAACACAAAGTTACAAACTCCAAATACCAGAACGCAGCGTCCAAAACATAGACACAAGGACATCCAGAACTTGGACACGAGGACACGCAGGCTGAGCTGCAAGTTCACCCACCACAAACCAGAAATGTCACAGATGACACAACTGAGTCTTTAGCCGCTTCATGTTCAAGCAGCTAATGACAGTTGACAAACAGCAATCCTATTTATTTAGAATGGCTTTTAATATCGGTTAGCTGTGACACATCTCTGACAACTGTTTTTATCTTCTTTTTCTACTTATTTCTCTGGTTTTATATTTTTAAGTTTTAGAGCTGATTTTATATATTTCATGCTTAAACCAATTTGTGATTCTTAAAACTTGTCCGTTAAGATGAGCATCGAAGGAAGCGGTTTTAAGTGAGAACAGAAACGGAGTTTGCACCAAAAAAGCAGCTAATGTTACCACAGGAGGTGAATCCATTTCAGTGTGAAAAGTTGAAGTTTTATCAACTTCTTACAGAAGCAAAACTGATCGTACGACACACAAAACCCACAACTCAGTTCAGTAACACCTGATGTCCTGGCATTTAAGGCAACGGACAGCTACGCAGTGGACGCCACCATCCAACGAGGTGAAAGCTACCAACCAACGAGGAGAAAGCTACCAACCAACGAGGAGAAAGCTACCAACCAACGAGGAGAAAGCTACCA
>JBAMYA010000001.1:15935378-15952422 GCA_037176975.1 Arrhamphus sclerolepis | reverse complement strand
AAAGCTACCAACCAACGAGGAGAAAGCTACCAACCAACGAGGAGAAAGCTACCAACCAACGAGGAGAAAGCTACCAATATGAGACTACGAACAAAAAAAGAACGCTAAAGGATCTGTGTGACCAAGGGACAACAAGAACCTGGCAGCAAAGCGAGGGTTTGTAAAGCTGCATGTAAACAAAGAGAAAAAAACCTTCTTAGACAGACTAGGGACCATGGATTAGAAACTACGGACTAGAGAACATAGACTAGAGTTCATGGACTATGGCAGACAATTTTTTAAAAATAAATAAAAACAAAATCTGAGAACTTGTAACAGCCGTAATCTAGCTCCATATCATTTATTTCATTTAATTCAATTGGAAACATTCAATCAATGACCATAAATACCACTTCTAAATAAGCACACCTATTTAGTAATCATAAAGATGTGTACTCTTTCATACACAAACGCTTCCTGTAAAGAAAGCAGATACAAATCAGTGATTTCAGGTTATTTTCTACCCTCAAATACATCAGCACAAACACCTCAAACCCACTGTGAAGCACGGTGGTGGAGGGACGATGATCTGGGCTTGTTTTCCAGTCACAGGACGTGTTAGCGTAGTGGTAAAGATGAATGCCTATGAGGCCCCCCGACTGACAGCTAAAACTGAGCTGTAACTGTGTCACACAACAAGTCGATACTTGCAGCCAAATCTGCAACAGAACAAGTAAAAAGTAAAAATATGTGGAACTCTACATGACGCCGACTCCTCCAGCTGAGCAAGCCCGCTCAGTCAAATTAAATTTGGCTGACTGAACAGGATTTAACCGTCCTGATGGTATCAGGAGCAGTACTGGTTCTGGTGGGGGTGGGGTGGGTTCAGTTTGACTGTTTTCAGCCTCGACGACTAACCCTGAATGATAAGACTGAAGCCTGTCACAGCGCAAACACAGAGCTGGCTCTCATTCACTCATTTAATCACCACTTTCAGGGCTATAATCACTTAGTTCAGGCTGTTTACCAAGGTCACTAAGGATTTCAGCTGCTTTCTTTCATTGTGTGGGAAATTTTATTTTCTTTAACAGCAGAGCTAAGAGACAAACAAAAAGAAAACTTTTTCTTTACAGGGCAGGTCAGCCAACCTGAGAGGGAGGGGCCCTCTGCTGATGTTTAAAGAGCTCAGAAAACTGTTGACTTACAAACTTAGTTGTTTTTTTGGTTTTTTTAAATGCAAGTAAGACTTGATGGCATGTCGAGGCTCGACAGAGGCTGTGGCAGTTCGGCTCCTCCCCTGGAGGAAATGCCAAACCACTGAACCTGTGAAACCACCAGAATCACTGGAAGATGGAGACGATTAGGAGCCGAGAGGTTGCTTCTCATGTACGTCAAACTCAAGGATCAGGGGCCACATCCGAGCCACCACTTCATCTTATCTGGTCCGTGAGAGAGTTTAAAAACAATCATGAACTTCTAACTAGAACATTTCTGAGGAAACGTTTGATTCAGTTCTCAAAAAGGGATAACTGAGGTGGAGAACAGCTGCTTTATGTCAGAAAGTCAGGATTAAGGAAACGATTGAAAAAGATTTTACAACTAAAGGCTGATCATTTTTGTCTAATTGTGTGATTTTTGTAAAAATGTACTTTATTGCAAAAATTCATGATTGATGATTTCGGACAAATAAAAATTTCAGCGTTTCCTCTACATCCACTCAGGCGTGGCGGGCCACCTTTCCTAAATCCTAGCCGCCGCTGCTTGAAGTTTCTTTTCTTTTTTCTAAATTTTATCTTCTGTCCCAAATACACCACCACAAGTCTCCATCTTCACAGCAGAGTCCTGCACTGGGTCGGGTACTTACGGGTACTACGGTAAACTACAGATAACTATCTTGCTCAGTATCTACTCTTTTGGGGAGTGGAGGGTGGGGGTGGGGGGGTGTTAATACGACGTTAATACGACGTTAAATACTCGCCAGAGTGCGGCCTTGAAAGTGACATCACGTCAGGCCCCAGGTCAGAGAGTCAGAGGAGTGTCCTCTTGGAAAATAGGGCAGCAACGTACCTGAGAAAAGGTAGACTTATTAGCTGAAGATACCTCATGATAGATTTTACAACCGGAGCCGTCACCAGCGACAGGAAGACATGCATTTCTCAAATGACCGTAACTCTACAACTGTTTACGCTGAGTAGTGCAGCTTTGCGCTGACATGTGGTACATTAAGGTAGTGGCAGCGGTGCCTGCACTGTGTTGATTTATGCAGCAGGGGACAGAGAGGAGACAGAGAAGGAGTGAGAGAGTGCAACTGAATGTGTTTTAGCTGTGCTTAGATGTGTCCTCTTGCTATATAGTATTTTCATTGTTATAAATAACAGTATACGTTTTCTGGAAGTTTTGAAGGACTTTTTTCTGTATTCCAGCCAAGGCGAGGTCAGAGGTCACCCCCTCTCACCAGCACCTGGAGTCTTTTTTGACACAGAGGTGCTCTAAGTATTATGTGAAAGCACAAACAAGTATCCCAAAACAAAAAGAGAGGAAAAAGGTTCCTCTGGAGTGAAATCTCATTCCTGAGAAAAACACCTGCTCATTTCTGGACTTTCATCAAGAAGTATCAGTGAAATCAGAAGGTCCAAGCAAACAAAACTGCTTTTGTTGTTGTATTATAGTTGAAATTTAATTTTATCATCTCAAAAGCTTTGGATCTGGTCATCTATAGTGTTTAAAAAGACAAACCTTCCTTTTGTTATTTCACACAGTTTAGAGCATCTATAACATAAAAGTTTCTTGAGATTTTGAAAGTTGAATTCATCCTGAAAAAATGGGCAAAAGATTTCACTTAAACATTTTTTGAGAAATTTATTGATCAAAAAAAGTGACTAAGGACCAGGCGGACTGTTATTATTATGTTAGTAATAGTGTTACATAGACATTCACAACATAATGATGGTAATCTGAGATGATGGTAGCTTAAGTTAATTGGGCTCTGTGCCAACTAATTAATAACATTCATTTAATTTTATTGTTTTATTTATTTTTATATTTTTTTAATTTTACATTCAGCCTTTAAAAAGCCATTTCCAAGTGGCCACTAAATAAATATGTTGTAAAAGTCTGAAAATCTGGAGTCCAGTGTCTTGTTTCTGCCACCGCTGCTCCCCTGAGATCCTGAAAATCATCCTACAGGACACACTGACCTTGATGTCAAAATGCTGCAAGAAATTGATATTTTCCAGCACAAAAATTAATTTCAAGAAGAAAAAAAAAGTGATTGTGTAAAAAGTCTTTAAAAAAAACATGACAAAGTCTGGGAACTAGCGGAACAACTGACAACATCTGACAACTGGTTGAGAAAGCAAAGAATAACTGTGGTTAATGGTAACCATGGTGATGATGCGGCCCGAGATTAAATCGAGTTTGACACCTCTGATCTGTGATGTCAGAGAGCTAAAGCAAGAAAAAAAACTCTCCAGAACACAATACAAATTTCTTTGTGAAAATACTGGAAAAATAAAGAAAAAGAAAATGGTGATAAGCAAAGTTGATATAAAAAAATGTAATTTTAAGTTTAAAACGTCACAACTTTAGGACATTTGTGATCGTACAATAAAAAAAAAATCTCTTTCTTGATCCTTCAAAATTTGTAGTTTATTTCAATTTATAAATGAACAAAAAAAGAAATGAGCAAATAATTGTGATTTTACAAGAAATTAAATTCTGATTAGTACAATTTTTGTGCCACAATTTCTGTGACATGAGATTTTATGACAAAGTCATTTATTGTTTTACAAAAACAAAACTTGCTTCTTTGTTTTTTACAGAAAAAAAAGTTTTGTTTTTTGGTTTTTTTTTTTTGCATTATTATATGAAAAAAAATTGTGACTTCAGTACAAAAGCCTCAGTTTTCTTATAAAAGTAATGAATTTTGTGAAATTTGAGATTTTATGACAAAAAGTCACCTTTTCCCTTCAAGCGACTGAGTCCAGGAACGAGCAGGAAATCTGACAATGTAGCTAGTTGAGAACGTAAAGAGTAACTGGCCCTTTAATGGTGACCATGGTGATGACATGATGTAGTTTAACACCTCTGCTATAAGGGCTCCAATGAAGATGAATTTGTAAAAATGTGCATCCCATTAATGTATGTTTTGTTTTTTTCTTCTTCTTCTTTTTGTACGTTTTTGTGACTCAAACAATGTGTATGTGGACAGATAAGCCAAGAAGAAATGTATTACTACTTTTATTTCATTCAAATATTTTCTACAGATGCACTAACACGAGAATGATGCTGCATTCAGGTCAAACAGCTGACCCAAACTAAACTACTGTAACATTATACAAAGAAAACCTGAACCACAGTCGCTCCAAAACACAAAAGTAGGAAAAGTAATAAAAGAACATTTTCTTTTGTAACACTTAAATCGTATCTTTTCAGTGTTAAAACAGCCTGGTCTCGACAAACATTCACTTTCTCCTGGCCCAGTGATCCACTTCAGAGCACCAATCTGAAACCAAACCAGGTCGCACTCATTCAGCCAATCACGCGTCAGCGCCCCTGAACTGGTTCATCAGGAGCAGAGTGGAAACCAGCCAGGCTGGAGGCAGACCGTGGTCATGAAGTCAGAGGAAAAACCGAACCACAACGGAGAGAGAAAACAGCATCACGGACCGCAGTAATAATTAAATAATCAGCAGCAGGAGGGGCATCAGCTTCAGTAAAATTCCACCTAATTACGACGTAAAAAACAAAAAAACAGACTTTAAACCAGAAAATAAATCCAACGAAGCAGCGGCAAAATAATCCAAAGAAAATGTAATTAAACACCTCAGAATCGGGATGTTTAGATCCACATTAGCATCATGGTGATGACTGGAAGACTGTAGAAATGTAAAATATAAATTTATAAACCTCTACCTACTAGTCTCTATATTTAGAGTATTCAGACCTCTCTAGTGAGGTTTTTTTTTTTTTTTTTTAAAGCAAGTAGCAATAATCTAGTGAGCTTTTTGGGGACAGATCTCATATCGTCACTGTGATCTTTTCTACGGGGGGTGGGGGGTGCTGCTGTGAGTCCTTCACCATCCAAAAGCACTCAATCAACCAATACTTAGCAGCCAATGAGCTGCTAGATCTTGGCTATGTCCCGCCTCCTCTGCTGTTGACTGACGTGGCACTGATTTAACATGAAAACTGAGATGGTTTTAGAACTGACAGAAGAAAAGAAAAGTGGAACTAAGAAATATGACTGGAACCTCAGAGATTCTGGGTTCTGGTTCTCGGATTCTGGGTTTTCATTCTCATACACTGGGCTGAATTGAGGCCATGGCGTTGTGTCTCACTGAAAGCATCTACCTCCTGCTTTGCATGTTTCCTTTCATTACCATTAAATCTAACTATTTTGAATGCAGCTCGAATGGTCACCCAAAAAGAAAAAAAACAGTTAATGATATTTAGCAGTTTAGTGACCTGATCATCAGTGACGGTTCAGCGAGGCTTCTACGAACATCTCTCACGCGTCTCAGAAACAAATCGTGCAAATCTTTCCTTTAAGAAAAAATAAAAATAAAAATCTAAAACCATCAACAATGAAGCACTTCACCCAACCTGACTCTGAGAAGGTGGAGCAGGTGATGAACGATGAAAGCATCCAGGCACCTCCACCAAAAACCACCCAGAGTTCAGCATTAACACTCATCTGGTGTCAACCAGACGTCAGTGATATTTACCAACCAGAAGTGTGTCATTTACCCAAGTGTGCCTTAACTCGTTGTAAATATAGAATGTACAAATATGTTCCTCCAACAACCAAAACCTGCCCAAAAAGCAGGAAAACTGCTTCAACCGCATGCAGCACGTACAGCTGCGTGTCCATCAGAAATGCACCCACCATGGCTGCGTCTTCAGGCCTTTCTGCTCCCTCAGCTCGTTACCGTCCAGGAAATGAAACCGTCACCTCTCATTTCACTTCTTGCAGCATCCAGTCTGTTTTGGATTTTTTTTTGTTTTCAAATAGAGACATTTTTTCTGCCACGCGTTATCTTCCAACTCTGTTCAGAGACAAGCAGGACGACGAGTAGACTGGAGAAAGAGGCGACAAGTATGTTTTAAAAACCTTTTATTGGAGCTAAAAAAGTTGTTTGTTTGTTTTTTTTAAAAACCCGACTAACCACAAGCTGTAAAGTTTTGAGCGTACAGCTCCATCCAGGATACTTGATCAGTAAAACTGGAATAACACTGTAGGTTCAGGGTGTGGTCACTTTTGGAGGTGGTGGTGGAGGGGGGGGTGTACATATGCTCAGATCACCGTGGTAATGCCTGTCAGTCATCTGACATCATCAACACCACCTTCTGTCATTTCTTAGTCCTGTAAGATTCTCTACTTTTGCGACTTTCCATTAAATCGTTTGCTGTGGCCCAATAAGCGGGAGCCCAGACATGTATAGGACTGGATCCAGTCTGGGATGGGGTGGGGGGAGCTCTGTCCAGGGGCCCACAGCAGGACACTGACGCTGCTTGTCCTCAGGACCTGGTCCATCAATCATGGATGAAGACACGGCCATTACACGTGGCAGACAATGATTCGATTACAATCAGTAAGTAAACCAAAAGACCAAAGCAGCCAGAACAGATCCATCAGTGTCCATGTACACGCACACATACGTGCACACACACATGCACGCACGCACGAACGCACACACACACACTCACAAGTGCGCACACAGGCCATCAACAGGGACCAGGAGGATGCTGTGATGTCAGTCAGAACACAAAACTCTAGTCCTCAGACAGCCACTTTCTGCAAAAATTTACCTCAAAAAACAGATTTAAGACCAAGGACCAACATGTGTGAAGCCAGAAGATTCCTCAGAAAGCAGACGGGAGCCTTCAGATGTTGTTAAGCCATCAGTTTAATGTCTCAGAATGCAAAGACGACCAGAAAGAACTCCCAACGTGAGCAGCAGCAAATCTGCGAATGAAGAGAACCACTGTGACATCACACAGAGGTTCTGAAGAACGCTTTTTAGAGACGGATCGCCAACAGCTGACTCCGCCCCCACCCAAGCCCAGCTCCCATCACAGACTGTAAATACTGGACCAATAATCCATGACGGTTCTCTACAGAGTGATGCTGAAGCCTTTTGCTGGAATACACCCGTTTCTGCTGTGAAGCTGGACGTTGTAACTCAGAGGTCACTGATGGAGTCGGACCCTTGTGGTCAGCAGAAGAACTACAGTCCACTTCCATACTGGCATCAAACAGGGAAAACCACAGATTTAACCCAACTGCCCACACGGCTAGGCTGAAGCTCATCCAAAAAGTATGTTTTTTGCAGTTCCTCCACTGACCACTAGGTGCTGGCTCCACACCACAGCAAATCTCCATTGACCTTCATGTTAAAAGGTCCAACTTTGCAGCCGAATTAAACATATCTACAGACTTTTTTTTCATCTGTGGTTATATATTACATCCATGACAACTGTATGTACTGCATCAGCAAAATTTATATCAAGCTTTAAAGCTGACCAATCAGATTCCAAGACGCCATTTGACATAACTGACTGACAGCTAGCACTGTGGCTCTGCCATTTATGCAGTTCATGATTGAACTCTGCATAAAAGCATTAAGATGATGAAAAAAGGCAATTATAAGTATTTATAAGTAAAAAGTAATTATCTACTGACTGAGGTGTCATTGGTCCAACAGCCGACGTGAACGTCTCACAATTATTTCTTCATTTGATTTAGACTTCAAACTGATGCACTGTTGCCTTGATGCATCAATTAAAATTTCTCCTGCAATAAAATCTTTCCTTTTTTTATTCCTTTACTCAAGTGTTAGAATATGTCACATAATTTTTCCCTGATGTGACACTGAAAGTTACTGTCGTTATGGAAACAGGCAGCAGAAGAGTTTCTGTTCAGTCCGCAGCTGAATGAGTGAATGCTGTGAAGGTAGAGCCAATCAGAGGTCGGCTCTGAGCGCCTGAGCTGGAGGCAGCTTTAATGACGAGGTGCTCTCTCGCAGCTTTACGCTCCTAAGCTGCTCTAACACCCCCCCCACCCCCCCGAGCCGATTGTACATGACCACCTCTGACACCTGACCTGCTGCCTCGCTTAGACAGTCAGAGCCACCACAGCATCACAGACCAGGTACCATTTTATTTCCCCATGCACTGGACTCCAGAACTAGAAAAGAGACACCTCTAATCACAGATCTGTCCTGCTCAGAGGAGCTTGGACATGTGAGACATGGACCAAGCTGACAAGTGGAACTTTTGTTTAAAATTTCATTTAGGTTACATGAGTCACGTATGACTGTTTCGGTTCAGCGTTTCCTGACAGGAGCAGTGAGAGCCATCCACGCCCGTACTACATGTTAAACATGCTGTTGAAATTACAAATAAAATCTCACAAAGATGTATCGCATTAGGACATCAACAAAGGGCTAGCAAAAAAACAAACAAACAAACAAAAAAAGGCTGGAAAAGTAAATCCCGGAGTAACATCTAGACAGGTGAAGTCTCAGAAGTACAGATAGATAGAGGTTCACTGATCTGGGGACAAAACACCATCAAAAAATTCTGAAAAACTGAGGAAATCTCTGTATGCCCAGGACAAAAAAAACACATATGCATGATCTTCAGGCACTCTGGCAGCACTGGATTAAAAACAGACATGACTTTGCAAAGAATCTCTAGAAACGCCCAGAAATCACAGTAAAAGATGTGCCTTCAACACACGTAGGTTTAAGCTCTATGACGCAAAGAAAAAACCAAAACCACCGCCATTTTCTCTGGACCACAGCTCAGTTAAAATCTGTTCTGTGATCAGATGAATCATAATTTTAATTTCATTTAGGAAAAACAATGGCTCCTGCATCCTCCAAGAGTACAGCTCATCTTCAGTCCATAAATCTGAAGCTCTTATCATATGGAGAAGCATTAATGCCCATGGACTGGGTTGCTTCCACATCTGGACAGAAAACGCCAGTGCTCAAAGATAATGTACTAGCTTTAGATTAACACATCAACTTTGCATCTCTAAGCAAGACAACAGCGGGACCTGATAGTAGAGGAGTCCAGGTGCTGAACTGGTCTGCCTGCAGTCCAGAACTGAAAACATCTGGTGCATCTTGAAATTTAAATAGGACAAAGAAGAATCAGGATTGTTGAGCAGCTCCAACATGCAAATACTATAAAGAAATGTTATACAGTGGTAAACATCACTGCAAACCCCCTCGTTTATTTATTTAGAAATTTTTGTGTTCTTGGGGCGGCAGATGAATGATGGGGGATTTAATCTGTTTAAAAACTGAATATGTTTTTTCTTTGTCCTGCTGTGAATAAAGTGTGGAATGAGAAAATCAATCAATAATGTTTTATCTACATTTCACAAGCATCGGGGTTGAATTTCTCGTCGACGGTGAATTTTTTTTTTTTTGCTTTTCCAAACCCTCCCCAGGCATTCTGAACAAGTTTTATTTAGTTTTTAAGGGCCTAAAAAAGAAGTGTGTGAGCTTCTTGGATGTTTTCACACATCTGCATCTCCATCCAGCAGGGCTTCTGTCCGGACTCATTCCTGCTGTTTTCTTCCAGGACAGGAACCCTGAGACTGGGTGAACCTGCATCCAACATCTGGCAGCCTCGACAGAGGAGTTACAGTGCTAACTCGTGAGCTGCGCTGCATCGATTACCTGCACCATTGATCAACCTGCTGGCCTCTTTCCGCTCTGAACAGGCAGCACCACTGCTCGGGCTCGACGCCGACACAAACCCGAGTAACAGCAGCTGTCGGCGGGGCTCGTTCGCCGCCACAGCCCGCTGCTCCCACTTAGCCCCGCTGCTAGCAGCTCCAGCGACTCCCCGCTGACTTCCTGAACTCGGAGAGAGAAAAAAACTCACGTACCTTTGATGGGTCGCTCGACGGTGGAGAGTTTGTTCTGGTCTTTGGCCGACATCCCGCCTCCCTGCGGACCTCTCGCGGAAAAGCAGCGGATTTACGAACCGAACTCAACGGGGAAACGAGTCCAGCTAGCAGGCTAGCCGGAGAGAGCTAGCCGCGCTAGCAGGCGGTGGAGCGGACAGCCGGGCTCGACGCTCGGGCTGGAGCCAACCCTCCACCGGGACAGGAGCAGGGAGGGAGGGGGTGCGTTTATCCAGCGGATTTGAGTGTTTCTTCAGCGCGGCGCTCCGCGGTGCAGTGAAGCCGAGCCGCTGTTACCGTTGGCGGATGAAGCGAAGGTTGAAGGAAGCGGCCCGAACAGCGCCGATCTGTGGCTCCAGCAGCACCGCGCCGCGCGTCAGATCATACCCCGACCTGATCCCTTTACTCTCGGACGAGCTGCATCTGTCACAGGCCGCTGCGCTTCTTTTTTTTTTTTTCTTTTTTTTTAATGTCGTGATCCGATGTGTCGTCCAGACCCTCTGTCGGATTACAATAATCCGCCGCAAGCGGATTTCCTACAACTGGGACTCGACGCGGGGGGTTGTGGGTAATGTAGTACTAACGTGACTTCTACGCGCCGCCCTCCATGAACCTGAACACGCAGCAGCAGAGCTCTGCAGCACGAGGGGCACTTGCTTGAGTTTGGAAATAAAAAGGCACAAATGTGATGGATTTTTCTTCATAGTTTAATTTTGGAATGGGATGTTCAGTGTTCCCAGTGCACTTGCGTGTTTGGAAATAGAAACTATTGTAAGGATTTTTGAGTTTTACTCATTACCTTCACATTACATTACATTTCTTTCACTTTCTAGTTCTCAAGCTTCGCGTATGTGAGTATGATTATACAGTACATACACACAGTTTACATAAACCGTATAAAAAGACAATCACTTTTTTTTTCTCGCTGTCTGACTTTAAATGAGACAAAACAGTTAGGATTACCAACATTATTTCTATTTACTAAATACCATAATAATGAGAGAAAGAGAGAGGGGGGATTTTCTTTAGAGATCTTTCTTGTTTTCTTGAGAACCAAAAGTTTCCATACTTTAGGCTATTATGTCTTTAAATAATTTGGGAAAGTGTAGATGGTGATGTCATGGCTTTGGATTTTCTTTTCTTTTCTTTCTTCTTTTCTTTTTGTTCTTTATTTTTTAATTAGATTATTATTATGATGGGTTTGTTGTGTTTATCAGGGTCAGTGGGGTCCTTGGGAGGTTGGGGGAGCTGTTTCCGTTTAAATTGTGTAATCTTTAAACATGTAAAGCATTTTGTGCTGCATTTTCTGTATGAAAAGTGCTTTATAAATAAAGTTTGATTGATTGATTGATTGATTGGAAGCTTCTGATAAGTGAAGTGAAGGCACACCACAAACACACTGCTTCCTTGTGTGGCATCATGTGGAAATCCTAAGAAACCAGCCAAGATATACGAGAACTGAAGAACCTCCACTATTCTGGCTAATCTTCAGCTCCAGGTTCCAGATGTCTGAAGATTCCACATTCATCTGTCCAACAGTTCTACTCCAGTAGAGACACTATGAATGTCCACCATGATAGACCTCAGGAAGGAGACACTTCTGTGTCCCAGAGATGGACGTGGGCATTATCCCCAAAACTAAAGCTGAAACCAGACTTAGACCCACATTGACTGACAACAGACCTGGACCCCCATGGACCAAAACGAGACCTGGACCTGCATCTACGGATGAACCATTCAGCAAGGAAGAAGACGTTACTCCAAAGCAAACAGAAAAAAGATAGATTACAGTTTATTCCAAAGACCTTAATTTCTGGAGACATGTACTCCTGAAGACATGTTGTCCTGGAGACATGTCGTCCTGGAGACATACCCTGTGGTCTGATGAAACTAAACATAATGATCATCGTTGCTTTTGGAGGAAAAGGCCTGAGAACACCATCCAACTCTGAAGCACAGGGATGGCAGCATCATGCTGTGTTCACTAGATGGATGACATCATTATGGATAATGACTGAAGCAACATCTGAAGACATCAGCCAGGAAATTAAAGCTTGGACACTAATGTGTCTTCAATGTGGACATTTACCCTAAACATACAAAAATAAAACAATGCGATTTTAGGACAAAAAGTTAAAATTATAGAACAAATTGTTACTTTTAGGTCATCTAACATGAAATTGCAATTTTAAGTTGAAAAGTTAAAATTTGTGGCATTTATGATTGTATTATTAAAAAGTCTTGATGGTTTAAGATTAAAGAAACAATCCTCGATCTTGCAAAGTTTGCAATGTTAAAGAGACAAAATTTTTTTAATTTGTGATTTTACTAGAAAAACTTGATTTTAGTAGAAAAGTTTAAATTATATGATAAATGTTGCAATTTTGTTTTAAAAAATGATGAAATAAAAATTAGCAAATTTTTTGTAATGAAAATGTCTTTCTTTTATTTACAATTATACAAGAGAGATGTGAAAGTCATGTATGGTCAAATGTACAAATCTTTTTTTTCTTTTAACTAGTGGGAAGTCTGACAACATAGCTGGTTGAGAGCATCAAAGATAACTGGCCCTTTAACAGTTACCATGGTGATGATGTGGCCCTTTCACGGTAACCATGGTGATGATGTGGCCCTATAACGGTAACCATGGTGATGATGTGGCCCTATAACGGTAACCATGGTGATGATGTGGCCCTTTAACGGTAACCATGGTGATGATGTGGCCCTTTAACGGTAACCATGGTGATGATGTGGCCCTCTAATGGTAACCATGGTGATGATGTGGCCCTTTAACAGTAACCATGGTGATGATGTGGTCCTTTAACGGTAACCATGATGATGATGTGGTCCTTTAACAGTAACCATGGTGATGTGGTCCTTTAACGGTAACCATGATGATGATGTGGTCCTTTAACAGTAACCATAGTGATGTGGCCCTTTAACGGTAACCATGGTGATGACGTGGCCTTGGATGAAATAGTTTGACACTTGTGATTTAGACTGGTGAGGTAAAACCAGGAGAAAAAGTCACAGCTTCATTCTTCTTCTGGACTTCAGTTTCCTCTCATCATTTATTTGACAGAGTTCATTGTAATCAGATTACATTTGTTTATGAAAAGTATCCGAGTACCCCATCGTCTGCTGGCGGGAGCTTCTGGAGATAAAAATTCATGTCAGTCAGTGGAAAGAAATGCAGTAAAATGTGATCTCATCTTCATCTGCATCACAAAAACAGGCAAACTATAAATAAAGAGAAGTGAAATGTTGGATCTAATCGTGACTGAAACCTCCTTTGGCAGCAGAGACTTTAAAAACCTCCTCCAGCATCTCTGGATCAGAGCTGCTCAACGTGCAGGAGGTTTTCTGGATCATTCCTCTCTGCAGAGCTGCCGAAGACACGTTAGCAGGATGTCTGAGACAGGTGAGTGCTGAAACAGAGCTGAAAGTTGAGGCTGTAGCGCCCTCCTGTGGACCACATAAGAAGTGACTGATGCACTGAGACGTGGTCATCTGAGAAGGTACAGGTCATCTCATCCCACTGCTAACTCCTTCTACAGTTTTCTCCAGCGTTAGGCTGACGTCTTTTCTTATTGGTCTGCTTATGAGAAAAGACACTTTTATTTGATCTTTTTTGTTAACACACCTGATGAAAGTTCTTTTGGACCTTTTAACATGGAGATTAGTGGAGATCTGATGTGTTTTGAACAACAAAACGTACTTCCTGGATGAGCTTCAACCTGTTTGTGAGATGGTTGCTGATTGGTGGATACTTCACTTAACGCCACATGGAGACACTAACTTTCTCCTGATGAAATGACCCGTTTGTTCTGGACGGGTACAGTTACATAATGAGCCTTAAATATGGTGCATAAACGAGCTCAGAGCTCATGAATACGGTCACATGCAGCAGGATACTTGGATTAAAAATCTTTTTGTAACATCACTCATAGAGGTAACACTGAAAAATAAAGAAAGATGCTGAGAAAGTCTTTATTTCATGTAAAAATAGAAATTAAAAAAAGACATTAAATCTGACTTGGAATGTGCTTTTACTTATTTATTTATTCTTTTTGATAAAATACTTAAGAGTCAGTTATGTACCGAAACCCTGAGGGGTCATGATGAGAAATATTTTACAATGAATTACAAAACGTGCGCTCGATTTGTGGAAATGTTCTGTCGTTTTACTAAGTCGTGCACTCATTCCCTCGTTTTATTAGACTGTACACTCGTTTCCTAAATTGTGAGCTTGTTTTGAGAAAAAAAAAAACGTGTTTTCGATTTACTTAATCGAGTGCTCGTTTACAGGGTAATAGTTCTCTCTTTTCAAATAAATTGTGCTTTCGTTATATTTGCTCTTCCTACGCTCTCATGGCAGAGCCACATAAAGCATTTTTGTCGTCACGTGGCCTAAGAAGAGTAGATATAACATGAGTGCCATTTATTTAAAAAGAGAGAACTATTACCCAAAATGGGCACTTGGCCACCACAAGGCTCCATACGAGGACCCCTGTTTTTTTAATTGCATCGCTCTCATATAAATTGAGGTAAATGTCAGTTTTAAGCAGAGGAGACAGAAATCGATGGTCCAAACCCGTAAAAAGATCGCCGTCCTGTCCCGTAAAACCACGCCCAACAACAGGACAGCGCACGTTTGCTCAACAGACAGGTCTGACTGCGTACAAGCATGCGAGTAATTACAGACCACTTCTGACCGTTACAGCAACATCAGTTATCTAAAGAAGTAGTTCATCAACCTGCACATCTGGCTAAAACTTCAGCTTGCTCTGATCCATAGGAGGTGTTTAACAGATTAAGGACAAAGCTAATATTTTAATAAAAAAGAGCTCATGAGGTTCAGGTCATGAGCATCTGCACCTGAGTGTGATGGAACCAAGAAACCCTGAATTAGAGACAATGTTTTACAAATAAGTCACAGCAGAGCGTTTTATAAATGCGAAACAGCCAGCAGCAGGTCCAGCTCTCCTCCAGTCCGTCACGTCAGACGCGTCTCGAGTGTCCAAGCTAGAATCAGCGGCAGGCTGCCACCCGGGCGTCCACGAAGACGAAGAAGCCCAGAGAGTAGGCAGGAAGCTTTAGGTGATCAGCTGCAGGCAGACGCAGTCCAGTCAGGTCAGGAAGGGTTTTATCATCCACCATCTTCAGCAGCACTCCGTTCAGCTTCACAGACCTTCAGAGGAGGCAGAGACAGTTTAGCCAACAAGACCAAACCCCAGAGATTCTCTTTACTTTCAGGTGAAAGCGGACAATAAGAGCTGGCGTCTGTGTCGGCGGCACTTTTATTCTGTTCTCAGTGACATCACACTCCTCATGAGGATGACAAACGTCTTCAACATTTAAGGAAATGTGAAACAGTTGTGTTTCGTAAGATCCTCAAAGTGAACGGTGAGGGGCTCTCTGTATGCTGCATTACACAACCTGACCACCAGATGTCACTACCAGCCACCTAAACGGTGCTCCTTTTAAAGCACCTGAACAGAATCCGCGTCAGTGACGTCTGATTGGATAATGGTGTGAATTTAGCAGGTGTTTTGACCAAGATGAATGAACCAAAACCAACATTTATGACATCATCTGCATCTTCTCTTAGACTAGAGAGCTGGACAATAATCAGAGCAGGTGTCCCTCAGCCATATGAGTCAGTAAATCAGAAGCGAGTCCTGGCTCCGCCCCCAAACCACCGGTAGCAGATGAACCTCTCCCTCAGGGTTCAGCAGATGTGTGTTTTTCAACCCTGGTCCTCAAGGTCCACTGTCCTACATGTTTTAGATGTTTCCCTGCTCAGGCACATTTGATTGGATGGTCATCAGCTGGTCTTCAAGGTCTACACAAGTCTGTCAGGGAAACATCTAGAACAGTGTTCTTCAACCCTGGTCCTCAGGGCCCACTATCCTAGATGTTTCCCTGCTCAAACACACCTGGCTCTAATTAGTGGATAATTGACAGACTTGTGTAGACCTTCAAGAGAAGCTGATGGCCATCAGGTGTGACGAGGCAGGGAAACATCTAAAACATGCAGGACAGTGGACCTTGAGGACCAGGGTTGAAAAACACTGTTCTGATTGTTAATTTATGACCTCATTACCAACATCTAATGACCACAGATGGAAAGTAGATCAACAGGTAAACCAGTCAGTCACCTTCTTCACTGATGCAGATAGCTGATAAGATTTCAATTCAAAAAAGTCCTGACGACTGTCCCTGCTCCACCTGCTGATGTCGCAGGTGCGTTTCTCTTTGTCTTCAGCCATCGCAGGTGTGTTTCCCTCGTTGCAGGTGCGTTTCCCTCCACCTTCAGCCGTCGCAGGTGCGTTTCCCTCCACCTTCAGCCATCGCAGGTGCGTTTCCCTCCACCTTCAGTCGCTTTCAGCCATCGCAGGTGCGTTTCCCTCCACCTTCAGCCGCTTTCAGCCATCGCAGGTGCGTTTCCCTCCACCTTCAGCCGCTTTCAGCCATCGCAGGTGCATTTCCCTCCACCTTCAGCCGCTTTCAGCCGTCGCAGGTGCATTTCCCTCCACCTTCAGTCACTTTCAGTCGTCGCAGGTGCGTTTCCCTCCACTTTCAGCCGTCGCAGGTGCGTTTCCCTCCACTTTCAGTCGTCGCAGGTGCGTTTCCCTCCACTTTCAGCCGTCGCAGGTGCGTTTCCCTCCACCTTCAGCCGCTTTCAGCCGTCTAGGTGCGTTTCCCTCCACTTTCAGCCGTCGCAGGTGTGTTTCTCTCCACCTTCAGCCGCTTTCAGCCGTCGCAGGTGCGTTTCCCTCCACCTTCAGCCGCTTTCAGCTGTCGCAGGTGCGTTTCCCTCCACCTTCAGCCGCTTTCAGCTGTCGCAGGTGCGTTTCTCTCCACCTTCAGTCGCTTTCAGCCGTCGCAGGTGCGTTTCCCTCCACCTTCAGCCATCGCTGGTGCGTTTCCCTCCACCTTCAGTCGCTTTCAGCCATCGCAGGTGCGTTTTCCTCCACCTTCAGCCGTTGCAGGTGCGTTTCCCTCCACCTTCAGTCGCTTTCAGCCATCGCAGGTGCGTTTCCCTCCACCTTCAGCCATTGCAGGTGCGTTTCCCTCCACCTTCAGCCATCGCAGGTGCGTTTCCCTCCACCTTCAGTCGCTTTCAGCCATCGCAGG
>JBAMYA010000001.1:15888959-15935278 GCA_037176975.1 Arrhamphus sclerolepis | reverse complement strand
AGCAAAAAAGGTAGGGTTACCCAAAACTGAAAAATTACATTTCAGTATCGTCCAAAAAAAAAACGCCTTATTTAGGGAACAAAGGTAGTTAACACGCATTTATGCAAACGTCTGCAACAGAGTTGGAAGAATTTTCTGAAGAATATTTGATTTCCATTGTAGAAAGAAACCACAAGTGTGTTCAGCTGTTACAGCTGCCGAAGGCGACTACTTTGAGTCGAGACTCTGTTTATAAAATGATTCCGTGATTTTATTTTATTTTTTTTACCTCAGTTATTTGTTCTATACTTTAATTTTAGAGTACAATGAGACTAAAAACAGCATAAATTTCAACAAACAAAAATGGAAAAATTGTGTGTTTTAAAACCTTTGACTGGTAGGTACAAACATACGTATGAACATACGTATGAATACACGTATGAACATACACACATTAAAACAGACTGTTTTCTCTGTTTGGATCTCATGGATTCAGCATCAAAACTAGTGAAAAACTGACATTAATATTGGTATTTGTATGTGGTTGTTAAAATTAATGTGTTGCTTGACTTTAAATGTTACTAAAAAGCAACATTAGATTTAAAAGTTATTTTACAGCCTTTGAGTTAGATACTGTGTCGTATTTTGATAATCTTGTTAAAGATGAAGTTTGTACAGGTTGAATATTGTTGCGGTGGAGGTGTTGTTGGTTTGGCTTCAGGCAGGGAGAAACAGGGAGACTGAGGGTGGAGGGGTGAGGGTGTTCAAGCTTGTTCTTGTCCTTTTTTTTTCTTTGCATGTCACCTCCCTCCCTCCCCTCCTGCTCCTCTCAGGGTCAGGTAGCAGGCATAACACACTCTCTATACACACTCCCACAGCTCCAAGCAGCCTCAAGAGAAAACACGCACATCCTTCACTTCCTCCCCAGAGCCCGTCAGGGTGCAGACAGCATGGGAGGCTGTGAGCTGTAAGGATGGAAAAGAGGGTTTGTGTGATCCAGACTGACTTCCACCAGTACCGATCCACCGTCGCTCTGCACAGCAGACCTCTGGTACATGTAAGAAGCCTGCTGCTCTTTGATTATTTTTTTTCCTATCTTTTTTTGTGTCTGTCAGTGTCTGTCTCTTCCTCTCTGCAGGCCGGCACCTTCAGAAAGTTTTATTCAGTAGGGGGCGTTGCAGTGTGTAGGATCTTTCAGGACTTCAGTGGGTGTGTTTCTCTTGTACACCTTTTGAAACATGCTCTGCTGTTCAGTTGGATGTGATGCTGTCTTGTCTGAATAAGAGCTGTTTTGTTTTGTTTCATTCTTGTTGCTTATAACAGCAATTTTATTCGGCCCTACCTTGTATCACATGTAGATCTGTTTGAACTCATCACGGGTCGAAAGTACTGCAATTTCATATTTGGAGTTGTGAAGCAGTGGTGGATTCATTTAACATCTGATCTGGATATTCATAAAAAATCTAGTAGATTATTTTCCTCAATAACAATGTTGTTCAACCATTTGTACTCCACGTATGTTGATGCTAAGTAAGAAAACTGAGGGACATTATTCTGAATTAGCGTTCATACACACATATGAAATGCATTCATACACATATGAAACCAAACTCTCTCACAGACAATTCAAGTGAAATTCTCATATTTACAACTGAAAATCCTTTCATACATAAAACTGAAACGCCTTTCACACACATGCCTGAAAATCCATTGATACATAAAACTGAAAATCCTTTCATACACACAACTGAAACTCCTCTTATACATACAACTATTTCATCTTATTCCTGCTATTTCTTCTTTGTCATCTTTAACTCAAGTAAAACAACGGTTTGCTATAATATCTGTTAAAAAATGACTGATGCTCAACATTAATTTGTTATCTTACCTAAGCTATGGTGAAGAACCAACACTCTAGCAGTTGATGATGGTGTTACAGAGTGATGCAAACAACAACGATCAGGTGCATATGACCCTACGTGCTATGGAGAAACTTAAATCAGATCTGAGTGGATGCACACTGGCTAAAAGGACTGAGGAGAAGGTAGGCCCAGTTACACCCCTGGAAATGCTCCTTCACCGTGAGTAAAAGCTAGCTGGAGAGCCCTGCTCATACATATATATTGCAAGTGTGGTTGGCTTCAGTCTCCTTGGACTTTGAATCAGGTGACATCAACCGTTGTCAAATTGAATTGTGGGTTTAGTGTGTTGTGTCAATAGTGTTAAAGTTTTTCAACTTTTCCTGCTTCAACACTTGCGTCAATCAACCGAGTTGCATCTACAGTGACAGAGCTAGTCAATGAAATTGCACATGGGGGCAGGACTAATTCAAAGCATGCAACTTCCTTGAGTGGTGCACAGGAAGAAATTTGACTGATTGTATTTGGTATGATGGATTTGGCCCAGAGTTCATGAACTTGGTTTGACATGGAACATGGCTAGTGTTGTGAGAGACAGGAACCCATAAGGCCAAAGAAAATGGCAGATTTGGACTGGATCTGGTGGGTTTGTGGCCAAGCTCAGGCTGCCAAACTGAACTCAAGTTAATGCTGTCAGTCAAAAACAAATGTGGGCCAAGTTTGGGCCAAACATCGTTTCCTGTCCGTTTGTCCACTCGTAGACTCTGTATTTTATTTTGTCAACTGTGCTTGACTTTCTTTTTCAATAGTTGTTTAATAGAAACTCTTATGGTGTCAGAACAGGCCGAGTCAGTGCCAAATGTGTCAAGTAATAATCTCCAGCATGAGGAATCTAATTAATTGAGAGTTCCCTGACAGATCTGGGGTGTTGTTTCCAGTAGTGTAACACACTTTTGTTGATGATCCGGGGTCGGTAATTAAGTCGCCGCTTCTGATGTTGACTCCTTCAGCGGATGAACGCCAGACTGACTTCTTTGTATTTTCTCGCACAAACACACCTGCAGCCAGCACACGTACACCTGTGTGGTTTCTATCTTTGATCATAACTCCATGCGGGTCTTCGGGGTCTGAGAGAGTACTTTGAGCCTTTTGTGCATTTGTCAACCTGAAGGGTGCTAAGTTGAATGGAATCCCGTTGATCTCCAGATAATTTGATGTTTTGGTCTGCTCGACACGATGCAACACCGCCTTTAATCTGCCTGTGCTGCGGTCCAACTGTCTCTGTCTTTTCAATCAGGCCCAACGGGACAATAACCTCTGGAAGCTGTGCTTTATGATGTTAATTTAACTAGTAAACAGCTATCTATGTAGTGTAATTACATGACGACAATCATGCCATTGATATGATTTATAAACGGGCCTGACTGTAGCTGACCTGGAGTCAGTTGAATGTAATTGAACTGTGAGGTGCTTCAGTGATCAAAGGCTGGCTATGCCTCCCTACGTGATCTGGATCCAGAGTTCAGCCAGAGGCCAGATCTCACCCTGCGGTTTATTCATCTGGGAGCAGTTTGCACACGGGGCTTTTTACGATGCAAACGCTTCTGCTCGGAAGCGAGAAGCAACGTTTGGGGAAGAGAAGCAAGAACAACGCACACGGAGACTCGTACGAGGAGCCGAAAACCAGGTCTGATCAAATCCAGCTGGAGAGCTGCCGGATCTGGTCCTTCAGGCAGCAACAGGAACTGGGGGGTGGACGAGCGCACAACCCATGATACTACACAATATAATTTATAATATAATTTCACTATCATTTATTTCTATATCCATACAATCACACAAGATTATTTTATTTTTATTTTTTCTTGCAAAAGAAAGCAACATGAAACCATATTGTGACTTTTTTGTCACATAATTGTCACTTTGCCATATAATCACAAATGTGTAGGAAAAATATATACAATATACAAAATATTGTAAATATATGAAATAAAATATCAACCTTCTGTCCTGAAATCAAACACTTTTGATGTAAAATTGAAATATTTGCAGTATGACAACTTTTTGTGATTAAATCTGACAGTTTTTTTTGTTTTTGGTATTTGGCACGATGCCATGAACCAAAAATTTCGACTTTGCAAAATTGCAGCTTTCTGTCGTCAAACAGACAAACAAACAAAAAAACAACTGGAATAACAGTGTAAATGTTGCAATATTGCAACTATTTGTTGCAAAAAAACCCAAAACATTTTTATGATAAAATTTTGCAAAATTGTTTAGCTAATGTGCTAACGCGCCATTGGCAGCGACAGGCTATCACACTTCCTCCCAGATGGTTCTATCTTCCATCTTCGCTCTGTCTCATTGTGAGATCTACCACCACTGTTTGTGAGGTCTTGATGGACGAGTTTAAGCAACGATTGCCCACTTCTCGTCTGAGACAATCAACATCGTACGGTGTGAACCCAACATCAGGCCTGTGCAGTTGGAGATGTATCGTTCTTAGTTTTGTGACTCTTTTTTTCTTTGAAGTTTCTCTGAACTTGAAGTGAACTTCACAACTCTCCCCTGAGTGATGGGCATCAGTAGTTTTCTTCTCTAAGATGCCTGGCTGATGTCTTTCCTCTTTGGCATTGTGTAGAGCTGACTGCTCCAGATCAGCAAATTAAACTTGACTCTGACGTCAGTGTTAGAAACACTCAAATATGACCAAGCAAATACCAGCGCAGCCAAAATGTAATTTTTTCCAAAGGCTTTTTTTCTTTTCTGGTCGCTGAAATCAAATCGAGCATCATTTATACGCTGCTGTCCAAACTGGCCCCAACACTTAACTGGAAAATCTTCATACTCCCACTACTGAGATGATTTCTGACTCAGACGAAAAAACAAAGATGAAATAAAACTACGTTTTCAAAAGTCTGAGGACCGTTCTGGACACATGATTTTTCTTTTTTTTGTATAATTAATCTAGATTAAAATCATGTACAGGTCGCATCTTGTGCAGGTGTGAGTGGTGCAAAAGGTTTTTAACAGAACTGTGGTTCAGACGGACAGTTTGACTGGGATGAGGATTTCAGAAACACGTAAAAACATGAAAACTTGGCTCAAGGGCGAGCAGCCTTCATCACACAAATGAGGATTGTGCTGCAGCAAAAAAAAAGAAAAAAAAGAGCATTTAATCTGTGAATTGTCAACAGCAGCTGGCTTACGGGGCGAGCCTGGTGATCGTGCCAAAGGTGAGCCATTGATGTGTCACATTTGTCTTCCTCGGAGCTGAGTGCGACAGTAAATCCCGCGCTGACAGCTGAACGCACCGCGCATTCAAACGCACTGCGGGCGAGGGAAGTTCAGGTGTGTCAGGTGGCTAATCCGCACGACACACACGTCTTAAATCTTATTTGGACAAGACGGCAATTACCAGCGCACACTTTCAGAAAGACGACACCGCACTTCCCAGGTGATATTTCACCCTGGTGAGCGCCATTGTCGTCAGGTTCGAGAGGTGAACTGTGAGAGCTCAAGAGTTGATGACGGCTCTTTTTTCCAGAGCCGTTGCTCAAGCAGCGACAGGTTTTTCTGTTTGGATTACATGCGCCTTTCCCTCTGCAACACTGATTAAAACTCTTCCTCACGTCTCCCCCATGGAAAATAAGATCGCATCTATTTTTCCAAAAACACACTTTTGGTTTTCAATCGGAGGGTCGGGCCAAAAACGTTGAGCAGAATCTTGTCAGGACTGGATGGAAGACAGGGAGTTGTTGTGGAAAGTTTGGCGCTTCAAACGTAGATGTTGAGGATGAGGATAAGATCGTAGGGTTTCCTTTTTTGGGGGGTAAGAATGAACTGAAATTAATTTGATTTTAAAAATGTTACAATTTTTTGATAATTGTGATTTTACAGCAAAAGTCTTTGTTGTTAAATAGTTTCATATCAAAAACATAGTTTTATATATTATAGATTTTTTAAGAAAAAATTCTGTAAAAAGTTTTTGTTTTGTTTTTTTGCATCAAAAGTTTGTTATTTAAGGACAAATCGTTGCATTTTTGATGGCGTACCTTGTCTTTGTGGTTGTGCTTGACACCAAACGTCTTTCAGGATGTAATTTCATATCATGAAACAACATCGTTGACCGATATTGTCAGGAACAAGCGGGAAAACTGACGATACAGCTGCTTGAGAGGGTAAAGAATAACCATCCCTTTAGTGGTAACCATGGCGATGACGTGGATAAAACACAGTTTGACACCCCTGACACAGAAGAAGAGGCCAAACGCTTGTTTCTTATGTTTTTTGATGTTTTTTCACGCGTCCATCTTTGGCGCCAACAACGGCTCACCTTTAATCTCTCATGAACAGAGAGATCAGACACACGACAGGAATATTGGGGTTCATTCAGTTTCAAACTGATGAAAAGTCAAACGTTGATCTCATCTCAGGTGTAGCAGCCAAAGAAGAAACTTTGCCAACATTTTCTGTGTATCACCTCTCTTTCGTCAGTTAGCTGTCACTGGTACATTAATGTATTAATCCCCATTTAAACTAACTCAACTGTCCTCTGGGTATGTTTCTGGCTAAAGTACTTTAAAATCCATGTTACCTGCTGATTTCATGACTTTCCTTGTCCCATTTATTCTCTTATAGTTGGTATAGAAAAAACTGCTTCTTCCACCAAAGTCCTTATTGCTTAAAATATAAGGAGCGCCAGCACAATGTTTCAGATTGACCCTTAAATCATCCTCTTAATAGTTAATCTTTTATATTGAGTGCATGACTGACAGAATATTTGAACAGAAGATTTACAGTCTAACTGCTTTACTGCTCCCTTTCCTTTGAAAAAAGCTGTGGTTTTGCATTTCTGTGAGCTAAACTGTCTGTTCACCGTTGAAGCAGTCGTCAGTAATTCGGCTTTAATGGAGTAAATATGTGTGTTTGATGCATCATTGTCGTTTCCAATCAGCTCTGAAGACCTTGAGCTATCATTTAAGTCTCCTCTGCAGACTGATTTATTTCTGCCTTTGAAATGCTACTTGCAGATGTGCTGCGGTTCATCAGCACATCTGTTCTCGTGTCTGCTGCTGCAGAGCTTTGTGTTTGCAGTGGGGGTCCTGTAGAAGATCCGTACCACTCCCACGAGTACGCGGAGAATGCGGCGTCCCGACTCAGCAGTGTCACCAGAGGTGGGACCACACAGGCAGGACTCGAGTCAGGTCACGACTGGAGACGGCAAGACTCGAGGCAGGTCATGAGTGGAGACGGGCAAGACTCGAGGCAGGTCATGACTGGAGACGGGCAAGACTCGAGGCAGGTCATGAGTAGACACAGACAAGACTCGAGGCAGGTCACGAGTTGAGACAGGCTAGACTCGAGTTAGGTCATGAGTGGAGATGGGCAAGACTCGAGGCAGGTCACGACTGGAGACGGGCAAGACTCGAGTCAAGTCATGAGTAGACACAGACAAGACTCAAGTCAGGTCACGAGTAGAGACAGGCTAGACTCGAGTTAGGTCATGAGTAGAGACGGGCAAGACTTGAGTCAAGTCACAAGTAGAGACAGGCAAGACACTAGTCAAGTCACGAGTAGAGATGGGCAAGACTTGAGTCAAGTCATGAGTAGAGACACCAAAGACTTGAGTCAAGTCACAAGTAGAGATGGGCAAGACTCAAGTTAGGCCACGAGTAGAGACAGGCTAGACTCAAGTTAGGTCACGAGTAGAGATGGGCAAGACTTGAGTCAGGTCACAAGTAGAGACAAGCATGTCCCAAGTCAAGTCACGAATCAAGTCTCGACTCGAGACAGGCAAGTCTAGAGTCCAGTCCCAAGGTGAGACAGGCAAGTCCAGTGTCATGTCGTGAGTAGAGACAGGCAAGTCCTAAGACAAGCCTTAAGTCAAGTCTTGACTTGAGACGGCCAAGTCCCGAGTCAAGTGTCCAGTCAAGAAGCTTTAAATCTAGTCCTTTCGAGTCCTTTTAAAAGTGGTTTAATTATAAGGTAAATGTAAATGATGGACCACATAGCACAAGAGCGCCATCTACTGTTCTCTTGAACTTTGTCAGATGTTAAAGTTGGAAGTCGCTCCACCTCCACCTGTGATCCTGCAATTTGTTTTTGTTAACGACTTTTGTGACCAAATGAGATGTGTTGGGAACATATTTGTGAGCGATAGAGACTGAGGTGTGAGGACTGAAATGAATTGATTTGTACCCACTTTTTAAATAACGTGTTTTAATCTTTGGTTTTTGAATAAAGTATTAAGTCAACAGGCTCAAGTCCAGGTGAAGTCACAAGTAATTAGTGTAAAAGTTGATTTACAAGTCTTTTTACATTTTGCCAAGTTGAGTCTGAAGTCATCAATATAACGACCTGAGTCTGACTCAAGTCCATGTCATGTGACTCGAATTGACACCTCTACTATGAACTGTGTAAATGTTTAATGTCTTAAAGAGACTTTGCTGCCACAGAAGACTCCGGGGTTGAGGGAAGTCTGTTTAGAGTTTGGTTCGAGTCCGGTCTGCAGGACTACTGGGGTACAGCTGATTGTGAGAAGGAGTGAGACCAGTTCACCCCTGAAGTAAAGCTCCGCCCACATACCAGCAACATCTCCACCATCTGGCTGCTGGCTGAACGCTATCTTTGACCCCAGGCCTCCGTACCACGTAGTGATCAGGTCTGGGTCAAGGAGTGATGTTCTTGACCATCACAGTGATGGAGTTAAGAGCCGGATTTGTTTACCAGTTATCCAGTTAGGGGTGCCAGTAAGCTGAAACTGGTGCATAGAGGGACTGGATGACATTATAATAAAGTTAGTACTCATGCCTGGCTGTGGATGTTTCTTTGAGGGTAAAGAAAGATGAGATGGGGGTGTGAGTTCAGTTCCTAAACCGAACTGAACAAAAGTGAGAGCTGAGGCAAGTATGCAGCTGAAATGTTGAGTCTTGTGTATATCTGTGTGTGAATTGTGCACTGTCGCACAGAGCAGGCAGGGATGAGGGAACTGGAGGAGCTGAAGAGAGCCATAGAGCAGAGCGATCGCCTCCTCTCCAGAGTCCGTGAACTGGAGGAGCAGAGCGGCCAGATTAACAAGGAGAAGAATGAGCTGCTCACTAAATACCAAGCTGTAAGACTCCGCTGCAGCTTCTCCTTCATTTTCCTTTTTTATTCTCTTAAAGGGATTCGCCACCTTGTTATTTTAGAACTCGTGTTGTTTGTGTTTAGGTTTGAGTTTCTGCTTGATAAGGGATTTTGGAGGTAGTGCTGTTGCCAACCATGGCTGAGTGAATTTAAGTGGATAATGATACCTCAGCAGAGATGCAGTTTATGTACTTTAACGCTGTGGGCTTTTTTATTTTACTGCTGTGTTTTCCATCATTATATTGAGAGAGCAAGTCGGGAACATGCTTTTTTATTGAAAGTGCTGTGAGGCACCGTGCTGTTTCCTGGACTTAGGCCTGCGGTACGACTGTTTTACTTCACATAGACTGTGTGAGTGGCACATTTCCCTCCACTGGGAGCTTGTGTCTGACTATGAGAAAAGACACCTGTGTGCTTGCGAGGTCATAAGTGCTATAGCTTTAATTAGATTGCTCCAAAATGTTGAGGGTCTTTGCAAGGCAACACCAGTTGGGGTTCCATTAGCAGGGGTTCAAGGTACAGCCTTGGAGGCTGGAATTGTAACAAGATGGACCACTTCAGCGACCCTGTCTTCTTTTACAGTGACGGACTGAGATGGATCCACTTTATACCACTTGGTGGCAGCAGTGCAAAGTGGTGTTATGACAAGGCAAATTGCACAATTGCCAAAGTCTGAGCGCCTTTACATCAACCTCTCTATTACTATGTAAGTTGGCAATCGTGACCCTACTCAGGAAGACACGCCTGCCAGCTGCCAATCAAAGTCATCAACTATTGTACGCATAACAATGCTTGCTATGTGGAGTTAGTCAGATGCTAACTGTAAGATGAAGCTATCTAACGTACATTATCACTTTAAACATCATGGTAAAGCCAGTGAAGAAAGTCAAGAGGGTTCTGACAGAAGACGCTAGAAAAAGAGAGCAACCACACAAGATCTGCTACATCATACGGTGTTAATGCTAGCACTGCTAGTCAGATGGCGTCCTAGCCTTGCTGCTATTGGATTAGTTTGTCTTTTTATTTTTTTGCCTTCCACGACCTCAGTTTGGTTGATATTGGGCCGTATTACTAAAGCTCTTTGTTTTTCATTGGATCATAGTTTATTTTGTAATCGAACCCACTAGGAGATGATGTAATGTGGCTGTTTTTGATAGCAACAAAATTAATGACGTGGTAACAGACAATTTTGCTTCTCAACCAGAGGAGGGTGCTAAAGAGCACAATCTTACGATGTTTTTGCATTAATGATGAATGATCCACAAGCATCAAAAAAGAATGAAAATATCGATCTGATTTTGGGGATGATGTGGTGATGTTCGCATCATCTAAGAGGCTCTCACTGGAGCAGTTCGCAGCAAATCTGAGATCATGGTTCTCAGTCGGAAAGGGATGGAATGTTCTCACATCATCATCTATTTAAGATGCCTCCTCGGGAGAACCCTGGGGAGGCATTTTGGCATGTAAGACGGGGGGAAGGCCCAATGACAGACCCAGGAGCTGATATTTCCGACCTGGGAATGCCTTGGTGTCCTCCTGGAAGATCTGGAGGAGGTGACTGGGGAGAGGGTGGGGTGGACCTCTCTGCTCAGGTTGTGCTCGTTGGAGTAGTAGAAGTCCACGAATACCAGAAAAAGCACCTTTCCAGGAGCCTTCTGTGAGTAATACTTTATTCAAACGTACTAGTTTTACATTTTGAAAACTATTACCTGATATTCATGAGTGTGTGTGGAGGATCTTTTTGAACCACACTGCTGTTGCCACTGTTTGGGGAAAACATTTGCCATTACTGAGCTGAGTTATTTAGCAGACTCCTCAGATGACTTCGTTTTATTACAGCGTAAAACCATCTCATTGAACTACAACTCTCATCACAGTGTTTTACTGCCATCTGGATGCTGAATAATGCTCTATTAATCTCCAAAGGAAAAATATATTGTTGCAGCACAAACGAAGAATAACAAAACATAAAAAATTTAATTAAATAAGTGAATCAAACTGATGGAAAGTTGGGAATGTAGCAGAGAGAGACATCTCCGGGGACCAGGATGGTTCTGTTTGTAGCCTAGCAACGGCTGCGCTGATGTCTCACCTGAGGTAACTCAGGTGAACGCTGATAGACAGAAGCTCAGCCAACGTTTCAACATCTGGGGTGAAGAGATGCTCCTTCACAGTAGCACGTCCAGGGTCACACCATCTGTTGTTAACCAACGCTGCAGTCCTTCAGTGTCGTAGTCTCAGTCATCCAGGTCGAGCTAATTCTAAAAAGATTATATCAAAGGCACGTTTCTTAAAAATGAAAAGTCTCCAAACCTCTTTGTGTCTCTTTCTGTCTTTCTCATATGTCACTATAGAATTTCACCATTTCTTGATCCCTGTCTTTCTTATTCCTGCCCATCCACTTTATTTGCCAGTTACGCTGAGTGGTTTACTTTTCTTTCTTTTTGCTCTTCTTGTTCTACACTTTCCATATCTCCTCCTTGGATCATCTGGATTGGAAGCTTTTGTTTGGGCTTCATCCAGGTGAGATGATTTTTCCTGTTGTCATCGTTATTCATAATACCATTTTTTGTTGTTTGTTTTGTTTATTTTACCGTTTTTCCTCGAACAAACACTCAGGACTTTGACTTTGCTATTTTTCTCAGGAATTTCAACATCTTTCTGTTTTTATTATTTTTACATCTTAAAAGATGCTGTCTTGTCATGACTACCAGCAGGTTGTATCTACGGCTGGACAATAATTCAATAACAATATATATCGCGATATAAAATTTTCAGTGATGGTATGACTTCAGTGTTTTGATATCCATTATTATGACAATTTGTTTGATCGTAATGTTGCTTTTCGTGAGTAAAAGGTGAACATTAATTTAGTTATTTAAAAAAAACTTTTTCATATCTAAAACATAGTTTTAGATGGCACTTTCATTTTTCAGAGATTTTGTCAGTACAGTGATCATTTCTGGACCTTCTCTCCAGTTTCTACTCATCCAAACCAGTGGAGAAAAATGTTTCAAGTATCAGTGTTTCAGCTGAAAATAGATAAATAAATAAATAAACCTGAAAGAGACACAGAAACAGCACAGGTTCAGAGATCCTGCAGCAGGCGAGCATTAGTGTGATCTTTGACTGCACGTAGGTTTTATCTACAAAGCTGTTCAAAGTCTCACAGCTGACCACTCCAGTCTCCACCAGTACATTAAACCATCAGAGCTCGCTCAACTACAGTGGGTTTAACTTCACTTCAGCCGTCTTTCCTTTACAAAGCAGCGACTTCAGGACACTTTTGCTTCAGGATCACTGTGTCGAAGCTTTAAGTCTTTCAGAAGAACAACTTTTTCCAGTGGAAACCAGCAGGTGTGGCGCCCACTATTCTTCCCCGCTTTTGTCAGCCGACCATAAATAATGACGTTAATCTGCAGAGGAGGCACACCAGCCAGAATAATTCATATCGTGGAGCCCCCCCCACCCCCCACTCCCCCCCGTTTTGGCCGCAGTGAGAAATGAAATGTGATCCCGTGTCAGAGCTGTTTAGTGCTGCTTCGGCCTGCGAGGAAGCCTTCCAGTTTTCCAGGGGAAAGGCGTCCTGGTCCTCATTACCCCCGCCGTCTGCCGATGCTGGAGGAGCCCCTCACACATCTTTCATCCAGGGCATGATGAATTCCTGCTTGTTAATCAACCTTGATGCACATCTGACCCCGTTAGGTCAGCAGCAATGAGATAAACGGACTTATTTTGGTTTACTGTCAGTAAGTACACGAAGAGCGATTTATTTCTACCAGACTGTCGTGCATCATATTTCTTTCTTTACACCACATGTCTTTTCCTCTGCACAACAGAGATGTTGGTTTTCTGGCTTTTTATAAGAAGAGGTTGATAGTTTGCTTTACATGAAAAAAGGGACTTAATACAACATGCTGGCAGCTTTCTGAAGCAGCTTTCAGGCCCAAAGGTCCTTTTTGAACTGAAATCAAGCGCTGGCCTCATGTTTCCTGCAGGAACAGAAGTCTTTAAATAAGTTTAGAAACTTCTGAATTCTGCATCATTAAATTTTGCATTAAAATTCAGGGAAAGAAATCTTAAATCTTTTCATTTAATGCCAACCAGTGGCATTAACGACAGATAAGTCACTTATTGAAATCCTTTTACTAGAGAGGAAAATAAAAATTAAGAATTGTTTGCAAAAGATTCTACAACAAAACGTTGCTCATTTTTGTTACATTTTTGTGCTATTTGTAAAATGCGCTTTTTTATGACAAAAATCGTTAATTTTAGGACAGAAAGTTAAATAACAAATTTTCTATTTTTACGACTGTTGGAATTTTGTATCAAAATGTTGCCAAAAGCTGATATTTTACAACAAAAGAATTGCAATTTTAAGTTAAAAAGTCACAATTTGTGATTATATGTGATTGTCTTTCAAGATTTGAATTTTTACCCCATAATTTTACCCCATAAAATAAAATACGAAGAAGAAAAAGACAACCTACGTGAGAAATCTTAACACTGTTGCCGTTGCCAGAAGGAGGCAAAATGCCTGGCGACACATAACAGGCAGCATAAATGCATCAGTTCCACATATATCTGATACTGATCACATCTGTGAATCCTATAAAAATCAATGTGCTGATGAATAGAATGGATGACAATTAGTCATTCAGTCTTCCCCAGTCTAAGTCTGATCTTCTCCAGATCCAGTCCCTCGGGGGTGTCAAGGACGTGGAGCAGGTTAGAAATAAACATAAAAACATCATTGCTAAGTTGGTCCTTCGAATATAACGTCAGGTGGAATAAAACTTTAAGCTTTGGCCACTATTAAATCAGATCCATAGTGGCCTGAAGACGAGTAGATATTTTATTCATCCCTGTGGGAAGTTTACAATGAATGAAATGAATAAAATCCATGCAGATGGTGAGCTGTGGTCGAAAGTAGTGGGCCGATGCTTGTAAACTGAAACTAGAACATTTTACAAAAATGAAATGTAACTGCAGGATCAGTAATCGAACCCACTATAACAGGCATTGAGAGTTAAAGTCTCCTGCTACAAATGACATCGAAAATATACTTATTCTATTCTTTCATTATGGGCCGACATCTGGGCAACATTTGACCAATGAACAAACGTTCTCCATGAGACGTCTTGCCGATAAAACTTTTTACATCTTGCCGACGTCTGTAAGACGTATGTGTGTTGTGCAATAACTGTATATAATAATCATCCATAGAGAAGAACTATTCTAAACCGCTCTGATAATAATGCTGTCTGGGAGAGCACGTCATTTTCTCCGATAAGCTGATTGGCCAGTGGGTGCGGCTTTATAAAGGATTGGATTTAATCCTGAGAGTTACTCTGCTACGGAGCAGGTTAGCTGTGTTACCCCGGTGATGTACCTCAATAAGCAATTACCCAGTTTTATGATACAGAAAACCCAGGATTAACCCTGAAGTTAGCGCGCTAAAGCTAAATCTCACCTCCAGGCCACCACCACCACAACACAAACGCACCCCACAGCTACATACTCCTGGGTTCTGCTGAACCTGGATTCAGATGGTTATAATCTCTATTGTCTTCACTTCAGGATCATAAGTAAAGTTACACGGCCCTGGACAGTTCTGCAGAGTCCTGAAACACAATCACACCCACACTTTTGATCTATCAGTTGGGGTCTCATCTCTTCTGGTTGGCCCTCTTCATCAGTAGGCCTGCTTCTGTGTCTTCACTGTCATTGGCTAGACAGGGCAGCTCCCAGGGATGGGCGTCGATCTTCCAACATTCGTTGGCTTGTCACATGTTCATTTATAACAGTAACCACGCAACTCCACAAATACACAAACTCAGTTGAATACTTAACTTATATATTAAATATTATAGCTTAATGAGTAGTATCTATGCTAGTCCCTTACAGTCCACACATGACAAACACCAAACACCCTGAAATACATTATGCTGAGTAAACTTGGCTAACGCTCTGCTGACGACTTCTGCACCTCCTGTACCAAGCAACTGAAATACAACACTAATTACTAGTAAAAGTAATACACATTTACAAACAGCACACGGTCTGCTTTATTAAAAGGTTGCTTTTTTTAAAAATCAATTTGTAAGATTTTTCATAAGATCTGGTGGTAAAAGTCCACACCCACCTCCCTGTTCTTGATGCCTTCATGAGGACTTGGCCAAAAAGGGTTGAACCAGTTTAGCTTACAGCATGAGCCCAGTGTGTGGTCCACGTGTGCAGAGCGCCTTCATAATCACTGATCCCCCCCCCTCCAGAGACCCAGACCATGCTGGGTGGTGACTTCTGCAAGCCGCCTCCATCCCTCAGCGTGAGGAACTGAAGCGCCGAGTCATCTGGGGTTAATGCTTGAGAATGAGCCATGCAGGCGACCTTCTGCTCATCTTTTTTTTTTTTTTACAACAAAGCCCATGATGTATGACACCGCTGCTCCTTTGTTATCAGTGTCAACATCCAGGAGGTTATAAAGGGTGTCATCTTCCTGCCACAAACGCTTGCAGTTGCTGCTGTTGAATCAAGAATGGTTGCGTTGTCACGAAGGAGACCTGTCTTTAACCTGACGTCTGACTAGAAGGCACTTGTATGCCTTTCGAACTAATAAGGCTCTCTCTTCTGTGCCGTTCATGCTGTTAATCAGAAAGTAGGCAATGCGGATCTTCCAAGACGAAGATAAGCTACCAAACTATATATAATAGTTATTAAAATTTTGAAGACATTATTTTAATGCACTGCTATATGACTACGAGTACCAACAAGTCTCAGGGTTTTTTCAGATGATTCTTGTAAAATGAACAATAAATCCGTCTATTTCATACTGTTGGTTTGTTCTGTTACATCCTAAAGAAATGCAGTCGCACATTACACACATGCTTTAGACTGAATCACTTTTCAGGAGGAATGAAGCTTTCTTTAACAGAGCAGCAAGGGGACCAACAAATGTCCACATCTATACCATTTTTAAATGATTCTTAAAAAAAACCAAAACTTTTTAACCGAGCGTTGCTGTAAAAACCACTGATATTTAGAATGAAAAATTAACAAAAACCTAGAGCTTCAGTGGGCCCTCATTGATAAATGTTGCTGCATGCTCAGAGTTTTTCTCTCATTTGTTGTAAAGCGGGATAAAACCCACTCTTGTGTGACTTGGCAATGATGCCTCAGCGGGAAGAAAAGAGAGTAAATGATCAGAGCACAGGGGGAAATGTGGATTTATTGGAAGTGGGGTGTCTTCTGTGGACGCGTTGTTGTCGTCAAGTGTAATTTATGACAGAGCGCAGGCGGGGACAGGTTTAGGTTTACATGAGGCATCAATCATGGGGCCTTTCGTTTGGATTTTAACACACTTGTACGCAGAAGCACACCCACGTGCACAGACATCAACACACCTTCACGCTGGAGCACTGCTTTTAGAGAGAAAGCAGAGAGTAAAAAATGAATTCTGCAGACAAACATCCATCAAACCAACACAATAACAGAGGCGACACCGAGCAGATATGTATAAACCCAGGCAATATCTGCAATCCCCCGAGTACAAAGACAATCAGCAATCAGTGGCATTGCCACAGCCTCTCTGCCTGCAGCCAAGCTTCACAGAAGAGCCGTTTCACTGTTGCTCTGAGCTCATATGGTCCATTCCGGGTTAGGAGGTGCTTAACATGGCTGGAAGAACCTCAAAGTAACAATCCAACATGGGTGAAGCTCCTGTCTGTCAGGAAAACTTTGGTGCGAGTGATTAACCTGATAATCTTACCTGTCTCACAGCTGGTCAGGTCAGTTTAGTTTAGTTTTCAGGTGGTCCTGATGGCGTGAGAAATGACACATGATGTGCCATCTTGTAATGAGGATTGTTTGTTCGAGTTTTGTGGACCCTGAGTGAGAGCTGCAAGATTTAGATATTACTCATGGCAACAGGTAGTCATGCTATCACAGCATCCTCCACATTACACCTTCATTTTCCATGGTTACATGGCTGGAATAGCAGATGATGCAAAGCTAAAAATGTCATCATCGCTGGTGTACAACTGTGTGTCTGCTGCAGAGCTCAGAGCCTCTCCCAGTTGTTGTCGTGTGAAATGTTTCACTTTTTATGTTCTCTTTTTTTTTCTTTCACTTATTGTTAAATTGCAGGGATGCAAATGCATGTATGGTCAAAACAGAGAGATGTATCATCAGAGAGTATCAGTTGCGAACGCGAGGAAAGGCCCAGACCTCTTTCTCCCCGGTCAACTGCTCCATCTCTTCCAGAAGGACAGCTGACCAAGACATATCTTCTCTGCAGCGCTGCAGGTGTGTCTCAAGACCTTCTACACCTCCTCATGGTGCCGACCACCGAAAGGTCTGGAATAAACAGTTTGACTATGCATTCACGTGTTGTGAAAGTTTTTTGCTTCTGTGCTAAGTGGGCAGTGTGTAATATTGGAGGTCTCCACTTGGGGGCAGACTGCAGACCCAACCGTACAGAAGAAGTGGGACAGAAGAAGTCTTTTGTTTTTGCTCTGGTCACATGCATAAAAAAACAAACAAAAAACAAAAACAACACCAGCATGATCTGAGATGCAATGTTAGATCTTAAAATCAATGTAATCAGGATAGAATTTGGTTTGTTTTGTTTTTAGTGATGTGGGAAATTGACAAGAATCACTGACAGAACTTTTCATTCGTACTCATTCGTTTGACACAACCAACACCGCACACTTCTAGTGGTTGTATATAAAAGCCGTAACCACAGAGGAGCTTTGACACAGCTACTGCTCTGACCTACACTAGCGTCTCTAGCATTCAAGTGGGTATTGCATCTCACGTACATTTCACATATTTTGTGGACGACTGACGTGCCAAACCGATGCAGGATACGCGTCTCCGCCATGTTGCGTATGCGTTGTAAAGTGCAAGTATGTCTCTGGCCTAAGCAGAAACGACCTCATCCTCTCAGCCAGTCTCTAAGAAATTCATTCCAGCCATTTGATCGACTGGTAAACAAGTGAGTTTCACTGTTTGTTTGAGCTCTCTCTTCATCACAATAGACCAGTAACACCAATTGACAGGCTAATTGGTTCTGCAGATGACGAACCAATTAGCCTGTGACTACAATCACAGAGAGGAGAGAACAAGCAAATGCAGACACCAAGTCGTTTGTTATTAGCCCATATTGTCAATACTTGTCACGTATACTACGTAGTAAACTGAATGACTTAGCAACTGGGTATCTTTACCTTCCTCTCTGGAGTAGTGCATCACTCTCTCACAAGCCAGCCAGATGGAAAGATAAAACAGAAATATATGTAATGTTCTGTGTGTGAAAACTGTGTGAAACCTGTGCAACAGAAAGCATGGTTGACGCCAACACCATTATTATTTCAGGAAACTCATGCTAGAGTGAAGGAATGCATGTTTCTTTGTCTCTATGACAGCAAAAGATTGGAATTCAGCACAATTAGGCTCCAACTTCATGACTCCCCGTAGATAATACCAACATTAACATGCACTCGCACCGATGTGTACCGTACCTAAACCATTGAGCTATGCCCACATTAGTCAGTACAGTCTTAATGATTGGCACTTGTACTTCCTTTTCCTTTTTACTCACTGTCTGAAATTAAATCAGAATAAACTTTCCCTGTTTTAGGTCAATTAGGATTAAAAAACAAAACAAAACAAACATTCTATAAGCTAAATGCCAGAATAAAGAGAAAGTACACAATAGTTCTATCAAATAAGAAACTGCTCTGTAAACCCGTGGCATGAGCTGCTACAAAGCCATTCCCAAAACTACAGCACCTCAAAGGGAATATGCTATGTAGTAAGAAAGTGGATGTGTGGCCAAGGCTGTGACGCCATTCACAACAAATACAGCACCTCAGAGGGAATATACTCTGTTGAACAGAGCTGGAAATGCATTTTTTGGCCCACGTGCCACAGTGGAATGGCCATCATCCTCCATCTGTGCTGTCTTCAGGTTCCTAACTGGCTTTGTGGCAGCCGTTTCCTCGGGCGCCGACTTTCCCTGGATGATTTTCTTTACATGCATGTGGCAAGTTTTTTTTGTTTGTTTGTTTTGTTTCTTTTTGTCCCGACAGTTAAGCTTTTATTTGGTATGCCAGCAACATGCAGACCAAAACATCTTCTGGCTTGTCTTACACAAATACACAAACAAGTCGCAGGATTCACTGTTGTCAGATATGCCACACTTTTCATTAGGGGGTAAAAAAAAAATTAAAAAATTCTTTTAATTTCCCTCTCCTTGCTGCGAGTTTCCTCAAAATGTCAGGGTGAAACAAACTCACTCAGGATGCAATCTCTGTTGTGAAATGTCAAAATTTCTTTTTTTTGTCTGAAGCTGCGACAGGTTGAACAAAATCACCTGTGCAAAAAAACCTGCGCTTTGTGGGTGGCAGATCATCATTTACAAACCTGGATTCTTGAATAATAAAAATAACCAGAAATGCTGTGCAGAATAAGCAAAAGCAAAACCCAAGAGATGGTAATCAATTGAATAATTCCAAGGAAGCTACACAAGAGTGTGGGGTTAGAAAACCATGACAAACTGTTGTAAGAGGTATAAGAAACAAGACAACATACAGAAACCAAGAAGCAAGGGATGAGGAGAAGGAGACTTAGAAAATTACAACAGCGACTATGTTTTAATGCCGCAGCATGCAGAGCTATGACCATTCATTTTGACCAAATCTGTCCAAGTTCCCAAGTTGCAACTGAAACAACTCTTGCTGGGATGGAAGCGTTTGCAGCCAGGGAAGCCTCATCATCGTAAGATGATGGACTGCGAGTTCCAGCACATGAAATGATCCACTGTAGCTCTTGGCTTCTTCAGCTAGGCTGTGGAGCTGCTGGTGGGCATTCACAGCAGGACTTCCTGTTTCAGATGTTTCAGTCACAACATCCCGAATGACCTCAGCATGTAGCTAAGCCTGAACAAGCTGCCTCGGACCCTTCCAAACCAAACCACAGCCAGCCACGGTGGTCTGTTAGTACAATGAACACAACACACAAGGAAAATGAAACATATTTCTTTAAAATAAACTACCACAGATGACACAGATTTACATTACAATGTCAACAGGAGACAATGAAGAGAAGATGCAGTTGGATGTTATTTGTTGTTATTCAGATAGAAGATAAAAATCATACCGTCTTCAAAGTTTTGTTTACTCCCCCATTGAGCAAGAAAAAGGAAGAAACAAGCTTCATATCTAAAGTTTGATTTGTATACTTTAAAAGGTTTTTGTTGTTTGTTTTTTTTACTCTTAATTCGGAAAAGAAGACTGAATGACCAAAAGATGCGCATGCTGTGGTTTCACTGCATTTCCCAGACTTTGACAAGCAGAACAATTTTCAGGTCACATAAACCAGCCAATTAAATAGGAAAACCAAACTTGGTCTTGTGTCCCATTTTTCCATTTTTTATTTTTGATCTGAGTCTAAAATTGAAAGTATGAAAAGTAAAGCCTTTTTAAATGGTATAAATAACCAGTCACTTTTTAATTTTGATAATGAATGGGCTGCCACTTCCAGATCCGCCTGGACAGACGGTTACAGAGAGGTCAGGGTGTGTGGCTGAATTAGATTATAACCAATCGTACGTGTTCTGATCTGCACAGCAGGAAAAATCAACTACGAGATGCTGGAAAAAGCGAGCAAGCAGACACAAGTTTCAAGAACACTTTGGAATCTGAGTATCATTTGTTTATTCGATTTTCAAACCAAAACTGAAAAAAACAAAACAACAGAAAATGACTTGTTCTTTCAGTATTCATTTTTAAAACAAAAATGAAAGCACAGATAATGACCTGTTTTCCTATTCGCGTTTTTTTGTGCACAAATGAAGAATGGGAAGAACAGGTAATGAGCGTTTTATCCGATTTTTCATCTGGAGAAATTTGTGTGACTCAGAAGTGAACTTTACTCCGCCATCAAGGCAAGAAGAAACAGGTTTTAGCGCCATGGTTGGACTGGAAAATTACGCAGAACTCATACAGCACTTTTTTAGGGATGGCAAAACCCATGCAGAGATTTCCACCGCGCTGCAGGAGGTAGGAGTGCCAAGGTGCTTTGAAATGTCCGTAAGCAGGTTCTGTGCCCAAAACAATTTCAGGTGGAAAGTGCACGTTTCAGACATACAGCTGGGGGTGGCAATCATGTCTTCAATAGATAAGGTAATTTCTTGCGTTTTCATGTAAACAGTGAAAATATACTGGTCTACTCTGGATCATTTACTATGTGGACAGAGAAATAATAGCAAATTTTTTCAATAGAGTGATCTGAGCATCAAATTGTATCACGTGTTTAGTGAACTCTTCTACCACAACCCATTTTTTAGTTAAAAGCCTGTGGATATGTTTTATGCCATGAACAACTAAAATAACTAAAACTACAGACTTCTTTTAGCTTGTTTGGACTTAATGTGTTGGCTAAACACCCTACAAAGCTCCACCATGCCAATGAAGAACAACTTAGCTATCTATGAGGAAGCTTACAGGTAAAGTCAAGGCTAAAACAAGTAGATAAATATGTGGGGTTATTGTTAAATTTCATTCATCCATCTATTAACTCCCACTTATCCGATATCAGGTCGCGGGGGCAGCAGCTTGAGCAGAGAAGCCCAGATGCCCCGATCCCCAGCCACCTCCTCCAGCTCTTCTGGGGGAATACTGAGGTATTCCCAGGCCAGCCGAGAGACATAGTCTCTCCAGCATGTCCTGGGTCTGCCCCGGGGCCTCATTCCGGTCGGACATGCCCGAAACACCTCTCGAGGGAGGCGTCCAGGGAGCATCCTCTCTAGATCACCGTAACACCTCAACTGGCTCCTCTCAATGTGAAGGAGCAACGGCCTGACACTGAGTCCCTCCCGGATGACTGAACTTCTCACCTTATCTCAAAGGGAGAGTCCAGCCACCCTACAGAGGAAACTCATTTCAGCCACTTGTATCTGCAATCTCATTCTTTCGGTCACTACCCACAGTTCATGACCATAGGTGAGTGTAGGAATGAAGATTGACCGGTAAACAGTGAGTCTTGCCTTTTGGCTCAAGTCCCTCTTCACCACAACGGACTCTTACAGAGCCTGCATTACTGGAGAGGCTGCACCAATCCGTCTGTCAATCTCTCGCTTCATTCTCCCCCCACTCATGAACAAGACCCTAAGATACCTAAACTCCTCCACTTGAGGCAAAACCTCATCCCCATCCCGGAGAGAGTATTCTACCCTTTTCTGACATAGGACCATGGTTTCGGATTTGGAGGTGCTGATTCTCATCCCAGCCGCATTACACTCGGTTGCAAACCAAGGAGGTCCTTGCCCAACAGGACCACATCATCTGCAAAGAGCAAAGAGGCAATCCCGAGGTCACCAAACTGGAACCCCTCCGCCCCCCGGCTGCGCCTAGAAATTCTGTCCATAAAAGTTATAAACAGAATCGCTGACACAGGAAAAGAATCTGACCTACAACCGGCAATGCGTACCAGACTCTCACTCCACTTGTACAGGGACCGGGTAGCCCATAACAACGGACCCCGTACCCTATAATCCTGGAGCACCCCCCACAGGACACCCTGTGGGACATGGTCAAATGAGGGCGCCAGGGCACCCCCAGAGCCTAGGCTACCACCTCTCAACCTCACGCACAAGCTCAGGCTCCTTCCCCACCAGAGAGGTGGCATTCCATGTCCCAACAGCCAGAGTCAACAACCGACGGTCGGCACGCCAAGGCCCCCGCCTTCGGCCACTGCCCATTGCACACAGCACCCGACTCCCATGGCCTCTTCTGCGGGTAGTGGACCTACAGGATGGCAGACCCACGTCTCTCATTTGGGCTTTGCCTGGCCAAGTCCCATGGGGAAAGGCTCGGCCACCAAGCGCTTGCCAACGAGCCCCTCCCCCAGGCCTGGCTCCAGGGTGGGACCCCGAAAACCCTGACCTGGGCGAGGGACACTGTGCTGCTTGATTGTGTCTCTTCATGGGAGTCCTTGGAATCACTCTTAGTCTGGCCCATCCCCCAGGACCATTTTGCCTTGTGAGACCCTACCAGGGGCATGAAGCCTCCAACAACATAGGTCCTGGGATCATTCAGGCGCACAAACTCCTCCACCACGATAAGGTGGCGATTCAAGGAGGTGGTTATTTATTTTTATATATTTCAGAAACACTATATGCATTTTTTCTTCAAACCCCACTGTGGGTGACTGTCCCTCTCACTCCCCCCTTGAGTACACCACTGATATCCATTTATGAATCCATTACAGGGTTATTTGACCCTGTACATGCAAGAAAAGCTGTCTCAACACAGACAAAACATCAGCAGGCTACCTTAGAGCAGACAGCTTCTTCAAGGGTGATTTTTTTTTATTAGAAATAATGAGTAACTTTCAAAATAAAAGGGAGTAATAACTTTCCAGCAGTGATTGGTAAATGTCATTTGACTTGTTTTTCTTTGCAACCAGCAGTAAGATATTTAATCTTTATTCAGTAACTATCCCCTTTTGTCTGTTTATACCTGTATTTTACACACCATAACCTTTTCTGAATAGAGGTCAAAAGATGTTAATGGATATGTTATACCAATCAGTTTTAATGTTTTCTTTTTTTCAGAATCTTCATGTGGAGAGAATTTGGCCAGAGGTTAACAATTGGGTGAACTACCCCTTAAAACAGGTCCCAGTTCACCTCCTGGATCAAGAGCCGCTTCACACGGAGGACAACATAACCACATTATGCATACCCAATCGAGCATGTCAAGTGAGCCAGACTGGACTGGGAAGAGTTGTGGAGTCGTGGAATGGACACATGTATGAGCAGGAGTCGGGGTCCTCACTGAAGTGGGTATCTGCTTTTGGTTCTGACCCATTTAAATCAGAGCAGGACTGATGAATTTATATAATATTAGAGTGGTGTCAAACTGATCTGTGAAAAGACTGTTGTGGCTGCAGGTTTTTGTTCCAACTATGCAGCAGCACAGTTGACTCGTTTGATTCAATCAACTGAACTGGTTCAGACCTTCTGTGAAGACACTTCATTTGATTGAATGAAACAAGTCAGCTGTGCTGCTGCATAGCTGGAACAAAAACCTGCAGCCACAATGACCCTTTCACGGATCATTTTGACACCCCTGTAATATGTCAAGAATCACTGTAGCACTGCTATTGTGCAGAGGAAATCGCATGAATGGTTTGGCAAGAAAATTAGATGAAAAATTAAATCAGTTCAGTTACCTCAACCTCCTTCTTTTGTTGACAGTGTTTGCACAGATAAATGCCTTGAAATATTTTCACAGCAACCATTTTAAATGTACCACTGGTTCCATCAGAGTCAATTATTTTGTTGCCCGAGCTACCTGTCAGAATAACTGACTCCTGCTGTCCAAGGACCTCTTTCACAGGCCTCAGACTCTGAGAAACGGATCGTTACCATCCTGCTGGTCTCCAGCTTTCCATTTAGAACAGCAGCACTAAAGAAATTCCTGAAAACTGATGGGACATTATGGTACCAGGGTCTGACATAACCTATGGCCCGGGGCCAGTAAAAGTACATGCAGGGCAAGCTGATTGGTCATGGGTAAGTTGAAATTTGAGATTTGGATTTTGGAAGAAAAGTTAAAGTTGTTTGCCAACCACCATTTAGACAAAGAAAATGTCTGCTAAAGAGAAGTACGAGGCAGAAAAAAGAGAGTTTTTTTTTTCCTTCATGGACTCAACAGTATTCATGGAAGAAACTTAGCAACACAGGTGAAATGATTTGTTCCGTTTTCCAGCGAAGGCTGACTGGGCGGGGGCATTTTTTAATGGCACCGAAAGTTTCAGGAAACGTACTATCAATGCTCACGACAAGAGTAAAAATCATTTGCTGTGTATGGTGGCGAATCGGGTGGCGGACAACCCAGCTGCCGGCCCGCTTAAAGTATGGGTGAGATAGGCTACCGCTGAACATCACCAGCAGGGGACTAATCTTATCAACGCTGCCTACAACACAATTCAATTGGTACTGTTCATCAATATCAATACTGTTTAGATCCAAAACAATCATAGCTGCTTACAGTTTTGGCTGTAGCTTCAGCGTAGTCAGAGCTGTCAACGCGTCTTGGTGGAAGGTGTCCCACATACCTGGGACACCGTTCTCAAAAGGAGAGTGGAGGACGGGCGTGGCTGGACTGGGCAACTTTATTTTGAAAGGTTTCTGGCCCTGTCAGCTGTTTTAAGACACGTCACACCAAGACACCTTGACAGCTCAGACGAAGGCTGAATCTACAGCTGACACAATAAGCAGGTATGATTACATCCTGTATAATGTAAATGAAATAAATTTAATAAATCAAAATTTAGATTATTTTCATTTTTGTCGGTGGTCCAGAGAAAATACCCAAGGGGCCAGTAAAACTCTGATCTACTGGCCCTGGGGGTCAGTAGGGGAAAAATGCCTCTGTTCTATAGGTTAGGATGTTGTGGTCCTTTGACTGTATGACAATAACAGTAATATTTAGAAGAATTGTCAGACCATAAAAGATAGTGAAATCAATAACCACTTAATGTAGGGCTCAAGTCCTCAAGCTCTTTGTTACACAAACTTAAGGTTGCTGATAAATTGCAGGTGGGAGAGAGTAAATATGCTGGATAGGAGATTTAAACACAGTTGGACTTGCCTCCATAAATAATGTAGTGTAAGACGGTAGAAACAGTAGTTACAAAAGCGATTCTAGAAATAACTAAAACTTTTCATTCATTACCTCACAAAAAGTTTAGTTGTGGAGCTTTCTGCTGTGCTGGATGGGCGGTGGAAAGAAAAGTGTACAGGTTGGCCTTGGTGAAGTGTCTGCTGATTTTTCCTCAGAGATGCTGTTTCCATGTAAGTGATGACCTCTGGTGATGAGGTCTAAGCAGCTGAAGTCGCCATCAGGTTGGTGAATATATATATAGATAAATATATGGTTTCCTTTTGGACCTATGACAAGTGAATGAGAGAGACATTTTAGCATTGTTGTTATTCCTATGATTAAATGTGAATACACATACGCAAACACACATATGCACATATACATACATGTATGTAGGTATGTATATATACACACACATAGATATACTTGCATATATGCCCTACACAGGGTTGGAGTAAAAAAACAACAACAAATAAATGTAATATGTCATGCAATATTAAAAACTTGTTAACACGTTTTAAACTGTTGTATAAGACCAAAAGCCCAACAAGCCCATTAATATAAACTAATATTTTACGCTTCTTGCATTTTATAAGGAAATTCTTATCGAATGTTAACCATTAATTGTTATTTAATTCCTTTTTTCCAGTGACAAGGAAGGCTAATGTACCATGAGCAGGTAAAGCAAAAGCTAGTTGTTTAAATCCTAATGTGTATGGAATTTAAAGTTAAGCTGTAAAGTTGTATTATTCTAAACAAAGAAACATACCTTGAAGATGACTGAAATTATGTCTTACAGTTTTCCTCTTAGTGCCGCTCAAGATCACAAAAATGTCAACTGTCTCCTTGAGCGCGAGAGTGATTGTTCTCTTGACCATGACCTCGGAGTAAAGTTCACGCAACTTTCTCCAGATGAAAACATCAAAATCAGATAAAAACTCTTGTTAGTCTTTTTTTCATTTTCGTTTTAGAAACAAATATTGAGAAAACAAGTCTTTTTTTTTTTCATTTTTGATTTCAAAAGAACGATATTATTGGACTCTTTGGCTCCACCCAGGAGCGGTTTTGTTCTCTCAACATGTGAAATTACGCTGAACAGTTTATGCGAGTGCAGTAGACAATTGTGTTTATTGGAGCGCCCACTTTTTGACTAAAACGTACTTCTGTACGCAGACTCTGGAATAAACTTCCTTAACATCAGAGGAGGTGCAAGCTCAGAGTCAGACCGGGAGACTTTACAGCAGCAGAGCCAGAATTGTGCCTCATTTGGCAGGCAGAGATGGGCACTGTTTGCACCTTTAAATAGACGCCTGAAGTAGAGAGTGTAATTGGAAAGCATCATAGAGGGGAGTGTGTGAGTGATGCTTGAGGTGACTTCTTGTTTTAGCTTGCTGGCATTACCACATGAAATAGAAACCGTTAAAAAAAGAGAAATGTTTGACCCTCTGTCATCTTCCAACCCCCACGTTTGGTCAAAAAGAGAAAAAAAAAAGTGTGATCTATCAAGAACAAAGACAAACTTAAAAATACCTGCAGCAGGTTTGACTGCAGAACTAATAAAGAGAAACAAGTAAATGAGTCTTTTGTCCAAAGTCTGTGTAAGCGTCCAAATGTAATTATTACAACACACTAATTAAAATGCTCTGACAGCGCGTCGAAGTGTGGGGGTAGGAACATCTGTGGCTGTTTTTCTTACAATAGTGAACTTGTAGTCTTTGATGGAATTATCAAGTCTTAAGTGCACAGATGAATTTGGACTGAAACTCGAGACAACCACTCCTCATTATCCTCAGCACACAGTAGCTGCTGGCGCGCTTCCCCTCAGTGTTTTTTTTCCTAGCTGTAAATAAGCTTTGAAATGATGGCGCTGACGCCCTGACCTGCTGTAAATCCCACAGGACTCCTACAAGATGCCATTAAGTAGAAAATGTCAGCACGCTGATGCTCCGCTGTGGTTGGAGGAAGAGCTTTTTTGGCTGAAACAAGCAGGAAACTGTCACCGCAGCTTTTAAGGAAAGTGTAGATTTCATGCACAGACACTGTCAGGTGGTTCTGGAGACTGAAATATGGCAGGACATTATTATTGTGACGCCTTTGTAAGCAGTTGTGTAATCAATGTAACAGTTCACACGATTAAGTGAAGGTTTTGAAATACAGAAATAATAACGATGCATAACGTGTTCCAGCAAAGAACAGAAAGGTAGTCCATGTTATAACATGCTGAAAGTCCTATTTTTTACAAGGCAAACAAAGCGGACTGACAGCTGTAGCCCATTATTCTGCAGAGCTACTTCTTCATCATTACCACTGAGAGTTTGGCAAAAACATGCCAGCCTGAATGTGAAGTCCACCCCAGCAGGAGCCACGAGACCATGTCAGGAGAGAGAAAAGCTGAGGAATTATCAGAGATTTCAAATGAATCTGTCCCCTCTTACAAAGAGGAATTCATCTAAATTCACACTGAAGTAACGTCGTTCAACCAACAAAATGACTGAGTTTCCAGAGACTGACGTAAAGCTGCTACGTCTTCAGAATTATCGATAATAATGCAGTTGTAATTTTTAAAAAAAAGGTTTCGGTCGGATGTTAAAGCTGCAGTTGCTGAGTGTATTTTTTATTTTTTGGATGAAATTACCACTATTTCCAGATAACATCACATAAACTAGGTAATTTGAGATGCAGTTTACGACTTTCCACAGCTCTCAACGCAGTTCCTCCAATCAGAGCCAGGGGGCGTGTTTGTTGAATGTCAATCACAGTTGTGCACGTGCTCCTGAAAACTGGGGCGAATGTTGGAGCAGCATTTCAGCGCTGAGTGAAACTGCGACTGCTAATCATCTAATTGCTGCTCATCTCTGGTTTAGTTTTAGAGTTGGGGAGATAGATGTCTGTCTTCTGTCTCTTGTCTCTATCTGTCCAGTCCTTTTATCAGTGATTCTTGTCCTCTCTGACAAACTCAGGGTTTTTTTTGGGTTTTTTTTGGGATCAATGAAGCTCGTTAGATTAGATGGTCAAAGAGGGCTGGTGAAGGACATGCTCACTATCACTTCCACTTACGCACAAGAACGTTTGCATCTTTTACAAGATCAAATTGCATAAATAAGAAAAATGGTTTCTTGCCAGCTTTTGGCAGCAACCACTGATATAAATGCAGACATTGGAAAAAAAGAAAACAAAAGAAAAGAAAAATAAACACCTGGAGGAACATATAGCAAATAATTAGCTTTGGCTCGCCTACAATTCTATGACTCCGTGTATTTATTAGACAAATTCTCTTTCACCACTTCTTTTATAAAGGACTGTCCTCACATAAAGGCAGCAGCAGAGTAATTCTACATCGTCCACATCAGTCTCAGCCTACGAATCAAGAGGGCTCATCAACGTACCAGTCCTGAAATCGCACCCAAGAATACAGATCATACAGACTGAGGGGGCCAGCAGCATCAGCAGAGAGACCCAGACCTCCCTCTCCTGATACCAGCAAACCAGAACCCCTTAGCAACGAGACCAGTACCCGATACTCACAGAGTCTCCGTGTTTTGTGGACTCAGATGAAAGACGGGCAGTCGTTGGAAAAATGTTCCATCGTAGCTCAAAAACGGGGGTGGTAGATCTACCAGTGAGACCGGAGCAAAGACCAAAGATAGAACCGTCTGTAGACCAACGACGGCTGCGACAGTTTTTAGCAGTGACAGATATGTGGAGGAGTCGTCTCAGAGTGTGACAGTCTGTCGCTGCCTCTACCGTCTCCTACAGCTAGCCAACCAGCATGAAATTATGTAAACATCAGCATCTATACAGCACAGTCGCCTAGCAACAACAGCACCAGATACAACTGAGAAATGAGAAGAAAAATGTGGAACTCAAATGAAGAAAACAAACACTTCCTTACCTTGATTTTATTCATCTTATTATCAAACAAAATTCCACAACGACAAAGCTAACTTTAGAATCATCGGTGCATTAGCACATTAGCAGCTACTAGCTAACGGTGTGATGATGCTGCATTTAGTTCCTTAAATACACTCAGATTTATTTCTGACAGCCAAGTTTTAATGCATGTTCACTCACAGCGGTTCAATTTACATGCTGTAAATTAATTAAATGCCCATTAAGTATATAAGACTGTAAAAATCGTATAATGTAAACCCAACAAAAAGAGGTGGTAAATGTTGACATGTTCCCTTTTCAATGTCTGATCTTAAATGCAAGTTTATTGTTGTGAAATGTAAAAATGATATCAAAAGATCAAATAATGTATTCATAAGTTGCATTTCTAGAAGTCTGAGTTATATGAAAACATAATGATCAGAGGTGATTTTAACATTGATTTGTTGAAATCAAATGACCAGAATTTGTTAAAACTATGTTAAGATTTCATCCGTTGATTTTAAAAACTAGCAGATTAGCTAAGGACAGTGCAGTGTTGATGGATAACATTGCTGTAGATATAATTCATAGGAATATAAAAAGAACTCCGATTTATGTAAATGATCATTTACCAGTTTTTGCTGCTCTAGAAACAAAGATAAATGATCAGACTTGTATTTGGGAAGAATAAAATCCCCAGAAGCAATTAGAGCTTTTAAGACAAACCTTATAAATCAAAATCAGACGGACGTTTACTTGAAGGACACAGTAAGGGACCGCATGGAATAGACTAAGACAACCAATATGCTTCAGCCTAAATTCCTTTTTTGGTTGTTATGTGCATGAATACATGAAATCTGAATTAAAGTTGTCTCCTAGTGATCAAATCAGTGACCTAAAAAAGTCCAGTGCAAGCTTTTCTCATCATGAACCTGTATCTAATGACAATTTTCCTTTGAGCTCCTCTTTTAAGTTAGCTATTCTGCTCGAATCAGGTATTCTCATGAAGCAGTCTCTGCTTGAGTTTCTGAGCCTAGGTAAAAGAGATATTTTTCTTGGCTAGTTTAAAAGTCCAATCTCTTTAATGCTCTTTGACAAAAGCTTGAAGATAGGACAGCTGAGTGGAATCTATAAGCAGGAAGATGGTCCACTTTCACTTTCCCCCATCTGTAATAACACCATCTTTGCCTTCTTTGTTCTCTGCTTCTCATTTTTTTTTACTTATCACGTCTTCCTAAATTAGGAAATCGGGCGACGTTGTTGCAGGTAAAAATGACAACTCTGCAGAACTTCAATGCAACTGTCATTTTCTTTAACCCAAACTGTCTGCTGCTTCCTGAGTGCGCTTTGTTACCCAGGTGGGAAAAAAAAACAAAACATTTTGATGACTTTAACTTCCTGTCTGCAAGATCAGTCATAACATTAAGATTATGACAGTGCAGCAGAAAGAAATGTCTTAAAAGTAACTTGAGATTAATGGCTTGTATTTGAGCCACGTCTTCAGACTCATTCCAACATCTGACAATAAAAATGGGTGGGAAAATAAAATTAGCAGGGTTTAGGGGAATTTGACTATACTTGATGCTGAGAGAAGAGACCGGCTGACCATAAATGTTGAAAATAATACAGATTAACTCCACATGGCATTAAACTGGCAGTTGTGGCGTATTGCATAAAAAAAAAATCACTAACAGCATTTCTTTACAACCCAGTCTTATCTGACGACGTTTAATAACCTTTAAATTAACTGCACACAGCGTCTGAGGGGAAATGACATTAGAGTAGGTGTTCAGGGAACGCTGTAACTAAATCTAAGGAAATAGTCCAGGTTTTGTTTTCCTTAACCTTTTAACAACCCACCCCTGAAATGCGTAAAAAATACTTGGTAAAGAGTACTTGAAATCAAATTAGATGCTGTGTTTGAACCCTTGTGCCAAACCTTGTTCTCTCTGTAAATGTAACAGTCTGAATTTTTAAACTTACTGTAGCTGTAATTAGTATAAGTTATTGAAGAAACATCTTTTTTTTTTCTCTTGTTCATTTAGCTGGACATAGAAGGATGGAGGTATGGACTGGAAAACCAAGTCTTGCCCAGTTAACATCTGATAACGATACATAAAAAAGACTATCCTGAACATGGTTTTCAGTGGGTTTGAGGCGTTACCCAAAGATCTCCACGGAAGCTCATAGAAATTCATAAATTTTTTAAAAATAAAAAAAAAAGAAATACCCAACATTTTTTCATTTTTTTACATGAAAAAAAAAAACATAAGAAAATGTGTGTTTTACTTTAACGCACAGGAGCACAGATGTGACGCAGCTTTTTTTCCGGTCCGTGACCCACCCCCGACAATTTAGTTAGCTTTATGTGTAGCATCATAATTAGCATCCGAGCTGATGAGCCCCGTCTGCATGCATCAGAGTAGATGTGGGTTTTAGTGGCTCTGGAGATCGGCTGGATCTAGACTGTAGCACTTGATCAAATGAGGTGTCAATCAAAAGGGGAGACTCTGCTCAACCACATGCACGCTATGGTGTTGAGCTTTGAAACGTGGTGGAATCTATTCAGCCCTGTATTCAAATCTAAATCAATATGTACCACAGGCGAGACGCCGTCTGTTAACGGGTTAATGCTGCGAGGAATGAAAAACAGCCATCTGTACTTTACTTTAACTTCATTTTATTGTGTAATCAAAAATCAGAAGAACATTTGGCATTTTGTCAGTTTCAGGTTATTTCCAAGATTATTGTGGGTGTTTTTCTTTCTTTTTCATTGAAGAGTGCCAACAAATCTCTACATTTTATGTAGATGTAAAGCACTTTGAATTACCTTGTCTATGAATTGTGTGTCTAGAAATAAACTTGCCTTGCCATATCTGTAACTCCACTGAACCACTGTGTGTCTTCACAAATCAAATTATGTCTATTACAGAGAAAATTCACGTCATCCATCTCCAATCTTAACTTCTCTTCACTGGTTTCCTGTGAAAGCCTGGACAGAATTTAGAATTCTCCTCAATCCGTCTGTTCTTGGTTAAAACCCATCCAGGAAGTGTTCACAAGCCAGAGTTCTCATAGCACTGGTCCACAGCCTGGATAAATGGAGAAGCTTTGTATCAGGAAGGAGATCTTTCATAAAACTGTGGAGACCCCAAAAAGGAGAAAAGCTAAAAGAAGGAGGGTCAAACTCAACTGAGACGTCACCCGGTAGTTTTGCATCATCTCAACAGACTGCAGACGAACTTGTAGCTCCTGGAGCTTCCAGCAGTAGCTGGAGCCAGGAGATAAAGAAATAAATTCAATTCAACCTTCTCCATCTTTATGATCAATGGTTCTTCACAATGTGAACGAGTCTGGAGTTGTAGTGTTCAATTAACAAGATGTGAGTCTGTGGTTAGAATTCAGGTAGATTTACATTCATATGAAATGGCACCAGTGATGGACTGGGAACCAGTCCAGGGAGTACTCCTGCCCTTTGCCTGAAGTGAGCTGGGATAGGCTCCAGCAGACCCCCGTGACCCTGCACTGGAAATAGCGGGTATAGATGATGAATGAATGAATGAAATGGCACCTCTTTTTTAATTTTTTCTTGAGGGAGCTATAAGCAGTTTAGAATTGTCTGACCTTTCAGTTTTATATTGTTGGATTTAGCCTCAAACATAACCAGCAGTGAGTAAGTAATTAAACACATGCAGGATTATTCTGTTTGGTTCTGAGATCTCAACCAAACTATTCATTTTTTTCATTCTTTTGAGTGTGTATGAGGCATAATCTTGGTTATCTTATCCAGCTTCTGTTAATCACAGAAAGAAACTCCCCAAACAACATTAGTTAGTTGGTTAGTTTTTAGAAGCTGCAGTAAAAACTGAATAAGTTTAGTCTTCAACAATATTTGCTAAGACTGAGTTAATTATGTAAAACTAAAGTTGCAAGAGAATTTAGTTTGTTCTTAATTTTAAGTTACATCCTCTTAATATCATAAGATACTGCACTTTTACAATAATAAATAACATACTTTTTATATGCACTTTATATTTACAGTTTTGAGACAGATTTTTAAGTCAGTTTTCTTAAAATGTAGACAGCATCTTGTTTTTGTCTCTAATGAAAGAAATGTTGCCATTTTTCTATTTTCTTGTACAAAAATACACATAAAATACACAAACTGCACCACAAAGTTCGTGAACAGTCGCCAGAAAATGAGGCATTTTTGATCACAAAAAAGAAAAAAAAATGAAAAAAAGAAAACCACATGATCCTGATCTTCGGTGAGGAACTGAAAACTGCTGCTGAACCATCTGGTTCTGACTGGTGGTAACTGGGTTCTATGGGAAACTAACCAGTCAGCTGAATGAAATGGGACCTGATTGTTGCTTGACGAGAGTCCAGCGTTCTAACAAGCTGCCGTGAACCAATGTTTTTTTTTTAAATTTGATTACTAATTCATTTAATTTAATTACTGTTTTTAATCCATATTAACGCAGGTCTGATCATAAATGGACACGAGCCGCTCCAGCTCTCTACCGTTTCATTGGTGAGTGCTTCTGTCCCTCTGACGTCCACCTTGATGCCTCAAAAGTTGAACATTTCTCAACTTTTGATGGACGGCTCAGACCTGCCACGACGTATGCGTCCTACAGTCCGTCAGAGACGAGCAGCCTGGCCCCCTTTCTGGTCTATGGAGACGACTGGACAATGGCCCGCGGGCTGCGAGTTTAGTACCCCTGGCTTAAGACTTTAAACTTCATGCTTGTACAGTAAATGTCATTATTATCGTCATTAGCTTTTTTGTCTCATATCAGGAACTCCTGGACAAATCTTTTTGTGTTTGTTGGCATCTGTTTCCTGGCTCTACGGTCCTGATGGAGACATATGCACACCTACTGTTCTCCTGTTAAACAGGGGTTTTTCCTCCTCACTGCTGACTGGTGCATGCTCTACATGGATTATAATTTCTTTATTTTATTTTTAAAAAAGACCACAGCGTAAAGGACACAACATCCCTGAAGAAAACTGTGTTTAGGGACAGCCAGGCTCTCATCCATCATATCGGTGTGTTTATGTTGGTGGTCAGGTACATTTAAATTTATTCAACAATGCCACCTATATTTGTTCAAGTCTGTGTACTCTGTTGTAGAAAACAGTATCCTCTTTTCTATGCCTTTATATATCTAAGCAACACTGAAAGCAAAGTGAATTTTAGTGAATTTTAATCCCATTGCAAAGAAGGAGGACAGATGGTTGATCTGTACAGATGATGGTGTGACCAAAGAGATAAAATAGCATGATGGATATTAATGAGAGAAAAAGCATTAGGAAAAGACTGAAAAAAAACCCAAAACAAAACAAAAGAAGAAAATGGTTGGAAACGAACCAGAACCAGAACTGTAAACGTTGTTTTGTGTGATGGTTCATGTTCATCTGTGCGTATGAACCCCCGAACAAAAACTAAAAAGCTTGTGAGGATCCTGCTGAAGCTGGTAAGAGAGTGTTCATGATCCACAGAGAATCCAGTCCTGGACCCACATGGACTGAAAGACCACTCAGCCAGGAAGAAGACGTTACTCCAAAAGAGGGAAAAAAAAGAGACAGATTACAGTTTGGAAATACACACAGGGATAATAAAGGCCTGAGAACACCATCCTAACTGTGAAGTACGGGGGTGGCAGCATCATGATGCGCTCACTAAATAGATGAGGAAAGAACAGTATGTAGAAATACTGAAGCGACATCTCAAGGAAGCTAAAGCTGAGACACAAATATGTCTTCAGATGGACAATGATTTTAAACATACCACCAGATTAGTTAAAAGGTGTTTTAAGGACACTAAAGTCAACGTTGTGCAAGGAAAAATACAATCAAGTACTTGAAACAACAGTCGTACTTGAAACAAGTACAGTCAAGTACTCAAAACAACAGTCGTACATGAAACAACAAGTAAAATCAAGTACTCAAAACAACAGTCGTACCTGAAACAACAGGCCTTCAGAAATACATCAAGAACATCCCCCCCACTGATGAACTGCTAAGTTGGGGCCTGTTTTTATCGCATCTTTTTTTGTCAAAAAAAAAAAAAAGAATTTTTGTGATAACATCTCAAATGTAAAAAAAATCATGACCAGTTTGACTAAAGACTAAAATCACAACTTTCTTCTTGTAAAATAACACGTTTTTCTTTTTTAGTTTACTCTTTTTTATAAAAAAAAGTAATTTTTTTTCTATTCAAAAATGTCACAAAATTGTGACTTTAATTTAAAATTACAATTTTGGATGGAAAATATCAACTGTGCAACATTTTTACGTAAAATTAAAGAGACAAGACACACTGTGCTGCAATAAGCTAGTCTCATTTAGTAGTCCCAAGATTTAGCCTCCACCGTTGTCCGTTTACCTCATACACCTGGCTTGAGCAACCATATGCAACCATGGGCCTTGAGTTTGACACGTGTAGCATAAACGATACGAAGCAGAAATGCTTCGCTGTTTGGATGGTTTGCGTTTTGTAGATCTGTTTCTGGTACTAAAGCCAGTCCATGTGTTTGCCTTGTGAAAGTGCTGAGACCAATTCAACGCCGCCAGTGACCATTAACATCAAGTGTGACCGCTGTAATTGTTCAGGGACAGTTGCACGAAACCGAAGCACCATATTTAACAGCAGCTTGATCTATGTTTTTGAATTTTCTCACCAATTATCTGCTGCCAGGCTCAAGATGTTTCTAAAACGGACTTTGCCCTTTAGCTTTGCAGAAAAAAAGAAGGTTTCCAGATGCTATGGACGAGAGCTACTTATTGGTACATTCCTTTGCTGGCATTAGTCCTGGAACTAATTGGACTAAATAAATACTCTGTGGACTAATTTGATTCAATTGTGTTCGCTGTCTGTCAACATGTCAGCCCTTCAGTTGCTTCTCTGGCTAAATTCATCTTGTTAGCTCGGTGCCCGACTCTCCTGTTGCTTCTCTGATGTAGACGGGCTGAAGAGATGTTTTTAACATGCAGTAAAATTAGCAAGAATCAGGTATTCCTTCCACAGAGACACTGAGATGAAGTCGCATTGTGTCTCTTACAGACAACACACACACACACACACACACACACGCACACACACACGCATGCACAAACATTCAGCCATGCAGAAATTGACTCCAATTAGCCGGCCGCTTGTCTCTCTCTTTCCCTCATCAGCGCGAGAGTGAGAGTTTCATCATTAATAGAGCAGCTTTAATGACGGCAGGACTAACCCTCTGTGATGCAGGCACCTCGTTGATATTCCAGAGCTTTTCCCAGACTCCTCTCACATAAACCAGCGTTTGGATTTTTTTTTTCTTCTTCCTCTCCTTTTCCTCATTTCTTTGAATATTTTGGAATATGCACGCAATCATGCAATTCAAAGTGAAACAGTGTATTTTATTTAAAGTAAAATGATATTCAACCCCTCAACCCTGAGTCCTCCTACAGACATTGATCAAATAGCTGTTTATCAACACTGCGTTTTAGAGGCGTATATTAATATTTTGAAATGAGCGCTTGTATTTGGGTATATGGAGAGACTACATATTCACAAGCAAACAGCACAACCCAGTCTGAGATGAAATCAGGGTTAAAGGGTTGTGTGACTTCACAGAAACACATCACCTTTATCGACACCACATTCACATTATGCTGCGTTTGATGAAATTTTAGAAGTGGGTTACACAGAGCTGCTAGGTGGCTAGCAGCAAATTTCAAAAAGATGAACAGCTTGTAATGGTGGTAAATTCGGTTCATCTTATGGACTCGAGTTAATCTGAGTCACTCAGCAATGTGACAGCAATGTGTTCATTTGAGTCATCTGAGTCATGAGGGTAGAGGCCGAGAACGCAGCGCAGAGCTGAACAGCCCGGAGCAACAGCGGTACACAGGGTCTGCCACCAGAGCTGGTTCATCTTTGCAGGGCTGCCCGGAAGGAAACTGGTTGCTTTTTTGTCCCTGCAGAGTTAGTCACTGCACTCAGTGTCAGACCTTGAAGCATTCAGCTCGAAGCTGTGGAGCAGAAGTCTTTCTGTGTTGCTGCATAGCATAGGGGTTGTCCTGGCTCAACATAGATGACCCTTCCACCGGAGAGCAGAAGCTGTCGTCTGAATTTGTTCCAGATGTACTTGTGACAGCAGGTTTCAACTCACAAATACGAACTTGTGAAGTTCCCACTGTAGGTCCCGCATGGAAAAATTCAGCCACGCCGTTCCCTGCTTGCACAGCTCACGTAGCCTACGTCCATAAAAATACCACCGTATTGTTGTTGCAGTAAGTCGGACAGAGGACCTCTGAGGTGCATCATTTCCTTAACTGAGCCCTGGACCGTATATCATCCATCACAAAACTGACAGGCTTTGCTTCATCCACTGTTAAAGAAATAAACTTGGGCTTTCTGATTTCTAGAACAACCGTGGAACAGTAGCACGGCGCCAGCCACTGTGAATTACCACCATTGAAACCAGTGACAGTAGTTGCACCAGAGGTGCCCTGCAGCAGCCCAGAAGCTTCCCAGAAGCGACCAGCACCTCTGTTCTACCAAGCCTCTGCTAGACCACCACGTGAAGCTGGCAGGAAGTCAGGCAGGAGACTGGTGGTTAATTTTCAAAATAAAACACCACCAGCGCGCTCTGACTTGTACACCAACATTACATGAACCTGCGGAGGGTGTCTGTAAACAATTCAGAGGGTTTTAGGAGAGATTTGAACCACATACAAGGAGGGGATCAGTTCCTCAGTCAAAAGCGAAAAAAACACAAGCATGGTGAGATAATAAGCTTTAGAGTCCCATTTCTATTGTGCAAAACATTTTAAACAGGTAATCTTAATGCACATCAGCATTTAAGTTATTACTAAAGTCTCTTTAAGCAGCAGCACAAGGAGAAGATGAGGTGCTGCCACCCAATGATAAATGCAAGTTTAGCTTTTCACTTCTAATTGATTACAGCTCACGGTGCTGCAGGAATCCCGTCAGCATCACATGATGTGTTCCTATTTGATTTGTCATTTCAGCTCGGTCAGCATCCACGTTCAAGTCACAGCAGCATCTATTTCGTTGCTGAGTTTCTCCAGCAGCTGCGTCACTGTGGCTCCAAGGAGAAAAAAACCAACCAGTCAAGCATCCTGTCCCTGAACTTATCAATTAATGAAATGATTTGCACTCATGGATGTCTACCAAGCCCTCGTAAAGATCGTCTTAAACGCCACTTTTGTGTTATTTCTCTTCAGACAGCATCCTTCATCAATAGCGACATCGCTATCTACCTCCAGCAGTAAGATGACCACGACAAAAGGTGATACTTTCACATTTTCTCTTTACTGAACACACTCATTAAACATTCATGGTGCCAGTCAGAAAAGTAAGTGAATCCATATACTAACTACTTCAGCTAAAGCTAATGGGAGCCAGCAGTTAACGAGTTTGGAGTTTTGGTTTGGAGCTGCTTTGACTGGCTAAAGACACTCAGACACTATGAGTTTGCTGTTTGTTCCAGAAAGATAGAAGAAGTTATAATTGTTTATGAGGTCAGTATATTGTCTGGTGTTGTGTTTTAGATGAAGATCAGATAACAGTTTATGAAAACTTAATGCAAGAAGCTAATTCCTCATGGTTCACATACGTTTCCTAGCTGATGAAGAACAGGCTTGAATGTGATGAACCAGAATTAGGTCGTCAACAAGCAGGTATTCAGAGCTGCAGCTGACATCAGGAACTCCTCTGCTTCCACCGCAGCTCCTGTTCGTTTTATCCAGGCTCTGTAACCACAGCTCATTTAAATTCTCCCCTGCAATTTCCTCTTCCTTTTATATGTTGTATAATTAGGTCCAATTATTGTTGGTAACTACGGGTAAAGAGCCTTTCTTATCAAGGTCAGAGTGATCTGCCGAAGAGCTGACCTGCCCTCTTCCCTTTTTTCCCTGTAATCCATTTAATCACACCCAGAGCCGCTCTACCCCTGCAGCCTTGGCGAGATGATGCCACGACAATGATGACAAATGTGACAAATATATGCGACTTGTTGTTGACATGTCTCACGTAACCGTGACCTGAGATGCGCACCGATAACTCGCCCCATCTACTCTTCCTCGGTGGACGCTGCAGGACAGGTTCAGAGCAGCGTTTTCCTTTTACTTTATTTTATTTAAAGAAAGGAAACACAAAGAGGGCACCAGTCAGGTTGAAGACTATTACTTTTTGTTTGTTTGAGGGCTAACAGCGGTGCCCCCACCACCAGGTGGCGCCACCTTTGTGGCCTGGCTCTGATCCCATCTAACAAGTTCACATCTGCAGACACACTCCTTCTCTTGTCTTTCCACTTGTTTTTCGCTCTCATGCACTCAAACACATCCAAACTGAGACCATTTAAGCGTCTCTGGTGCTGAATACGTACGAGTCTATTTGGTTCACGGGAAACGTGGCTGTGAATCATCAACAGCTGGTCTCAGAGGCTCTGAAAAGGTCACGTTGAGTATAAACAGCAGCTCCATCACCAAATTTAAACCTGAAGTCCACATTTTGGATTCGCTGCTAACAAGCTGATGGAGATTTCCCATTTACCAGCACTGGAAATGCTGGTCGTTGAAATAGATGTTCAAGGCTTCAACATTGAGATGATGAGGAAATGGTATAAAAGATCCATCATGTTAAAGTAAACAGAAAGCTGCTATCTGACTTTCCGTGCACTCTGCAACTCAAATAAAGAATAAAAACTACAAATAGAAGTGACAGGCCTCCGAAAACACCATCCAGTTGTCATGTGACACCAGAAGGGGGTGTGCAACTGTGATGGCAAATTATCACTGACTCAGACCTGACTCAGGCCTTCTGCTCAACATTTAGGTGTGCTGAAGCACTTAAACATCTAAAGCAGGACAGTGGCCCTCCAGGACTGGATTTGGACACCCCGTCCTTACAGTTCTGGATCCAAGACTCGGGTCCGTCCCCCAGATCTGCAGGGATTCGCATGTCACTCCATTTTGGAGAGGAGCAGGTTTGACGTCTTTTCTTGTGAAAGCTGTGAAAAGAAAATGAAAAGAAAACATCCCAGTGAGTCTAATTAAAGATGTTTACTTTTACTAGATTTTATCTCACGGACTTTTACGACTGTTTACACACGTTTGCTCAAGTAACACCTGATTTGTATAATTAAACATTTCATTGGGGACATTTTTTAACACATCAAATAATAAGTAATCAAACTGAGGCATTTTCTTTTCAGCATTCAAACAGTGATTTCTGCACATTGCGGGGAATTTGACAATCCAATTTCAAGGACGTTTACTCAGGATTGTTTTGATGCTGCTCATGCAGAAATGCACACGTCAGTAGCGATCGCATGCACAAAGCTTTCCACTTTTACTCTTATCTGTATGCCTGAATTGCTCTTTCAGAGGGGGTTTGTTTTAGTTATCATTCACAGCATGATGTGGGTGACATATTCATCATAAAACTGTTAAAATTGTTAGGAGGACAATATTAATAACAGTTTTTAGTGATTCTCTTCATGACAAGCTCTAAGCTAAATGTTCTCTGTAAAATCTTTGGCCTGTTCTGTGAAACAAAAAGAAAAATGAAGCTACAGTTTTGATGGACAATAATTCATTTGCATGTTTAGACAATGTTTCAGGGAACCAAGAAAAATAGTTTCCTTTTCCTTTTTTTTTTTTACAAGATTCACTGTTTTCGCTTTCTGGGTTTTGAAAGACAAAGAGCAGACCAGGCTAAAGCTACAAAAAACACATTCATCAGACAAATCGCTGCGCTGTGGAAGGACTTTTCTGCTAAATAAGTTAAGCTAAACTTCCCGTCTTATAGCTGTTTCAGTATGGAGTCAATTCAGAGTCTAATGTATAGTGACTGAAAACCCAGAGTCTGAGAACGAGCTACAAGACCTCAGCTAAGTCCCGCCTCCTCTGCTGCTGATTGACATGGCACTGATTTGACAGCTCAAAGAAAAGGCGCAACAGACAAAGACGATTTGAAAACTGAGGTGGTTTTAGGACTCAGAAGAAAGTGTAACGGAGAAAGATGATTGATTCTGGGTTTTGGTTCTCAGATTTCAGATTTAGATTCACAACACATCTGGCTCTGAATTACCGCCGTACTTCAGCTCTTCTTCTGGCTTCCAAGACTGGAGTCTTGTAAACTGAACATCATATTTATGCAGTTTAAACAACCTTCAGTGTTCTGAAAGTGGTCGTTTGCTGTTTGTGTAAATGCTTCACGTGTTTCCTGGAAAAGCGTGGGTCTGAATGAGCCCATGCACGTCATCCCTCCATCTTCAGACGGACATTGTCCAGCTGATCAGAGCCTCCCACAGCAGAGCAAATGTGACAATGATCATAAACAACGTAGAGCTCAGTGCTGCGTCTGATGTGCTCTGTATTTAAGGATCTATACTCACAAAACAGCAGCGCTGGCGAGTGTTCAGTTATCCGTCAGGAGTTAAGGAGTCCTCACATGTTGATGTTAATAGCTGTGTTCAGATGCTGAATGTCCCCCTCGGTGAATGTTGTCTGTTTCTCTGGCTCGTCTTCTCTCCGCTGGCGCACTGCAGATTAGTTGGCTTCCACCAGTTGGTACAGTCTGGAGCTCCAAACGTTCACTTAATGAATTGGCAGTCATCTGTGTGCATGTATGTGTGTGAGAGGGGCCAGCGAGATGCTAAATTAATAGCAGTCATCCTCACATGCTTCCCTCTGCTAGCTAAGCCTGCTAATGAACAGACTTGGACGCCTGTGGTCAGTATCAAACAGAAGCACGTGCTCTAAAGCACCAAGTGGGTTCAAAACGACCGTGGTTTTGATTATACCCCCAAACACAATCATCCACGCCTGTGCAATGCTGAAACACAAAAGCAGCTCCTTAACGGCCAGTTTGGTTTCTTTTCATTAAACGAGCCACATCTCACGCTTATACCCTCCCTGAAAGAGCTACAACAACAATGCAGATGACAGGTACCCTGGTGGTGATCAGGTTTGCACAAAAACACTGCTCACACCTGCACGGCGAACACATGAGCAAGAAGAGTTGAGAGAGAGTGATGCCTCCGGGGTGCTGTAGAGGAGCGAGGGGACCCACCCAGCCCCCCATCCTTCATCCCTCCAGCTGTTACTTGCCATTTCCTCGCTGTCATCCCAACGGGCCAGGTGTGTGTGTGCGCCTCCGCAGGCTGCAGAGCTTTAGCTGTGGCGTGACACGAGCCAGGCATGTGTGTGTGTGTGTGTTGTCACATTTGCCGAGGCTGGAGCCAACTCCAGGAAATGGATTGGCATGGAAGACCTCACCAGGGATTCTGGGGGTGAACATCAAAGAGTTCCTTCACAAACACACACACACACACACACACACACACACACACACACACACACACACACACACACACACACACACACACACACACACTTCTTCCTTCTCTCCTACCGCTTTCTGCTTCTGGACATACTCTTTAAAGCAACCATGCACATTCACACACAAACACACCAGTGCACATATGGACTCATATAAAAGAGGATCCAGAACAAGCAGTTACTGCAGAAACGGGAACTTCCACATTATTAGTGCCCCCATGAAACCATCGATTGTGGAGAAAAGCTGGATCAGTTCATCTTCACCGTTCTGGGGGACCTGAAAGCAGGGGCGGTCCATCAGGGACAGCAAAGCCTCCTCTGCTGGCCTAAACACCATCAGAATCATTTACCAATGTTTCATGATATTTTCCAATAATCCATTTTTAATAAACATCCAAATAGTTCTTTTCCTGTCACAACTTTTCCCTGCTTCTAGCCGTGTATATTTATGTTGGAGTTTTTATCCAGTCATATCTCCGCCATCATTTGTTGCTAGGGTCAAACAAATCTGCCTCAAGGCCCTCAGAAGTCGTCCTTCTGGTGACCGTAGCCTCGGCTAAATGCCAGTGAAGCTGCCTCTTCAACCAATCAGATTTTGAAAGTGTGGCCATCTAGCAGGCCTACGATGATGTCAGAGTTTTCATGTCCTTTGATTGGATGGTCAGAGAGTGTACCAGTCAGCAAGTCGCACTGGCAAAATGGATTCATGCTATTTGTAGCTGTTTTATCAACTCACAATGGCTGAAGGAGGGGAAGAAATGGATTTGGTCACAGATTTACTTAAAAAAGCCATTTTCAACAAACTTTTCAAGTACAGCTGGACATCGTTAAGAAAGAAGACCCACATCCACTGCCAGCAGTTTAAGGCCACATGCAGCCTCGTCCTGCTTAACGCAGAGTTACAGACCACTAGTCCATCTGTCCCGGCTGAAAACAGAATGGACTGTATGTGATGTATATGTTATGATTGATTTGTGTATATATTGATTGATTTGTGGTGCAGCTGCACATTGGCATGTTTAGCGGTGACCATCCCTGTGTCCACTGCTTCAGTCGACATTCTCAGCCCTGAAGAGAATTAAAACTTATGCCAGAAATACGACAGGACAGGCTCGACTGAACGTTAGCCTCGCTGGTTATGTTGGAACTAAGATCTGTACGAGTTATTAAACTCTTAGGGAAAGAAAGGAGGACGGTTTTTGTGTACAAATAATCAGGACTTTTGGTGAGCTAAATGCATTTTGTTGCTTGATTGGCATTTATCCTAACTACATGAGTTACCTGTGATGCAATAACTCATTTCACAGCATTTCTGCATAATATTGATGTTTTATGGACCCATGCTAATGTTATTAGGAGGTGGATGAAATCTGGCAGGGTGCCACTGAAGACCTAGGTGTGAACTGCAAACCGCCTGAAAGAGATCTGACCAGGAACCTGAGGCCACGTCCATCACCATCATCGTCGTCATCGTCATCATAAGAATCTTGCCATCATTGTTGGATTTAGGGTAGCCTCATTCACACAGCTAGTTTGTTCCACCTCTTTAGCATCTGTACTCTGCCCTACTGTACTTTGTGAAGCACATGGAGGTACAAAAGGTGGAAGGTTTTGATCCACTGCTGTTAAAACACTCTTCCACCTTGGAAAATGGTTCACACTTCTCAACCAGAGAGGGGTGCTAAAGAGCACCATCTTATGTGGTGTTGTGGTGTTTACTTTTTCACTTATTCTGAGTGGCAGGGGAAATTCTTAAAGGAAGACTGTTGGATTTGACTCAATTTGGTTTATCTTATGCCTTCCTCTTGTTCCTGGTTCATGGTTCTAATTCTAGTTTTGTTTCTTATTTTGTCCTGGTGTCTGTCTTGTTTTGGGTTTAAGATGTTCTGTTATTTTTTCTTTTTTTTAAATTAAATACATTATGACTTACTAAACAATACAATTAGCAATTTTTCCTCCATATTCCTGCTATTCGAGGTCTGATCATAGACGGATAGAAGCTGCTATAGATCCACCCCAACTACACATTGGCTAGCACTTGCTGTGTAGCTGCAAGTTGATTGGTTGAAGTGTGCATTGAAGTGTCGAATGTTGAAAATTTCTCAACTTTTGACGGAAGCAACCAACAATTCATTTCAGCAATGGGTGATGTCACCGCAGTCAAAGGTACAAGCAGTTCTACTGGTTTTCATCGGTGGACAGGTCTTCTGTCTCAGTCTCTCTTGATTCGGGGTGAATATCATTGGTCAGAGAACTAGACAGATTTTGTGCACTTCCTGTTCCGTTCACAGTGTGGATATAGAATTAGAAATAAAGAAACAGGAAGCAGGTGGCAGGAGCAGCTAGTCAGCTTCAGTGAAGTGGAAGCGAGAGGCTCTTAAATATCCCATTTAACACAAATGAGTCTGTTCGCTGGCATGACTTTAATGGCATTTAAAGGTCTGTCTGGTCACATTTTTAGTGACCAGATCGCTGAATCTGCAACACACATTTGCCATGAAGGAATCTGAGACACTCAGCTAGGTATTCTTTTTCTTATTACTGATTCCATCACACAGTATAAACTAGAAACAATGGTGAGTAAGTAAGCAGTTAAAAGGACACTGTGTAGGATTTTTTCCCATCTAGTGGTGAGGTGTTATACTGCAGCCATTCTTCATTCTTTATCCTTTTTCCCAAGACTTGTTTCCGTCTACAGTAGCTGAGAAATGTCATTGATCCAGGAAAAAGGGGAAGTCATCAACCAACACAACTTCTAGCAGTCTTCTTTCAGCTGATGAGGTTAATTTTGTTAAATGCTTGTTCTCACTCATCAGTTCCTTCCATCTGGAAAAAAACAATACCAATGTTTACACATGTTTTGGATTGTCGTTGGTTGCACGCGCCTACTAGATGCAACTCATATATATATATATATGTATGTATGTATATGTATATATCTTCCTACAGAGCCAATCAGACAGCTTCAGCTCATCCAGAACACTGCTGCTAGTTCTAACAAGAACCAGAAGAACTGAACACTCCTGGTCTGACATCCTTCCACTGGTTACCAGTTAACTACAGAATAGACTTTAAAGTGCTGTTAGTTTACTAATCTCTGAATAATCTGGGTCCAGAATCCATCACTGATCTTTCAGTAGAACATAAACCAGTAGAGCTCTGAGATCTTTCGGTAGCAGTCAGCTGGTAGAAGCTCCAGTTAGCTATGCTGCTCATAGATGGAATAAAGGTCCTCTTGATATCAAATGTTCTTGCCCGTGCTTTTCTTTAGTTGGATTTTACTGCACTGTTATTACTGTTCTTTGTCTTTAATCCTTTTCTGTCCAATTATATATTTAATTATTTTTACTTCATTATTTTATTATTCATTTTTTCTCCTCAGCCTTTTTACTCTTTCAACTCATTCACTGCTAGCAAAGCTTCCTCCTCTCCTCTATCATGTGTC
>JBAMYA010000001.1:15856384-15879806 GCA_037176975.1 Arrhamphus sclerolepis | reverse complement strand
GTGTATGAAGAAGGTGTATGAAGAATGTGTATGAAGAATGTGTATGAAGTAGGTGTATGAAGAAGGTGTATGAAGAACATGTATGAAGAATGTGTATGAAGAAGGTGTATGAAGAAGGTGTATGGAGTAGGTGTATCAAGAAGGTTCATAAACCTTATGTAAGGTTGTTGTGGGTGTATGAAGAAAGTATTTGAGGTAGGTTCATACACCTCATGTGAGGTTGTTGTAGGTGTATGAAGTAGATTCATACACCTCATGTAAAGTGTATGAAGTAGATGTGGTGAAAAATGTTTTCAGGATGAGATACAAACTTTCAGATGCTGAAAAGTAGTTTAGACATTGATCAGTGTGAGTCAGAAGTTTGGTTATCTCTATTTCATTCAAACATGGTTCACCTTCCCTGTCGCTTCCTAATCCTCCTTCCTCACCCTCTTTCCTTATCTTTGTTTTAGGTTTCTACCCCTCTGACTCCTCTCCTATTTAGCTCCACAGTCCTCCCCTTTCATCTATCTATCCAGTAGCCCTCACACCTCATCTTCATTTGTCTGGCCACTCCCAACCTCTCTTGTACTATCTCCCACCTCTCCGCCTCACCACATCCCTCCTTTCTCCACACTCCTCTTTTTCTTCTCCTCTTCCTTCAGACAGAAAGCCAATTGGAGCTGTCTAAACAAATGAGAGGTGTCTGAGATCATTTAAACAGCCATAAATAACATCAGCAGTGGAGGCAGACGATGAGTTGACCCCGCCGCTGAACGAATAAACATACTCAGCATTGTGCACACACTGACGCACACACATGCACACACACCCTTAAGTGGACTCCATTGCTAATTTGTCTGATGGCGTGTTAAGGGGAGATAAGAGCGGAGGCAGGAATGTGGCCTGCCTGAGATCCATTAGCACGCCTCGTACTGTTTTCATCAGCCAGGCTTCGGCTGCACAGCGTGTGCCGCTTTTGTTTGGATGCGGGTGAAGTTATAGCTGGAGGTAATGGTCTCTGTGTGATTGTGCACCTGAAACAGTTAGTTCAGAGTCTTGATGGAGGGATCATTCCAGCTAACGAGGCTCTGCGAGGATGAATGGCGTCCTTTTTGTATTGAACGAACACTCGCTGTTCACTGGTCTGAAACCTACAAATATGAAGACCGCGCATCATTCGATGGGAAGTGGGAGAGAAGTCAGATCTTAATTCATTAAGCTTGTCCATGACTTGAAGAGAAGAAGACGAATGGTGATTTTGTTCCTGGCCAGCCTCCTCTGTACCTCTTTCTCTGCCAAGTAGGACATTAAATAATAAGCTTCCTCCCTCCTCTCTCTGTCCGTCTGTCTGCCTGTCTCTTATTCTCATAGTCTATGTCTAATGTGTGTGTGTTTGCCTGACTTACTGTCTTTCTCTCTTATAAATATTTAGGTAGGAATGAAACACTGGCAGCTTTGTGTGGAGGACCTCATACGCACACAGACACACATCTCCACTGCTGCTCTGCCAGCTCCATCTTAAATACTACAGAGTTGGCACTTGTAATAAGCCTCTGCACATCAGGCCAAATCCATTTTAGGAGTTGCCAATTTCATTCTCGGGACGTTTAGGCATCTATGCGGGAAGGTCAAAGCATTCCTGTGGAAGCCCATCTCACTCCGGAGCAGAACTGGATGAATATGAATGTTTTTCCTCTTGTTGAAATAGCCATCATGTTTCAGTGGTTCCCACACAGTGGGCTGGCATATGCTAATATGCTGAGTAAATATTCATCCAGCTTGACACTCTTGGTGCACAGAGCTGGAATTTTCATATCATTTGGAGTTCCAGTGTCATGTTATCCTAGAAATGATATTTGCACAGATATATGCGAGGGCTGTACTGCGTTGGTACGATGTGCAGCATGTCTGTGTGCTTTTGCAGCTACAGCAGTGTGTGTGTGTGTGTGTGTGTTCAGTATTCCCTGTGGCAGTGTTTTATTTCACACGATGATGCCACACATCGACACTGCCGTAAGGTGCAGTGGGAGTGAGAATGTGGGAGTTTTGTTTTATATATACCGGCTTTGAACTCCTGATTATGCTTATGATGTTGTGTGTGACAGACTGCCTCTGGAGGTGCTAGAGAGCGAACAGGAGCCCTGGAGACATGTGCATTGATGGGGATGGCGGTGGTGGTAGGGGTGGTTCATGTGGTCTTTGCCTTTTGCTTACTTTTTGTGGAAATGCTTTATTTCAAAATCACTGCTTCTCTCACACCAATACTGAACGGAATTCACACAGACGTTATCTCAGGACTCCCTTTTTGGGGACATTTGGGAGAAGAAAGTAGCCTAAATATTACATAACCATCCACATGCACCGGGGCAGGTTTATGGCGGTGTAAAAACAAACAAACAAAAAAACAAGCAAAAGGATAGCGTCAATAATGAGCTCATAGAGGAAGGTCTATCTGGGTCCAAGTAGTCAGGGAAACCATCTCATCACTGATCCCTAGAGCTCCCTCACCAAGACCACTGGAAGCTCTACCTAGAGGACATTTAGGTCTTCTGAAGCCAACTGAGATACAGAATCTCTCCAGAAAGCCCCAGGTCTGCCTTGCGGGCACCTTCTGACAGCTCTGCTGGAAAGTGTATGAAAGGTATCCTGACTGGATGCCTTAAACCAGTGATCTTCAACCCTGGCACGTTTTAGATGTTTCCCTGCTCAAACAAACCTGGCTCTAATTAGTCGGTCATTGACAGACTGAAGGCCATCCAGTCAGGTGTTACTGATCAGGAAAACATCTAAAACAGGTCCAGGGTCGAGGAACACCACCTCAAACCATCTAATCTGGCTTTGTTTGTTATGGAAGAGCAGTGACTATACCATTAGCCCCTCACCCAGCTGTCCCTCAGAAGAAGCTCATTTCTTTGTGACCTCATTTGTTCAGTCACCACAGCCACTTTAAGGAGGTGAGGGTCGGAATGTAAATGGAGAACTTTCCATTTCTGCTCACCTTTCTCTTCACTATGGATCTGCCCGTCAGTCACTCCACTCCACCCTCGCTCATGAACAAGACCCTTGAACTTCTGCACCTGAGGCAGCAATTTATAATCCAACCTGTTCCACTGAAGGACCACCGCTCAGACTCAGAGGTGCTCACGTTCATCTCAGCTGCTTCACACTTGGCTTCAAACCGTCCCAGGGTTTTCTGAAGGTCTCCGTTTGAGGAAGCCAACACGATGCCATCTTTAAACAGCAAACATGAAATCTTAAGCTGTCTGCCCAGAAGAACTTGAAATCAATAAAGAATGTGTCCCACATGAAAATGAACCCCTCATAATAGTAATTAATAGTAACATTAATTACAATCATAAACCAAACCTTTAAAATGGTTCATTTTTACTCTGAAGAAATACCTGCTTTGGCTTCAATGCTCTTAAAAGGTTTTAAAAATTAACTATATTGCTTATAACAGCTACAGGTGTGCCCCAAGGTTCTAGTCTGGCTCCTATATTGGTTTTCCATTTTTTAAAAAGACAGTAAAGAAGTAAAGACATTCAAGCTAAACTACGTTTCTATGCAGATGAAACAACCATTTATGCATCTGTTCCCTCTACAGCAAAGACAGTAGAAGAACCTCTACAAAGAACTGAGATGTTGGTCCTAAATGTCCAGAAAACAAAGTTTAGGATTCTATCAAATTATGGAATTTCTTTTTCCCTCTGATGGAAAGGTTGTCTTCCTATAAATATGTGAGAATAGAGATAAATAAAAAGTTTATATTTAATATACATGTTTCTTAATAGTTTAAAAACTCAAATTGAAGTTGTTGTTTTTTTAACGTTAAAAGTAAATTATGTTTCACGTGTTCTGCAAAGGAAACTTTTGCATCTGTTTTCACGAGCCTTGATCCAGTCCATCATTCTTCTCTGCGTTTCATTTCAAATGCAAAATCTCTCGCCACTGCATTCTTTACACTTGAGTTGCAGCGGCATCCTTAGCTATTTGTGGTCAAAAAACATTTATATGAACATCTATAAATCTGTGTTGGGTAAACTCCCAGAATACATCAGTACTCTTCTCTGTGTGCCTCCATCTGGTTCTCGAACGTCCCCCGGGCTTGGACGGACCTCGGCAAAACAGCAGTTTTTCCACCATGTATCATGGTCGTGGTATAATTACCAATAAGTTCTCGAGCTAAATCTATTAGTGATTTAAAGAGTATCATAAAGAATGCAGTAAGGCAGAAATGTCATGGCTTTTGTTGGGAGGCCGCTGTGCTTGAATAGCTGTCATTCTGTTTTATAGTTGTTTATGTATTTCAGTAGCATATTAAATTTACAACCACTTTGATTACATAGATTTATCATAAGCAGGCTAATAAGCCTAATGTGGTGCATATTTGTCAGTCAAATGAAAATGAAACAATTAAGAATTAGAACCAGTGTAAGTATTCAATGTTTTGAGTATCAGTATATTGCATATTGTATTGTATCTGTATATTAAATCTATGTAATCCAAGTGGACGGAATTTGTGTACGCAATTGAAATACATGAATCTGTGTGAAGTGTTAATCAAAAAAGTCTGTATTTTCAACTCAAAATGGAAAATAATCTGGTAAAAGAAGACGGATGGATCTCATCACTTGAGGGCAGTTATACTGTACTTGTTTCCACTGTGAACATTCATATCCAGCCTCCATTCACCAGGAGGAACCTCCATCTGCATCCACATTGGTCATTTATACGGCTTCAGTCAGTTCAGGTTATATAAATGCTCTGAATTTATTACAATTCTGATGTTACAAAAGTACTTCCATCAATACGTTTGTCCAGTTACCACTTTAAAATCCCTAAACTTAAACATTATACAGCTATAAAGAAGATATACATCACGTTCCTAGAGAGGCAAATGACATGCAACACACTTGCATACAATAAAACAAAGTAAAAATGTTATTCTTGTTCAAACCAACATTGACTCTTACAGTTGTGCTTTTGACGGTTTCAGCAATTCATCGTTGGAAGGTTCATCCGTCAGGGTGAAAACGAGCAGGAGGAACTGAAAAATAAATGGAGAATTTTGACCATAGAATTCTTTATTCTCCTCAAGAGCCCAGAGCTTTCAACTTTTCCTCAGAACAGACCAAGTCTGTCCTCACTCTCACTGTAACTCTGTAAAATCGAGAGACTCATAGTTTCCTCCAAAGCCTCCCAACGAGAAACCTGCTCAGCTGCCCTGTGCATTCCAGTTCAAAGTCATAGCAGGCCTTTTAAATAAAAGCTTAGGTCTATCCTTTTTTTAAACGTGCCCTATTTCAACACACCAGTGTATTGACAACTTTTGCTTGAAAAAGAACAAATATTAAACTGATCTGTGCAGGGATGCCTCGTGGGTCCTACAATCACAATTTCATTTTTAAAAAGCTGCTATTTGAAAGCTTCTTCAAGTTCTTTTTAAGTCAGAGCCAGATGAAACATTTGATTTACATCACCATGAAAGCCATTACCTGCTGGTATGGGTGCAGGTGTGGGGGCTGTCCTTTTGGCGTACCCCCTCCTTGCTCCAGGTTTGCTCTGGTCCTTGGATTCTGGGATGGTCTGCGTTCTGTCAGGTCTGTGGTACGGTGCACTTTCGCTGCGGGGGACTGGTTAGGCTGGATGGTTTCTGTTTGGGACCTGCAGTGCACTGTTGGAGCTCTGCTGCACGACACTGACCCAACTCACCAGCACCAGTTATGATCCAGCCTAATGTACTGGTTTTGATGTTGGAGGTCAAAATCACTGCTTGACGTACGTCTATCTGCTGGAACACCCACCACAGCCTGACTGTGGTGGGTGTTCAGGTGGCATTCGACTGTCCCCACGGACCTTCTCTACGTATCCAGAACCATCTTGAGGCTCCACCATGAGACCAGGAGGATGTCTGGTCTCAGGTTGGAGATAACCATATGCTGTGGCAACCTCAGCGGTTTCTCCAGAACTACAGTCGAATGAAACTGGTCTTGATGTGCTGCACACCCAGCTACTGCTGCTGATCCCCTGCAGCAAGATTTAGGTGAAAATTATCTGCAGCTTGTGCAGGAACTGCTTAGTCTCGTTATAACACCATTTCATCATATGTCACATCACTGAAACTAATATTTAATAGAATATTTTGAGGATGAACGGCAAAGACCAAGAGTTTCTTTGAAAACGTTTGTAAAGACTTTTCCAAACAACGGCAAAACTTTTCAGTTTTATCAATGCTGTGTGTAAATGTGGGGAAGGGATAGCACCTCTGAGATATGAGCATATGAGGGTGGACATGCCCTGAGAGGAGCAGCAGCGAATCAACGATGGGACAACCCGAATCTGCACTAACTGTAAAGTCAGCAGGTTTGTGTATGAGTTTGTCCAAACGCTTACAATCTTACTGCATTTTTTCAGCATCACAACCAGATAGGATTTTCCTGATTTTAATAATACTTGGATGAAAAAGAGTGTCTAAAAAAACACTTGAGTCATGTTTTTAAGACATGCTTGTAATTGAACTGATTTGTTTCATCTGGCTTCCTGGATAAATATAGCTGGGGGTCATCTGCATAGCAGTTGAAATCTGTGCAGCGTATCCCGGTTAATAAAGAAAGCCCATAAAGGATGAAAATGATTGGCCAGAACTCAGAATCCTGTGGAACATGAGAAACCTTGGTGTGCACGTAGGAGTCATCGACACTAAAACAGTCCTTGGGCTAAACGTTTAATCCCAGAGTCATGTCAGATCTGTTCTCAGGGGCAGAAACAGGACAATGCACCATTTTATTCTGTTCCTTCCTCCATGTGTGGCTGGAGGAAATGATCACCCACACCTGAGTGCTACCTTTTCATTCCAGCTCTGAGTCGTCCCTCATTTCTCCTGCATTTGCAGGAGGTTGAATGCACCAGTCTGGTGGATTCCAGCCTCAGCTGACCCCCGTGATCTATGAGGATTTGGGGATTGTCTGCCAGCCTGCCCTCCTGATCGCCACAGATTCACAACATGGGTTCCTTCTCCCTTTTGAACTACTGGAATAAATGTGCATAATCTTCTGAATCCAAGTTCTGCTTGCGACCCTTTTTTATCTACTGCAAAAGCAGAATCTCATAAATCACCAAAGAATAAGGATCTATGGATTATTCAGTGACACAACAATATAGTGTTGGTACATACAGTCGCATCATTATTATAACCTCAATGACATTTGAAAATATTAGCTTGTTTTAAGGTCTCAGGGCCGCATTAATTACTGCAGTCTGATATGATGATGTGGTCCTGGAGAAGATCTCAGGCTTCAAGTATGATGGAGACCCAGTGCCTCCATTACTTCTTGTTCAGCAGTCAGTGGTGAGATTAACTGGTGAAGAGCAGGATCGTTTGAACGTACATACAAATGTAAATGTTTATTGTTTTATTGACTTTTAGACATGTATTATAATGGCACTGACTGGCAGAGGGGGACCAGACGTCCTGTTCTGCTCACTGATGTTAGCATCTGTAGAAATGGTTTTCTAATGTTAAGTGTTGCTAAACATACTCTTAATACTTCCTGGTTTTCTTCTTGGCAGGTCAGAAGATGGAGGTGGGCAGATCGATCCACGTATCGATGACATTGATGCCAACGTTGGTATTGATATTGATCAACACACGTGTAATGAGATTGATACTTTAGACTTAACTATTCCATTATTTCACACAGCTGACAATGAGGAGAGATAACTGAAAGAGGATGAGGGACCTTCAGCGTCTTTCTGTGGTGGAAGATGATGACTTTAGGAATTTTGAGAGATAAAACACATTTTATTACAATGATTTATCACCTATAAACTTTGCCCAGATTTTGTCCTGGGTTTTAACCAATGAAAATTCCAAAGGAACAATCACAAAAACACTTAAAAGTTCTGGAAATCCAATCAGATTTACCCATTTAATTATGCATCCACCTTAATTATTAAAAAGAATTGACATCTGTGTCGGTGATAATAACACTGTATTTACTTGGTATTTGGGATCGGTACCAAAGTTTGTAGTATCGCACACCGCTGGAGGCAAAAGAGTGAACACACCAAATTATCTGCCTAAAAGCTGCTGAAGCAAACCATGACAATGAGGATGGGGGTGGGGGTTCAGGACAAGATGCAATACTGGGTAATGTTGTAGAATGTGTTATTGCATGATTTATAGTTCTGAGTGTGTATATTTATGTAAATATGAATTCTTCATGTTTCATTTGGTGTGGGCTTGTGTGAGTACACCATATCTTAGTCTGGACCCTCCCCAGTAGGCAACCGATTTATTGTCTCTATTGAGTTGCTTACGTGTGTTATTAGCTCGCTGGGAATGTATCACAACTTTGAAGAGTAACCACTTCTAACACCATGTGGTAATTTCTATGATATTAATAAGTAAGTTGGACACCAGCGTGTCTTCATCCAACAGGCATCTATTTATTGAGCCGTTTCCCAGGTAACGTACAACACACAACCAGCCTCTGGTACGGAACGCCCAGAGGACCATACTACGGCAAGTACGTACCTACATGAGGAGGTTTAAAGGGCCGTTGGCTACTTTCGCTTGGGAGATGTTGGTCTGCTGTAATAAGTATTATTCTTGGAACTTTAAATTCTCAAGTCTCAAGCTTCTTTACCTGAAATGGAAAGCTGCCCAAAAGCCAAACTGACAGATGATCAGATTGATGGCAGTCTGGACCAGCCAATCAAGCATGTTCTTCAATAGATCCAGACCAGAAGGAAGCTCAGCATCCCCGTCTCCCATCCAAACAGCTGCCCAGTCACACCTCACCAGTCTCTTCCACGTCAGTTATGGACCTGACAGCCACACTGTCATCTCCCGCCACATGACAAAACACTGACAACCTCTCTTCCTGCCCCTCCTGTCTCTGTGTGTCCACCAGACGGACGAAGAGAGAGCTGAACCACTGAATCGTTTAATTATGTGAGATTCTACAGCACCGTTTCAACCTCAGCCGGGACTCAGGAGAAGGTTCTAGTGCTGTCAAAGACATCTTCCTTTTACCTAAAATAAATAAATAAAAATAATAACAATGATAATAAAAACTAAAGACCAGCTGTCCTCACAGCACAAATCATGAAGGTCTTGGACAGACCAATCACCAACGTCCCTGGAAATCAGGAACTCTCCACTGACTCCAAACCTCTATTGACTCGCTTGTTGAAATGTCCAACTTTGCAGCAAAAATAAACACATTTTTACAGAATGATTAAAAAGTAAAATGCCTTTCATCTCTAAAGTTAGATCACAGTTAGGTTTCCATGGCAACTGTACATTGAATTGCTTTGTACCACAGCAGATAAAATTTTATAAAGCAACAAATGTTTTCATAAATAGCAGGCGTGGTCTTTTGATTAGTGGCCAGCATCATTTCTGCCTACAAAAATAAGCTTCAACAATTACTCTTTGAAGTGACTATAATACCAACTTTCCACAACTACAAAATATAATTTCTGTTGGGGCTTAATGAAGAATACTTGAATTGAGCTTTATTAACTTATGTGAACAAAAATTAAACAAAATATATAAAACAAAAACAAAACAACAAACATAAATCGTAAATCAGAAGTATTTGCTTCCCGTAGTCATTTAACTTTCCCTTTAAAGAAAGTATATTTGTCGATAACTCTCAAACAGATGAACTCATAAAAACACCCAGGGGGCACTGTGCTGAAGCTGGCAGATATTTGAAATTTAATTGTTTGCATCCCATGGGTGCATGGCAGGCAGCCTGGATGCTGAAAAGTCGCCCAGCATCAATTAGTACCTCAAAGAATTGTTTGGCTTGGAACAGAGCTCATCTTTGTGCAACCCTAAATCAGAAAAAAGTTGGGACAATATGTTAAATCTGAGCAAATAGAAAAAAGGGGGAAACAGCAGGTTTTACATGAATGTCTATTTTGTTGCAGACAGTATTTGTTTTTCTCATCAGCTTCATCTAAAAAACAAAACAAAAACAACAACAAACATCCATTTTCCATTTCAGGCCTGCAACACAGAAGTCGATACTTTAAAAAAGGATCGTTTGGTAATGTTGCCATTCCTTCTTCCAACAATTAGAGCCCATTCTGGCCTTAAGAATGCAAAGTGATTATTTGTTTCAGGTGTTAATTTGTCTTATTCTTCTTGCAAACATTTCTTTAGGTGTGTAACAACACAGGACTGTCATTGTCACGTTCATCTTTCTGAATTATCTAACGTTCCCTGCTGAGAACAAGTCAGGACTGCAGACAGGCCAGTCCAGTACCAGTATCAGTAGCCGTACCAGTACCAGTACCAGAAACCTCTTCCTCAGCCTTTGAACTGTGTGCAGAAGGAGGAGAGTTTTATGTAGTATTGCTGAAAAATTCATGGATAGTCCTGGAAAGTTTCTCTAAAATCTCAGAGTATGTTGCCATGACGGAGCTGATGAGGCTGATACAACCCCATTTCATCATGGAACTGGATTTTGGACTTGTTGCTGATGAAATCTGATTTATGCGTTTGCGTAGCAGCAACACACATAGCCTACGCACAGCCCCTATGCCGTCTCTGGCATTTATACTTCTGTGTTATTGTTTGCTTCACTCTGCAATTTCATCACCAACCACTAGATGGCAGCGTAGGTTCTTTTCTGCAGTGCTGTAGCTCAGGGTGCCGAGTTTCCTTTTGCTTACTTCCTGTATGTAGCTATAGCAACAAAGAAAATAAAGTGCATTTTACTTGAGTTGGAGCTGATGAATGTTGCTGTTTTTTACAAACATTGCAGCAAACCATCGTTCTATTTGACTTGAAAACAACAAACAACAATAAACAAGAAGAAATAGCAAGAGAAAGTACAATCATGTCTCAGGTTCACTTCACCATGAGGTGTAGCTACATTTGGAAAGGGGTACGCGTCAGTTTACAAGGGATGTGAGATACCACTGATTTCCTTCCCGATCCAATACCAAGAACAATTCTGGTATTGACTTTATTGATCTGATACCGTTACTTATAAGAAGCTTAAATGTGTTACAGTCATATGTGACATATGACTATAGCTGGCAGAAGAAGAAGTAGTTTCTATCGAGTACGACGTAGCGTCCAGCAGGTTCTGACCAGATTCTGATGGTATAGTTACTTCCCACTGTTTTCTTGACAATAATAAACTACACGTTTAATCCCAAATTATAAATATAGATTTTTTTTTAAATATGGCAATCAATTCTAGAACATAAATATCTATTAGGTATTGATATTCCACTACCCATCTGCCTGCCTAAGCTGCAGCATTCATACGCTGCAGATGCAACGTAGCTTTGACATCAGTGTTAACAGTCTGGATTATTTATTGTCTTTGGTCCGGAGCACTTGACACCCATTTATCCCAAAAAGGATCTTGAATACTGATTTGTCTGATCACAACACACACTTCTACTGCGTAATGGTCCGTCCCAGATGCCTCTGACCCCAGAGACCTTGACACCAACTATGAACAAGGTTAGAGACCTTTTATCTTGGTTTTCTTTGTGTTGCTGGCCAAAAATGCAATAATTCATGTTTATTAACAAACTAAAATGAAGTTGATCAGTGAAAATATTATATCTTCAGTTTGTACTATCCTGGAGTGCTGCAATATGAAAGTTTAAATTATTCTCCGTTAACACAGAGTTTATGTAGCAAACAGAATAAATCCATTCTTGGGGCAGTCCAAAGGACTTAGCTTACACACCTCATAGTTTATCTAGTGACATATTATTCACAAACAAATTTGTATTTATGATGCAAGAGCAGTAATATACAAGTACAGAGGTCCAGTTACAAAGTTTATCTTTGACAGCAGTTTCTATGAATACAGCCTCTCCCTGCAGGATGTTTAGCTAACTCTGTACTTACATGCAATGAATCATGGACATGATCATTATGTCCACATTCTTCTTATTCCAAAATATAAGGTTATTCTTTTTAAAATAAAACAAAACCTATTGCTGAATAGAATTGATAGTGTCTTGATTAAAAAAAAAACAAAAAAAACCAACAAAAACTGGCAGATGTCCATTAGCATCAGTCTCATATGAGGAGCGCTCAAGAGAAACTACAATGTTGTATGAAGTATTGAATTAAAAAAACATGCAGAAGTTTTGTGGCAGCATCCAGAGAAAGCACAGAAGAGTTTTGCATTCAGACAACTCTTGGCTGCCATCCACTCTTCTGTCTGTATTCTGTGCTGTAACCCAAAGAGGTTTAGCGGACACTCTTGGAATTTGAATCCAGTGTTGGAGGAAGAAGGGAGATGTGGCTTCTCCGAAAACCCAGCTGTACTTACCATTTTCTTGATGTCGCTACAGAACTACGGAAGAAAAACAAATAAAAAAATTAAATCAGGGTGTCTATCTTTTTATTTTGGCAGAGTAAGTGTGAGTGATAAGAATTTGGATGGCAGTCGTTTTTTTGGAATTACCTCAGGACTTTATGAAAATTTATCTCTGGTATTACACAGGTTATTTTTTTCTATGGTTCAGTGATTAGGTTTTGATTAAAAATCAAATGAATGGCGAGATGAAAGGTGGCAGAAACCCAGGGATGGGGAGCAGGCGGAAAAGAGATGAGTAGACACGGGAAAAAGGATTAAAACGACCCAGAACCCTTTGATGCCTTGGGTCTCCCTCCCTCCTCCGCCTCCCCCTGTGGTCGCCCAGCTCCGTTCTGTGGTGTCTGAACAGGAGACGTGTCATCGCTGAAATCATCTCTGCAGCTTCTGAAAAGCTCTTGGCCTGGAGGTTCTTAGTTCGATTTCACCCTAATGGTGCCCTCTTCTTCTTCTCCTTTCTTACTACCCCCATTTCCTCCTCTTCGGCCTCCCTCTCCCCCCTCAGATTCTGCCTTCCTTTCAGCCATGCTCAGTTTTTTTCTCACCTCCTCCCTTTCATTTCTCTTTCCTCCCCTCCTTCTCTTCGATCTCTCTTAATTCTCGCTGCCTGCTCATCACAGGGACAGTAAATCCCCTGGTGGTTGGAGCGCAGAGCCACGGAGCTCTTTGATCATTCGCGGGGAAAGCGACGCTCCGGCTGCCGTCCTGGACGGATCTCAGTCTGGTGAGGCTGATGGAAGAGGGCCGTAAGAGGGATTTCGTAACACAACCAAACCAAACATCTCAATTTATTTACTTCCTCAGCCACGGTCTTTCTTTTCTTTCTTTCACTTGCTCTTATACATTCCTTGATCCAAAATATGCTCTTTAATCTGGTAAAATTAGAAATTATCATCAAACAAGAAATATGGATTTATGAATACTGATTTAACATGCGCCGTTCCCCTCGCAGTGACTTGAAATGTAATGAAATGATTCAGTCGTTTATAATGCATGAGTGCACGGCTTGTAATCAAACGAAATTGTGTTGTTCACTTGCCGGGGAAAATGAAATAATGATAATGTTCTTCAAAATGAATGCTTTGTGGGATTTCAATTCAGTAACAGTGAGTTAGGTGAACTAATCTCATTGCACGTAATGTATGATTTAGCTTCCAGATATTGGGGGAAATGCATTTGCACGCTTTCATATAAAAGCACTTTTCCAACAACTTGAAGCAGGTGCTGGGAAGAACTGGTTTGTTTTTGTCATGTCCACAGAGACGCGTCATTAGGTCACTTCTCTTTAGCCTGTTTTCATGAAGGTTAGTCTACAACCGAGAACTTAAATGCAGTTGCAGACATCTCTCAGCATAATCGCGGTTAAAACAATTAATTTAGTGCAAACTGTTTGAATGTCTATCCTGTACATTCCTCCATCACATTTACAGATAATTTCTAGACTGCCTAGAAATCAAGACGTACTGCTAGCAAAACATTTGCTAGACGGACTTTTACCCAAAGGTCTTAGTCCAGATGGTAAACAAATAAGATGGCTGCAGGGAAGGAAGGTTATTTAAACCATCATGACAGTCAATTAAAGACTTGGACTTCCATGACCATTTACAAATGGTTAGAGACTTCTGCTAAACTCGCTCTAACGATAAAGGAAGCTATTCAAGAAGTAATCTGAACATAATTATCTATAGCTGTCTAACGTTAGCTGTAGCCAGCTGTGTTACACGTAGTCATGTTTTATGTTTAAGATATCGTTTGCGTGTTTGAGCACGCTGGTTACTCTCATTTTCTCCTTGGCTCTGATCTATCAGGTTAAGTCTCCACGCAAGAACACCATCGAAGCCACAACATTTGAGCCCAAGGACAATATCAGTTCAGTTCAATTCAGTTCAACTTTATTTAAATGTCATATATATCACAATACAAATTGTCTCAAAGTGCTTTTCAGAGACCCAGAGTGTGACCCCCCCCCCCCCCGAGCAAGTATTATTAAATATTAATATATATTAAGCAAAGAAAAAGTGGAAAGGAAGAATTCCCTTTGTAGCGGGAAGAAACCCTGAAAAGGACCTGCTTCATAAGGGGGGGGGGGACTGTCCTGCAGAAGACCAGTTGGGTAAAGAAAGAAAAGAAGAGGGAGACAGGACGGAGAAGATGAAGAGCAGAGAGAGGAGAGACACAAATATATTGTGACTATTATGTACTTACATTTACGACGGATACAGACACGACTACATGAGCATGTGCAGGCCAGAGGGTCGGACAGGTTAGCTGGTCTCAGGGACAACCATCAGTCTAGTAATCAGTCAAGTAAGGTTTAAAGCTAATATGTTGAATCCTTGACTTAAGTATAACTAACAAAACAGCAAGTTTGGACTTGAGTGGACCCGACCAAGTATGAGCTACATACTTGATCTGTTCTGGCCAAGATTTCAAACCTTTGATCTGGAAATGTGAAATTATTTATCTTGTTTTAAACTGACTTATCCAGTCCATGATACACTCTTAAATGTATAATGAAAATGCCTTTCATGCCTTAATTAGGAAATCTTAATTAGGAAACCCGATATTTTGCATTTCACTGTTAAAACAAGCATTAAGATTTCCAGTTTTTATCTTTCACTATCAAAATCTTGTTTCAAGTAACCACATAAACAAACTACAGTAAGTCATATTTTGTTTTTAATTATTTGATCCAAAATTCTGCTTTTTCTTTTTTTTTTTTAACCCTAACCCAAATCTAAACTGGAAACAAGATTTATTTTCAAATAAAAATGTCTTGATTAAGTTTCACTGAGAGTTCAAAGTTTATTTCTTGTATTTAACCAGTGTTTTTCTTTTCTTTTTGCAGCTTTCTCCTCCATTAAGTCAGCTCTTGACATAAAATGCACGCTGAGATACTTTGCTGTCTCCGCTTGATCCATGTTTGATAGTTGGAGCAAATGTTCATCCATGGATTCGACCGTTCTTGGCTGGATGCAGAGTTGCGATGGTTCCTTGACTGCACCTGGATTCTCATGTGCAGGTTTTGGCAACACATGATGGAACACGGTTGATTGTCTTGTCATGAGCAGAAAAAACAATCAATGTGCTGCTGATGCATCCAATAAGTGAGCTGAATGAAAAGAAAACACTGGACGGGAGTTGGCTCCTCTGATTCACTACAAAGTCGGCTCATTTGTTAGCGACACATCACTGTCGACAGACACGCAAATGCAGTCATCCCAGATCTACCCGCTACCTGTGACACTTCCTTCCAAACATTATTTCTGAGGCTTGAGTCTTTCTGTGACCATCGGCTAGCTGCCTAGCTGCAAACTGATTGGATGACACATATGTGTTGATGTGCTAAAAGTATAAAATACTCAACTCTTGTTGGACAGTAGGAACCAATGTGATGCAAGGAAACCCAGAATTCATGACGGCAACAGAAGTCACCCCATGCACAGCCTTTGGAGAGCCACGCAACAACGTACATGGGATCTACAAGAACAGACAAAAAAGCTACTGAGAAGTGGCCATTAACAAAATAACATGCTAGACACCATTAGAATGAAGGTTTTAGTTTGAATTAGTGGCCTCATTTAGAAGTTTATATATAATTCCACTTGCTACCATCAAGTAATATAGTACTTGAATGTATAGATATTAGCTCATGGGCGCCCTCTGTCTGGCTACAAGTGCTTTGCATTTCTGTTAAGCACGCATAGCACGCAAAGCTTTGTATAACAAGGTTTAATGTTCATATTTTGAACATAACTGCTTTGTGATGAATGGACACAGTGATAAAATTAGTTACAAGACACGTAGATGTAGTTTCTTGTGGTAGATATGCAGATATGAAGGAGAAGCATATGTTAAATTAGCTAACTAGCTTCTGTGCTTAAATAATTTGCTCTTCTTTTGTAGTGTGCTGTATTTGAGCTGACTGTGGAGCCGGTTTGTACCCACGAGTGCATGTTCTGTGTTTATCCAGAATAAACAGCCACATCAGATGATAATTAAGCCTTTGTTCATCATTCACAACACAACGCAGAGTCCGAGGGTTGCTTCAACCAGCCGGTGGATGTTTTGGATGGTGGTGATGGTGCCAGTTCTCTGACAGAACCAGTTCTTGCATTTAGCACAGTTTTGGGACCTGAGAAGACTCTAAAATAGGACTTTCTTTGCAGCTGGCTGTTGAAACAAATGATCAACTTAAGCACTGACTCTGAAACCAGCCCTGGAACCACTGTGGCAGAAAAGACACAACCTTAGAGGTGAGTTTATTCTGCAGAGTCTTTAAATGCAGCCTTTGGAAGGTGAGAAAGGAAACAATTTCTATTGAATGTGAACAGCAACTCTTAAATGTTTATACAAATGGAATATATGGAAAGTACAAAGGACAAACGATCCCTCATCTTTAAGTTGACAAAGATATATTTTAGGAACTGCTGTCAAAGGATTTAGAGACAAAATGCAGGACAAACAGAACCCATTCCATCTGATATCGATATCATGTTTGTTCATGTATTTATCGGAGGACATTAAAATTCATTTGCATTTAACACTGTCTGAGTTGTCAGATGCAGGGAGACAATATGAGCGTTTAATAAATGTTCCAATCCTCCAAATCCCTCTGCTTTTATGTGACATTTGGTTCAATACACTCATTATGACAGCATTTAACGTGCGACTAAGAACCCCCTCCTTATACACACACACACATTTCAGCGCTGCTAAGGAGTCCTGCTCTGAGATATATCATACGAAAGCACCACACAAGGTTCGGTTAAGCCTGTGGAATTGATGTGCCCCTGAGGTTGTTTTCTGCCGAGCGTTCTGCCCCGAGGAGGGGGCTTGTGAGCGGCGGCTGCTGCCAGGGTTTAAGCTTGTCATCAGACTAGTGAGGTAAATGCACACATGCAGACAGTGGGGGGAATAACAACAAATTCAAGGTCACAAATGCACAATTGCAGAGTGGAAACATATTCCCTCCATTATTTCCTTCTTTCCCTTTTGTCTGCCACCTCACGCAGAAACACTCACCTGCGAACTCAAGGTAAAACCTGCACAGCGTGTCTCTGCCTCACGCTGGCTTAGCCTCAGAGCTGAAGAACAGTGAGGGGATAGAAAGTGGGGATGAAGACGTATGACAGGAAAACTCTGTAAACAAGCACTGACACACACACACACATTCAGGGCATCAAGCTGCTTCTCGGCTGTGGTAAGGTGTGGCGTTTCATGCCAGACAGGGTGTCCTGTGCCGCATCCTGGTCTCTCTTCTGTCTTGTGTTCAGCACGGCGGGGCTGCTGGATGTCAGTTTACTGTGAAGCGGTGAAGGCTGGGTGAGGAGCTGACAAGCCTCTCCACAGGAGGTGCTGGCATGCCTTTTAAGATGGTGCCAAACCTTTCAGGCCGACAGAGCCGTCGCTGCACCGCTCGCTGCGCTGGAAGAAGCTGCGAAGTGCTGACTTAGTGGTGTTCAACACATCCGAGTTGAGTCGGTGGCTGCTCGACGCTCGTGTCTCCATCCTCATTACACATTCTGCATGTTGAACACAAACGAGGCAAAGTGGAGAATTCAGAAAGAACAAAGTGTGGAGGCAAAAGTTATTTCACAAGCAGTCACACTGGAAAATATGATGAAATGTTACTGCCACCTTGATGAAAAAACAACTCTTAAAGTACAAGATTAAAGTTGTAATTTCTAAAAGGGCTAAAGTTATAATATAATGAGAAAACAATTTACAACAATACAGCTGTGAATTTACCAGAATTCAGTCGTCATATGTGAAAAAGCTCAAAAGTGTAGAAGAAGAGACAAAATATTAGGCGAAAGGGCCCCTGGGTGGTTCAGTGGATGAAACAGGTGACCCATGTACCGAGGCTATGGTCCTCCTGTGATGGTCGTAGGTTTGACTCAGGCCTGCTGCATGTGTGCCGCACCTTCCTGTCAGACTTAGCTGGAAATAAAAACCACTAGGACCACGATGTCTTAACAGACACATACTTCATTCTTCATGTGAATGAAGTCACAATATCATTAATATTATTGTGCGTCCCAGCACATCCATAGGATAACTTCCTTTTTTTTTTTTCCTGGGACAGTCTGGATGACGACCAGGAAGTCTGGTTGGATAGCCAGGGACAGTCTGGTTGGATAGCCCGGGACAGTCTGGTTGGACAGCCAGGGACGGTCTGTTTGGATAGCCAGGGACCCTCTGCTTGGATAGCCAGGGACGGTCTGGTTGGACAGCCAGGGATGGTCTGGTTGGAAGACCAGGGACAGTCTGGATGACGACCAGGAACAGTATGGTTGGACAACCAGGAACGGTCCAAACTGCATCTTTCATTAGGACGAGCCCAAAATTGAGCTCCAGAAATGTCCCCCACAGATCTCATTACCAGATCTCGGCTATGTCCCGCCTCCTCTGCTGGTAATTGACATGGTGGGGATTTGACACTCATTTCAGAACTGCAGCCGCAGAAAACAATATGCATAACTGAGGAAGGTGATTTTAAAACAGACATGGTTCTAAAACTGATAGAAGAAGAGAAAAGTGGAACTGAGAAAAATGACTGAAGTCTTGGTTACAGGTTTAGATTTTCATACTCAGACTTTGGATTTTGACTCACAATACACTGGACTCTGAATTGACACCATAGAAAACCAGCTGGGAATTAGAGCCTCCTCTGATCTAAAACATCCACTGAATCATTGTCATCCTGTATATCCTTTAGTGAAATCAGTGAAATCAATCACCTTCACCCATGCAAGGTCATCCAATTCTGCAAGGACATTTCTGCTTTGTTATCTCAAAAATGACAATGGAGTGGGGAGAGAGAAATACTTTAGAAGTTGTTAATATTTCATTTGCAGCATCAAATATAGACACAACAGTCCAAGGACTTTTTAATGAGAATGAATCTTTAACTTATTATTCCTGCACTAAATGGCAGAAAAAGTAGCTTTGAACATACTGGAGAACCAGTCAGCAGTCTCCAGTATTCACCAAAAGGCGAGCTTCTTAACCTGGCATTGATGGAGTCTAGAGGCCTCATGAGAAGGCTGCTAACACCAGTTAGTGTAAAATAAAAGTATGCAGGGTTAATAACGTGTTTTAAAAAACTCATGGAAAAAGGAGGGACGGGGGGCTGAAGGAGCTCAGACCAAACATTAATTATGTCTAACGGTGGAATCGTTGAGCATGCAATGGCACGCACAGCGCCAGCTTGAAAGCAGCCCATCATACTCTAATAATAACAGTAAAACTAAAATGATATTGAGATAAATGGAAATGCAAAACAACTTTGCTCTTTGGCATTGTTACATTGAACTTCAGGACTTTTTTTTTTTTTCAATAGTTTAATATAACTTTTAAAACAGTGTCCTGCATTTTTCACATGCAGTGCACTTTCATCATTTCCAGTATAATATGAACAAGTTCAGTAAAATTATGCGGGTTTATGGGCATTAGTATGTATGGCATGCTATTGTTCCAGCCTCTGTTCTTCTGGGAAAACTGTCCAATATTTTGGAATATGGCTGCAGAGATCTGCTCAGACTCGGCTGCAACAGCATTCATGAGATCAGCCTGGTGGTGCTGCATAATAAGGTCTTTCTGCAAGCTTTCTTCCCATCCAGGCCCTGTACCCACTTCCTCATATTCAGGGTCATGGGGGTCTTGGATGTCGGATCTCATTGGGTGAAAGTCAAAGGTAATCCCTAGACAGGTGGCCAGACTAATGCAGGGCCACATAAACTCACAAGCCGTCCTTTTGACAGTTTATTTCATTCCAAAAATCTTGGAAGGAACAAAATCAAACAATAACAGATTTTCAGATCTTCTCATGACTCGCTTCATTCTGAGACACATATGGTCAATCACTTGCCAGTACCAGTCTGTTTGACACTTCAGACTCAGGTCTGATACACTTGACCGAGGTTTTCACACCTGTTTGTGTACTTACTGACACGTACTTCGCAGTTTGCTGATGCCAGAAACTGAAAATGTGAAACAGCAACAGCTTTTTAATGTGACCTCTGAAACATTTGATGGCATGTTATGTCAGAATACCACCTTTGTTCAGCACCACAGACAGCGAGCTTGCCACTGCTGTACAGCCTTCTGACCGCCCACTTATGGTCATCTGCTGATTTGCCTGCACGAGGGGGTTGTTTTTTTTGCAAGCAGAACTTCTCTTTTGTGTCATGGTGTTGTATTTGAAAACTCTTGCTTCAGCTGGACTCCTGTCATCTGCTTTTTGGAGGTTCTAATCCCACATATCTGGCTCATTACCTACTCACTGTCTGGTTTCTGTGCGTAGCTACTCTGTAAATTTTGCAAACAATATCTAGTGATGGCAAAGATGCTGAAGAGGATACTCAGTTTCTGATTGTGTAGGTCAGAGGTCAAACCAGAGATGGACTCTTGAGAATGCTTCTTTTCTGGACTGAACTTCTTCTAAACATGGATTGGGATACGGGATAAAATTATTTGACAACAATGCCAGATATCATTTGATTGATAGCCAGCATATCCACTGGCAAGCTGTTATTGTTTTAGCTATTGAGCGCTTAGCATTTTATTGACTTCTGAGTATTGAATGAAAAGCTAACAGAGCAAAGTCGTACTTTAAAAAGAATATGTTTTGTTGTGCTTTTGTATTGTGTTAACAACCAGCAGCAACCATCCCACTTTCTGGTTGAAATATATATATAAAAAAATGCACTTCCTCGACTGGCCACTGGGGGCTGGCTCCAAAACAGAGCAAATCTTCATTGACTCCCGTGTTAGAATGGTCAGCTTTTCACACTTTTGATCTCTATAGTTAGATTTAACATCCAACTCTTTTGGGGAGGTGAGTTTTTTTTCTTTTGTACCACATCAGATAAATTTATACAAATCTGACCCATAAACCGGCCAGACGTCAAGTAACATTGTTTCATCGACAGCTAGCTGTTGCTTTAGCTATTTAGCATCATATTGACTTCTGAGCTGTGAATGAAAACCTAAAATAATACATTTGTATTGAAAAGAATGTGCTAGTGTGTTTTAATTGTAATAACCAAACACTGTCACTGGCTGCGGTTCGTCTGGAAAGATCCCAGGATGAAGCTTAGCTTACCTTAGCAGCGCTAACAGCAACAGTCTTTTCATGTTGCAACCAACACAACATTTAAGACCACAGGACCTGATTGACTGCAGGTCCCAGCATAACCCTGGTTGGTGTGGTGGTCAGTGGTTAAGGGTAGCTGTAGCACAGCCTGGTGCTCCACTAGCCTGTACGAAGCGGGGAGCTGTTGGCCATAACAGCCTTCTCCACAGCACCACTCACCTGAAGAAGCCGAGCTGCTTATGGAGAGTAATTTTAGGACTCCAAGTGGACTTATACTGGCAGCTTTATTGCATTTTATATGTATAATTCCAGAAAGAAGAAGACATGGCCAGACTACAACACGGCTGTCACGTGATCTCAGAGCCTTTGGGTGAATTTGTCATCCTTCACGAATTTGTCACCTGTAAGCTTGAAGTTGTGTTGAGGACTCAGAACCGAACCACAGCCATTCTGCATTCTGTGGTGGGGGGGGGCTAATGAAGTCCATGGCATCGTTCATTTCACCCGTCAGTGGTTTTGATGTTGGAGAAGATCCACTCAGGAAGGCTGATCCAATAAAAGCATGGTAAACAGCAAAGCTCTCTGAGCCACTCCAATCAGCTTGAGCCTTTTCAGGGACTGAGTGCATGAGGTACTAAATGTGAAGCTCAGTTCTTTTGTTTCAAATGCATGGAAATTTTCATTGTGTAAGTGTTTAGGCCTGAAAAAAAACACTCTGTAGCATTACACAGAGGCTGCAAAATCTGAAAAAGGTTTAGAAATCAAGAGGTCTCCTTTCTCTCCATCTGGCAAAGCTGCATACACACCAACGGGGAGCAGTGGGGCTCTTCTTTGACCATTACTCATGGGAATGAGTGCTGAGCGGAAAGTGCTTAGTAGAAAACAACAGGACACTTCCACCCAAACTCAAACATCATTGATCAGCCTTGCAGGATGTGAACACACATGTTTGTGCTCATGGCCACTGGTGTGAGTGTGTGTTAAAGCAGAAGGAGGGAGGGTGTGATTTCTCTCCTGTCACTTCTGTAAAGTGGGCCGCGGCTCTTCCAGCATCTCCCTGACCTTCATGCTCAGTTTCAGTGCACTTACATCACCCATTTCAAACACAGACCTTCATCATTTTTGAATAGATGTGCATGAAACTGTGTGTGCGCAAGATGGGGAGAATGGGCTGTAGAGAGTGCAGGGGTCGTGTATCTGAGTTACACCATGTTTAGACATGCAATTTTCATTCTGCACCTCTGCACCCTCTCAGACTGTCAGGGGTTTTCTTTTACAGTTTCTTCTCTTCATTATACTACATATGTAATGCATTTCTACTCTGGACCAAGTGAATACATGCAGACTTGTTAACAACACCGGTCTGTCAAAATGAGTCTTGCAAATTAATGTGGATTTGAAACAGTTTTTAGATGTTCTTGGAGTATGACGGTTGTAGAAGGTAGGATTAATGTTAGAATCGCCTTACCCCTCCATCAAAAGCAACGACAGAGGTGGTTAGACAATGCACACGTCTCTTAGCTACTCCCTGTGGAGATTGTATAGACTCGACAAGCCTGGGAGGAGACCCTGGGGTAGATAGAGGACATGCTGGAGGGTTTAAGCATCTCAGAAAGCCTCACTGCTTTTAAAAGATACAATAGGAAAGGCAGATGGTGGAACAGGTAAGGAAAGAGGCTTCGTTGCCTTTGCAACTCTTAAGATGCCTCATCAGATGGATAGATTCATGAAGATTCAGAAACAGGACCTGGTTGTAGGAGGGTAGTGTCAGGCTTGAAGCAAAGGCAGACACAAGCGCATACTTTGCAAAAACAAGAAGGATTTAATCTTTAGGATAAAGGTATGCGTTGTAACGCACAAAGACAGGGTTGTGTTAGTATTCATGTCTGAAACAATATAACACAATGTTGCTGGGTCGGTGCAGGGTATATATAGGGAGGAGACCAGGTGAAGCAGATGAAGATGATGATGGCAC
>JBAMYA010000001.1:15845619-15856284 GCA_037176975.1 Arrhamphus sclerolepis | reverse complement strand
TTTTCTTGCCACTGATGGCGTTGCCATGTGCTCGGGGGTCAAGCTCTGGGTTTCTCAAGCTCCTAGAGATGACTTGTTGTAAATAGGCGCTATATAAATAAATTGAATTGAAATTGAATTGAATTGAAGTGAACCGTCAATGCTGGAAAAGGGAACCTCAGTCCAGTTAATATGTCAAAATGTTAAACTTTAACTAAAACTGTATTCTGTAACCCCCAAATGCTTAATGTTGATATTTTTTTTATTTTTATCCAAAAATATCATAATTACATTCTCCATAGCTGACGCCATAATTTCACCAGGGAAAAAACGTTTGCACTGGATTAAAAAATAATCCCTTGACCTCTGTGTGGGCTGAAATAGGGAAGGTAATTTGGACTGGAATTTTTACTTTTCAAATCACAAACATCGTCCAGGTCCGAAGATAATACCAGTCCAGATAATACCAGTCCAGATAATACCAGTCCAGAAAACACCAGTCCAGATAACGCCAGTCCAGATAACGCCAGTCCAGATTATACCAGTCCAGATTATACCAGTCCAGATTATACCAGCCCAGATAATACCAGTCCAGATAACGCCAGTCCAGATAACGCCAGTCCAGATTATACCAGTCCAGATTATACCAGTCCAGTGTGAACAGCAGATGTCAAGTCAAATTGATGTTACATTAAACTAAATAAGAAATGAGTAGGAAGCTTTAGATTAATTACTTTTAAGTTTCAGCAGTTTACATTCCGAGGCCTTTTTTAAAATAATCTTATTAATTGGATGATAATTAGTTTTTTGCAACATCTGTTCTCTCTCCAGACACAAGGGACATAAGATACTTGAAAAAGATCACAGAAAGTAAGTCAGTTTATTTCTCCACAGTTTTATTTTAATATAAAGGTTAGAAAAGTTACCTGCTGGTCAGTGTTGCAGATTAATTGTCTGTTTCATTCAAATTCAACAATGACATCAACATTTTCATGGTTTTGTTTTCCAGTTATACCATTTTATGAAGTCAGTAACGAGGCAACGAGTGTCACCAGCTCAGTTTTTAAAGAGGAGGAGCAGCGGCTCGACTGAGTCCTCCCTCACCCTGCTGATCTGGAAGTCTCGCAGAAATAACAGAACCAGCTTGATAAACCTCGACTCAGTGATACATTTCTACTTTTTTATAAATGCACTGAAGCACAGTACCTCTTCGATTTCATTTGTTAGGCCAAAAAAAAAGGAAAAAAAACAACATTATTTTATACATGAATATTAATTTCCAACTCTTGACGAAACAGAAGTCTTTCATTGTTTTGTTTTTTTAAATAAAGTGAAATCACATTCATTTAAACAGTCATTACACATTTGTAATGATATACATTTACTATGAACAGAGAAAATATTCATTCCTCTAATCAACAGCCTCCTGTTTCACTGGTAGGAAAGAATCTGAAGAACTGGATCCATCGAAGAGGCATCGAGTCCCTTAAAAACGCTGGATTTGACCTTTTGAAGGTCGTTTTAGTCCGTCTTTGAGAAGACCAATGCAGTTATCAGTTGTGATGTAAACCACAAGTTTATAATATAATATATGACATAACATCAGTTACCAGGATGAAAATCTGAATATCAAAAACTCTGATTTGATTGGAATCAGGAGCTAGAAAATCAATTTAAGACGATATGAGACATGTGATCAAACATCGATTGATTTAGACAGATAAATGCTGAACAATCTGTTTTTTCAGTGAAATTAGACTACAAAAAGCCATCTGATAACATCTACTGAGACCAATAACTGATGTCTGATTGATATCTAATTTTCTTTTCATTTTGTGTCAGTGCTGTTGGATGATTCATCATCAACTCGATGTTTCAGCGTAGATCGATGGATATTTACACCCAGAGTAAGTCAAATAAAAGCAGGCCTCCTAGTTTCGTTATTACCTTCACATTAGCACACCAAGGTTGTCCTCAACGGTGTCCTTCACTTCAAACACCTTCCTGCATGGACACCAGAGAAAGTCCTTCAGCTCACTTCTTCACGTCTCCGACTTTTAGCTGCGAGTTTGTGTCTCCAGAGACTCTCTTCACTATTAATCATGTAGCTCATGTTATGGTCCTCCAGCGTCTCCCCAGGAGCTTCAGCCTCGCAGCTCCGTTTTCTTCCACGTGTAATCTCATCACCACCAACTATTTTGTTTCGGGCCCCAACCGTCTCTCACTGCACTAATTATGAGGCAGAGCAGTCAAACACCATTTTTCCTGACGGCCTCTCTCTCTCACACGTTCCTCCCTGCTGTCTCATTTGTCTTCATCTTTCCCCATGACTCAGCTTCTTTTACTCTCTCCTCTTTTCAAGCGTCCTCCCTTTGTCTCACTTCTTTCTCGCCTTCACCTCCTGATGAATTTCAAGCTCCCTCACTTTACTTTGTCTTTTTTTTTCTTCTTCTTCTTTTAGCCAAATTCTCATTTGCTCCTTTCCCTCTCATCTTTCTCTGTTCCTTTATGACTTGGCTTCTCATTCCTGCTCTTCACCTTTTCTCACTTTCTTTCTGACTCCCTTTGCTGGCGAGAAGTCAGAGAGATCAAAGTGAGGAAGAGATGGAAAGAGGCGAACTTATCCCCCACGCATATATCTTTTCCTGCGCTCTATTTTCTTCACCTCTCCAGCTAAATCTTACTCTGCCTTCTTCTAAACATCTCTGCTCCATGCTTTTTCCATTCTTTCCTACCTTTTATCCCGTTTTTGCTGACGTTTTCCTCTCCAGAAATCTCTTGTGCTCCTTTTTACCTGTTGGCACCAGATTGAGTCCCTTTTACCCCCTTTTGTTTTGCTCTCGTGTGATCTGAATGTGTGACGTCACTCTGAGGAATCCGTCAAGAAATGCGCTCAGACAGATGAGGAACAAACACAAATCTGAAGCAGCCCTCTGAAAGATTCACTGGAAGGCAAGATGAAACGAAGAAGAAAGAGATGGGAAGTAAGAATAGAGGCATGCTCCCACATACGGTGGGATTCTCAGCTCCCAGAGCTGTCAGGAGGGGGGCCACGCATCTCTGTTCTCCTCAAATTAACACCTCTGAGTCTGTGTCTTTGCATTGTTTCCTTTTTTGTTTAAAGCAGCTGATCCAGCTGCAAGCACGCCTGAACAAATGGCAATATATGTTTAAACAGATGCAGAGATATTTACACGAAGGCTCAAACACACACACACGCATGCCAACGTGTAGTCTAACTCTTTATAAGATTAATAAGGTCCCCCAAGATTTTCTTTGTTCTCCGAGCTGCTTCATCCATGCCCTCGTAAGTGTCAGTCTCCAGGTGTGCGAACACACGAGACGATAAAGAGCATTAGCAGAGTTCATGTGTGCAACCTCAAAGCATGTCCATTCAGTGCTTTTCTAAAAGGCTACACATGAACAAACATCACACAACTTCACAAATATATCAGGGCTGCAGCAGCGTGATGAAATTGCGAACACATCGCTATAAATCTTTCCTCTTTGCATGAAATCCCGTTCAAAGAATCATCAGAGCCTTTAGACTTGGCTTTGTTAATTTATTTAGTCTTACTGCGCCTGAAGCCAAACCAGTGGGATCTGAACCGTGGACATCTGAAGGATATTTACAGTAATAATGAGAAGTTTGGGAAATTATTGCTATTAACCGTTAGTTTTTTTGGTTTTTCTTTGCATTAGTAATATGCATCGTCATGGTCATCTAAGTGACAATCACAGACAAACATGAGGTGCTTAAGATGGAGCACACAACAAATTTACTTTTGAAAATACCCATTAAGCAGTTAAATAATGATCCTGGAGGTCGGGTTTCGAGCTACTTTGATCAATAAAAAAACACTCAAACATGCTGCTGATGAGAAGCACCCGCTGATGCGAACCTCGCCGTGCAGGTCGATCTCTAAAGACATACGATTAAGAGCAGCTGATTGCATGTAGCTGGAAAGAGATACAAAGTCATCTCAGATGATTAAGACGTCCATCCGTCCACAGTTTGACAAACTGTGGACAGTTTGACAAACTGTGGACGGATGCTAGCGTTCTGGAAGTGGGTGCCCAGCCAGGCCTCCACACAGCATCCTCAACGAGGTCAAGGAGCGATGAGTAACGGTGATTGTGTGTTTGATTCAGGACAGTGGAATATCTGTAACGAGAGCAGCTGGTTTACGGCACCAAGTGATGATTTAGCAAACGTCCGAAAAAGAGTTTACGACAAAAAATTGCTAATTTTCATTTAAAAGTGTGATTTTTGTTTAAATAATTTGTTTTTAGATCACCTATGCAGTCACTCTTATATTTATAGCGCAGGTAGAGGCTTGCGGAGCTCAGGAGGCGATGGGTTCCCCAAGGTTGGGCAGCGAGAGACGAACCCAGCAGGAGCCCCCCGGGGACCCACGTCACAACCAAGCTCCAAACCCTCGCTGGAGGCCGCCCACCACCGCCAGAGACCATCAAACAGAGCGCACGCTTAACGCGGTCAGCATGGCGACGTGAGAGTTCACCGGCAGCTGCGCCCAACTCATACGAGGATGAGGCTGGACAGGGCAGGAGGGAGGAAAGGGAGACGTTCTGGATGTTCCCTGCTGTGGACCGTAGTTTCAAGATGGCAGCGCAACATGGCGATCGCCATTGAATATGCCAACGCAATGTTCATATAAATGGCAAATTCAAGACCTACCAGAACACTGTGATTTGTTGACGGAAGTAATTACTAATTAATAAGGTCATACTTTTGACTGAAACAGTCTGTTTTTGGTAATAGACCTGTAATTTTACAGTGTCCCTCTAAGTGCTGGTGGAAAGCGTCATCTGAATTTCCTTCAGAGTCAAGTGTTATTTCCCTCGATACTTAGTTTCCTCTAAACTTGTAATGAATTGTGAAAAACTTGTGGATCTGTGTAAAAGGGATTCTCTCAGTACCCCATGGTGATAACACATTTACTTTGTAATATTCCTGATGTGGACATATATGCGTTTATGAGCCGTTCAAATGTAATTAGATGCTTTAAAGCAACGACCGCTGGGTGGTGGACTTGTTCATGGGCTGGGAAAAATTGACGATCAAATCGGGAAGCAAGAAAACAGTAATGGCAGGGAATCACGTGGTCTCGCCTCTGAAATAAGTATAAGTTAAACGTGCACGCTTTGGTATCTGATTATAATGAGACAGTCAGTATTTCAGATAACGTTCTGTGTGTGTCTGTTACTTTGATTTGCCGTCCTCTACACATTTCTCTGTTAGCTGTAGTTAATGTGAACTAAGTTATTTTAGCAGGTGGCGACTAAATCTTTGTACTTAGCCTCACATGAGCAGTTTAAGATGACATTTCCTCAATCCATGAAAGTTATCTCTGAATTTATCACCAGGCTAACCTATTTTATGATACCAACTAGCATGTTGGGCTTGTCTGCCCCGCCCCCCCATTGGTCCAAATTCTAATCTCTAACCCTGCTAGCCAAGTCACCAGGGCTGTTCTGTGTGATATTTGATTATGACGTGAAAATATTCGTCTATACTTCTATAACTTTTAACGAGTCATGTACAAAGTAACACTAACAGGAATTATCATTATAAAATTTAAAATATGACATATAAATATTTTCACGTCATTATCAAATATCACACATCAAATATGACACATGAATGACTGGAGAATGGTATAGCTCACAGACCACCATCAAGGCTTCAAGAAGAAAAATCTTCAGTAAGAAAAGACTTTAGAAATGTGACTTTTTATTTATGTATTTCTCAACAAATTTGAAATCCAATTTAATAATCCTCATTTTAAATTTAGAATTAATAAATGCTTCTATTTCCTTTTCAGTGACACTCCTGGTCCTCCAGACATGATATGAGATTCTAGTCCCTTGGGGTCCAGGGCAAAAATTCACACAAAGCCCCTCCAAATAGAGTCCATCAGCCTTCTGATGGTGGTGCAAGAAACTTTAAAAATAAACCTGAGGAAAAATAATTAAGACATATTGTATACTTACAACATCATGTTAATAATGTCATCTTTAAAGGCTTTGTTGTTAATAAAAGGCTACAATCTAAAGCCTGCATTATGGCACGAAGTTTACATTTACAATATAACACAGAGCAGAAATAAATACAGTTTTAAGAAACGTAAAACCTACTCAACATACATGTATAATAAAATAAAAAATAAAAACCACTGGCACACAACATACAATAACTTCCATCCATGTACATTCGTAATACATTATCTAAATTTCTTGCCTTTGAATTCTATAACTTAGCTTTCTTAGCTTGGCAGTTAAGTTGAGTTGGACATAACTTTCATCTGATAGCTAAAGAAAAAGCATCATCCGAGTTATCTGGTTTTATTTTCGGCCTGCCAGCTAAGTAAACAAGTTGACTGCAGGTGTCCTTCGCTGCAAGACTCAACAGGAGCAGGACAGACTGAGCCGTTCCAACTAAATTAGCTTCTGGAGGCTGTTATCTGCACTTCTTACTACTTTCATGATGCCTTTTTTGCTCCTCGTGTTTTTTTTCCTCTCCTTTCTCGCAGCCAGATGGATAGGTTCTCCATTTTGAATGACCATCTCACTTGTTTTAGACGCAGCGCTACTTGCAGCAAGAGCAAGGCTTGAGGGTGGGCACACCTTCAGGGAGTTCTGCACAGAGCCGACATGGTCGTTGCAAACTCTCCTTGCTGTCACTGCTCTGATTCAAAGTTGGTTGCTCTCTGGGGCCCCCTTCTGGCTCGAGGCCCCAAGCACCTGCTGCCTGTTGGCATGCAGCACCTCTGGTTAGGGTGGATGTCCACCAACTGATGCTTAGTAAAAGCTTGGTGATGCAGCATGTCAATAATCCTAAGTGTGCAATTAAATCCAGAATGGTTTTCCAGAAGAAATGGATCGACTCATTCAGAGCTCAGAGATGATGTGAACGTTCACATACTAAAGGGTTCACTTTTTCCCTCTCTACCACTGTGAATAATTCATGGGTTGGTTCAGTTAAGACAAAAGAAATTGTTAATTGTTTGTCTTGCCAGCTCAAGCACATCATGTCCATCTGTTGCTGTGACTAATGTCGGGTTTGCGCTGTCTCAGACCAAAGATAGCCAGTTGTGGGAAAAATGATCCATCGTAGCTCAGAAACAGTGGTGGTACATCTGACAATGAGACAGGAGCAAAGATTAAAGATAGAACCGTCTTGTGACCAAAGATGGCTGCAACGTATGTCAGCAGCGTCAGAAATTTGGAGGAATCGAGTGTGACGGCCTGTCGCTGCCTCTATGATCTCTTTCAGCTAACCGACCAATAGGAACGCACCATGACATAACGTAAACACCAGCACATCTACACAGCACAGTAGCCTAGCAACAACAGCAGCGGATACAACAGAGAACGCTAACTTTAGTCATTAGGATATTAGCAGCAATCTGCTGATGATGTGATGACGCTGTGTTTAGATCTGAAATACACTCAGATTTATTTCTGTCGCAGCCATTATTCAACATACGTTCAATCACAGAGAAGAACATGCTGTAATTTAACTATCTACCGATTTTGCATCGTACAATGTGGCCTAAATTAATTTCAAGACTGTAAAAGTTGTAGAGAGTGAACCCTGCATTAGGAGAAGGTCCAGGTTTATTTTTCTTCAAGGGGCTCAAATGCTTTTTCTTGACCCTGGAGCTGTGTGGTTATAGACTTGTGATGAAAATGGATTTGAAAAGACTGAGGAGATGTGCTCTTTTGATGGAGTAGGGGCCGTGATAGCATGCACACCAGATGCTGACAGCAGAGGCTTAAAAATCCCAGCATGCCTCTGTGCAGCCCCTCTTTACCTGCTGCTGCTCGCCTGCAGTCGTTAACCAAGTCTGCGAGGACAAAGACTCAAAGAGGTGAAGGAAATTTGTAAAAAAGATGAGAAAAATAATATTGGCCAACAGTTTTATTTACTAATCTTTTCCTGCCTCCTCCTCTCAGTTTTTTTTCCCCTCCCTTTCCAATCAAAGTTTCAGTGTGCAACAATAAGACTGCTTACTCTCTCAAAAGCTGTTTAAGTGAATTTCAGCGGCTCACCGGGGAATCGCCCCACCGAGGCTTTTGAAGGCATTGAGGCAGGGAGAGAAAGTAATTACTTTTTTCCCTAAACAGAAGTGGGGCGCGGCATGGTGTGTGCATGCGTGAGAGAATGAATTAGTGTGTGTTTGCATCAGTGTGCACATGAGAAACCGTGTTGTTGGTTTGTGCATGTAGATGTGCAGCCTTTTGGTGAAAGAACAACAAGGTTCTCAAGAGGAGAACAAAGCCTGGCAAGGTCTTTGGTGCTATCATGATCCATGGCTGAAGCTCAAACCTGTGGTAGCAACACCTGACTGGACCTTTTCTTGCTTTTTCATGGATTTTATTCCAAAATAGCTCAAACTGAGAATGATTTCACATCAGTTGTTCTCAGTTCTGTTCAGTAACTAGAAATGAAGTAAATGTCTCTGCTTTCAAATTTATATTCCAAATGAGTGAATGCTGCCTTGTGCTTCAGGGTCTTTCTCATGAGTAAAAACAAGATAAGATCAACAGCATAAGTTTAATGAGCTTACTGGCATGACTGCAGCTATGCATGTGCCAGAATTTGAAGGACTCCTGTAGCGAGGAGGGCACTGAGCCTGAAGTACGGCTCTCAGCACAGCAGCTGAACCAGATTCTATCTTCCCCTCAAAGACAATAAAACACAAGCAGTCCACATATTTGCAGGCTTGTATCCAGATGCAAGGTAAGCTGATCGACTTTCTGCAGCCACAAATCAGAAGAAGCCGGAACGACATGGGGAAAAAGAGGAGTGACTCTTACAGACAGTAAGAATCTAAGATGTCATGATTGTTCATGTCACTTTCATTTTGTTAAGATTCGATCAAATGGTTTAAATTTAAAGATTACACATTTCTTGGGTGTTGAGTCTCATTGTTTAGGTAAAGCAATGCACAGGAGCAGATAACTCAAAACACTGACAGCTTAACAAGTCTTTCTCACAATCTGGCTTTACCAAAAAAGGCAGAGACCGACACACAGAACTCCTCCTTTTTGGGTACAAAGACGAGAGAAAATCACTGTTCTGGCTCCACTCTGATGCACTGAGATCAGGCGTGGACCTCCAGCCAGAAGAATATGGTGCATGAGATCAATAAAGCTTGAATTGACATATAATTCTGTTCTCTGTTTCCTCCTTTGAGCAGCAGATAAAAAGAACACATCTTTTAAGAAGAAAATTAACAATTTCATTGCTAATATACTACAGCTTTTGTACTTCACAGTCCAGAAGTGTTCACTGCTACTTCACTAGTTAGTGAGGCTCCCATTCCTTCTCACAGCTCTGTCAGTGTGTTCCAGGTGATGAACAGTTTCAGGCATCATTTCTTCCTGACAATACATCTTAAAAGTGTGAAACAGTACAGGGATGTTGTTGCTGCATTTTTCTTTATTCTAGTTTGAAATTCGGGAAAGGGCAACCAAACTGCAGGCTAGCCAGTCCAGTACACGTACCCTCTTCTTCCTCAGGCATGTATGTTGTAATGTTTGCAGAATGTAGCTTCCAGCTTGTTGAAAAATGCATGGAGGTCCCTGGAAGAGATGTGGTCTTAGAGGCAGCATATGTTGTAAGGGTATGTACTGTTTTCTCCTGTTTACCCAGTGTGTCCTCTGGTTTTGTCCTGGTTCCCACTTCTACTTGTTTAGTTCTGCTTTTCGGTTGTTCTGGTGTTTGAGTTGGAGCTGAATCCCCTGTGCATACATTTAATGAGCTTATTGGCATGACTGCAGTTATACTTGTGCCAACATTTGAAGGACTCCTGTAGCGAGGACGGCTCTGAGCCTGAAGTACGGCCTGCTAGGTGAACCAGATGAAGAAGCCTGAGGTTAACTTTGTGCAGAAGTGGCGACGACATTTCGGAGCTCAGAGGCATTTGACGTGGACAACCACACAACAGACACGCACCTGAGAGCAGTTAATGTTTGTGTGACGGTTCTGAGCGCCAAGATGTTGCTGTTGGTGATGTTACATCCAACGCTGAAGCTCAGAGGCCTGTGTCGAGCAAAGGGGGCGTGTCCAAATTAAGCCCGTATTGGTCTTCAGAATATCATGTGATCAAAGACAAACAAGGCCCCGCCTCTCTGAAATCATGTGACTGTCTCGTTATGTGATGGCTATTCTTGAAAAGGTGGGAAATCCAGGAAGTGCAGAATTCAGAGGATCATCACGAGCACCAAAAAGACCAAAAACATCAGCAGTTTGAGAGTATTTTGATATCTGTCAATAAGGTAAAATATATCATACACATTTTCAAATCAGTTTCATTGAGGATGTGTGAAACTCAAGGCCCGTGGGCCAAATCCGGCCCACCACTTTGTTTTATCTGGCCTGCCAGAGGAAATTTCTATCTGACAGACTGTTTGATTCAGAAGTGACATCAAAAAGTGGAATAACTGAGGGTGAGAGTAGCTGGTTTATGTCAAAAAAGTCGGGACTTTAGCAAACAAAAAGATGCTAATTTATGTCAAAAAGTCAGGATTTTAGCAAACAAAAAGTTGCTAATTTATGTCAAAAACTTACCAACTTGTAATTTTCTGTGAATATGCTGCAAAAAGTTGATTCCTTCAACAACAACAAAAAGAACCTGCAATTTTAAGTTAAAAGTA
>JBAMYA010000001.1:15824401-15837360 GCA_037176975.1 Arrhamphus sclerolepis | reverse complement strand
TATGAAAGTGCATACATACATACATACATACATACATACATACATACATACATACATACATACATACATACACACACACACACACAAAAAAAAATCACAAGAGGTCACAAGGGCAAATCTGCTTGAAAACTCTAATAAAGCCTTTGCTGCTTTTCTCACAGGAAACATTCACCAATAAATTCTGTTTTGGTCTGAATCAGGCCACAAAATAATATTAGGTTATTTTGTGATGAATACAACCCTGAGATTTGAACAACCAAGGAACGGTTTTATCAGAATAAATCCAGTCTCAAAATCCAGAAAATGAAATGGCCATGACAGAAACATGCCTGTGGCTCTTATTGTGTTGAAATGCCATACATGTCATTTTGTGAACACAAATCCCATCATTCAGCTGAGGCAAAACAACAGCCAATAAAGTCCACACGCAGCGAGGGATGGGGGAGTGCTGGAGGAGTTGTACCAGTGCAAGAACTTCAACTAGGAGGCTGGTGTTGCACTCCCACGAGAGACCATTAATCCACTTTCTTGCTTATTTTGTTATTTGTTTTTCTCTTGGTTTTGTTCTCACTTGCTGTTGATGCCATTTAAACAGCAAAGCTACTAGCACAGCTCCTTCCTCCTCACAGGTCTCCTGGTATATGCTGTCAAACCCTCTTATGGACAGTCTGTGGCCACATACATAAACACACAGCAGATGTATGTGTGACATTTTCTAGAAAAGAGACGGATGCTGTTGTGGCGCAGGAAGACTTTGCCAGGTCTGTGGTACGTGACCTCACAATGATTCAAGAGCAAAGATGGCAGAACGACAGACATCAGTAGGGAGGATAAATGTGTGACTCAAAGAAGAAAGACGCTTCGTTTTCTTGAATTTATTTATTTTCTTTTCAAAGCACACAAACACCACTACAGAAATGCTAACTTTTAGAGTCATTGGTGCATTAGCGCGTTAGCAGCAGCAACCTGCTAACGACGCTGCGTTTAGATCCTGAAATATACTTTGACTTGACACAGTTCCACATATGTTCAATCACAGTGTAACATGCTGTAAATTAATTATTGACTGATTTCAAACAAAGTACTTGTTATACTCATAGTAATAATAATTCCTAATTGTTGACCCATGGTGGTGTTCTGTAGGAAGAATGAACGTGTCAAACCACTATAAAGAAGCTATAAGAAGCAAATTAATGACGCATTTAGAGTTGTGCAACTGAATGTTTTGACTGAAACATCAGAAACACGAGGCCCCTGGCGGCTGATATTCTCTCCCAACACTGAAACGTATTTATAACAACTACAGCTGCAGTCCAAGCTCATTCTTGTTGCAACTATTGTCATGTCATTTCATAATAAAAAGCTATATTGTGTGTGAGCCCTTTAAAGCACCAGCTCATGAGGCAGACACACAGGTGCAAACGGCAGCTATCTTGTTGCAGGCCTGGACTGCATACGTGGGAATGACATTTACCGTCTCTGCCTGTCGGTCGGAGCATTATCCAATCAGACAGTGACATACGGTGAGAAATAAGGCCTTTGTCTTGTGAGTTCTCAAGATAAGAATCGTATTTCCATTAAATCAATGAGCTGTGTGCTTTACTGTCATGAATAATGCATTCCCCCCTCAAACCTGCCTCCCTCGCTCCCCTCTTCCCCTCAGTGTTTGCCCTGCTCTCTGCTGTACAGTGTCTCAAGTGTTTTTATACCTTTTTTTGCACTTCATAATAAAGCAAAGGTCCCAGGCGCTCACATGGAGTGCTACTTCATTTTCTCTTAATCACACTCCCAGGTTGGCTGTCGAGGACGGCCGGGGCGTGCACCAGAGCTGCCGTGATGTGCCCTTTGAAACGGTCAACGTTCTGAGCCGCTGCTTATGTTTTATACTCTTGTCATGTGGGTGTCTGTGCACTAACTGCACACTTCCAGGAAACGGTTTTTGATTTTTGTTTTTTCTCTTGTGCACTACATCAGGAGCATCAAACTATTTCATGGTGGGCCACATCATCAGCATGGTCAATGTTAAAGGGCCCGTTAACCAGCTATTTTGTGTTTTTTCCTGATAGATTCTGGACTGTGTTGTAAAAAAAAAAAAGAAGAATATAAAATGTTAGTTTGTCACAAAATCTCAGATTTCACAAAATTTTGTCATAAAATAGAGGCTTTTATTCTAAAATCAGATTTTCTTTTCTTCTGTGATCATAAAAGAAAAACAAGATTTTTTTAATACAAACATCAGAAAGGTTCCACTGTAAATAAAATCAGGGCCTTTTGGAATCAGTGAAGCTCGTTCGATTAGATGGTCGTAGAGGGCTGTGAAGGACACGCTCACTATCACTTGCACTTATGCACAAGAACATTTGTATCTTTTGCAGGATTAAATATATTTAAGAAAGTTGTTTTCCTGCCTTGGCAGCAACCACTGATAAATATGCAGACGATGGAGGAAAAAAACAAAACAATTCAATTCAATTCAATTCAATTTATTTATATAGCGCCTATTTACAACAAGTCATCTCTAGGCGCTTGAGAAACCCAGAGCTTGACAAACTTCACAAAATTGACTATTTTCCTTAAAAATGTTTATATTGGAAAATATTGAGCTTTTGCAACATTTGACATAAAATTGCAAATGTTTTCTATAACATCAACTTTTTGTCCTAAAATGGTAAATCTTTGAGCTGAAAAAACAGAGTTCTTTGCAGGCTCTCACACGCCAGATAAAACAAAGCGGCGGGTCGGATTTGGCCCGCGAGCCTCGGGTTTGACACCTGTGCTCTGCGTTAACCCACCCATCGGGACGCTCCCTCTCCTGTCTGTCAACGCTCCCATCTTCCTCCATTAGCTCCATTAAGTCTCATTCGCTCCCTACCCTGCTGTGAACTTAAACCAAGCCGACATCCTTTATGCCTGTTTCCCCTGACAAGGCTGCAGGAGACACAATGGGCACAGTTCCACTTCCTTAATAACTCTCCGTGTAGAAGTCTACAGGCGTGCGTAAAGCCCTATTGATCCCCCGTGGAGAGGCGAGACCAGCGGTCCACCGTGGCGTGCAGTGCTGACCTTGTCTCCCTCCGTGTAATTAATTAAAACTTCACAGCACGACCGACAGCTGATGGATCACCCTCATGTTGATCGCTGCTGCTGCTGTGGTGCTGCACACACGTGTGCACAAAGCCAGAGTCAGGTGAGAGGACCCCCCCACCCACCCCCACCCACCCCTTCGCCTCCCATCTTCCATCTTCCGACCATCTCAGCGTTAACCCACAGCTGTCTACTCGATGCCACTGTAGGTACCACCGAACATGGCTGACCTGTAGTCCCACCCTCCGACCACAGGTTTCTTTGTATGTTTGTCCCTCTCCTCTCTCCGTCCTGTCTCCCTCCTCATGTCTTCCTTTAACCAGCTGGTCCTCAGCAGGAGGGTCCCTCTCTGAGTCAGGTTCTGCTCAAGGTTTCTTCCCAAGAGGGAGTTTTTTCTTGCCGCTGTTCAGCTTGCCAGGTGCTCGGGGGTCATGCTCTGGGTTTCTGTGAAGTGTCTAGAGACGAGTGTGTGGTGGTAGACGCTATATTAAAAACTGAATTGAAATGAAAGAGTAAAGTGTGGTTTATTAATGTTGAGTGCAGACTGGTGTTCATGTTCGACTCCTTATTCTTCTGTAGGTAAACCTGTGCATTTGTGCTTTCTTCCTTTTCTTTTTTTTTGCACATAAAGGACCTGTGTCTGCTTGACTCTGTACTCCAGCCCCTCACCCTCCCTTCACCTCACTCAGCCAACCAAAACTACAGTGTGTCAACCTCATTTCATCATTTTCTCTTCTCCATTTCAGAGCCAGATGCTTTTTTGTTCCTTTCTTCAAATCTGACTGAAACCACTCACTCAGACGCTGATCTGATGTTTTAGCCTTTGATTTAATATTGCAAATGATGCATTTAACATTAGTCTTGAGTTCGTTGTGTAATAATAATATCAATCCTTTTGTGTTTCCTTCTCTCTTGATCAGATGTACCACCAGGGAAGGTTGGGTTTGGTCTCTTCAAATCTTTTTTTTTTTTTTTCCCTCAATCAGTGTTGCTTTGATAAGAAGAGATGATATAAAGATCCAAAGAGAGAACGTCACTGCTAAACTGAAAGATGTTGGATCTAACGGCCGACTTAATCAAAGATTGTTCAGTCCTTCCGTCTGTGAATAATAATTTAATGGGTTTGATGAAGATGTGAACAGGGAGATTATCAAAGACTTTTTTTCAGTCTTTACACATTTATTGACTCTATTACAGGTGTAAGCTGAAAGGTATTGAAACAGATAATTGCAATGAAACAGGTCTGTCTCTGAAAAAAAGAAGAATCTACCATAAGAGGAGATATTCAGGGCCAGTTCGGGTAATCTTTTGCGCATTTGTGGCTGACAGATATATCCACATATGCCCTGTTTCATATTTTTAGTACTCAACCTTACATCAAATATGCAATTTTAGGTCTAAATTACATTCTACAAAATGTAATGTTGTAATGTTGCGATTCCTTCTTATATCAAATTTAACAGGTTATTTTTCTCAATTTATGAGATGCAAAGAGGGCAACAAAAAGAAAAGTCTGCATCTTTATTTGGGGTTAAGATGGGATTTGCTTCGGATCAGTGATGGCCTTCAAAAATCCATGCAGGTGATCCATGATACAGCATTATTAGGAAGGTGTCTGATTGGCCCCAAGAGCATGAGCATGACCCTGATAGTCAGTGTAAATGAGCATTGCCAAGTACGCTGATACAAACCTGATGGTGGATTCACATGTATGTGTTGTGGCGACGCACGACAAAGGAAATCGTGTCGACCTTTTTCCCACAAAATATATAGAAAAATGAGGTATTTATTGTGTTGACCAGCAAACTGCTGGTAACTATGCTCTATGGAAAAGCAGCCAGTGAGCTGAATGAAAGGAAAATAAAGCGCCGGCTCTCACTCAGCAAGAGTTGGCTCTTCTGATTCACTGCAACGCATCGGTTTGAAGGAGTGACATCACTGCTGCCACCAGATTCCTCCACCATCTTTGACACTTCCTTCCAAGCTTTACTACTGAGACTTCATAAAAAATAGGATGATTGAACACCACGTTTACTATTTTATCTTCCATATAAATTAAGTACAAGTTGCTATAGACCTGCCCCCACCTACACGATTTCATTGGCTAGACTCTTGCTGTCTAGTCGCAACCTGATTGGCTGATGCATTGAAAGTTGAAAAGTTCTCAGTCTTTGACAGAAGCATCTGACCTGCCGCTACGCATGTAACCCAGAATTCATTTGCATGCAGTTACATCAGCTGCTGATGAACGATGGTTCTTAAAGAGTTGCTGTCAGAAGGATCAGAGATCACGGGTGACCAGTTTAAGCTAGCTCCTTTGCCCTTTTACACACTGACGTGTTCAAAGTCTCTGCTTTTCATGGGAACTGCTTTAGTACCAAATTAGAATTACAATCACGTGTTGAACTAGGCTGTCCTTGAAAGGTGTGGGGGTAAAGGTAGGGTACAGCCAAAGCTGTGACCTGCTCGTACCCCAACCACAGGTCAGCCAGTTGTCAGCATTCAAACCCAGCAGAGTTCAGAGGTCTTCTCTGCTGAACTCTGGACTCCTCGAGGCCAACCTAAAGCCTGTTAGTACAATTAACAGTACAGCAAACCATTATTCTCATAATTCTCACTTCATAGCTCAGATAATACATTTATTGAAAATGCTCAGTGATGACACCTAGCCATTAATGTCAGTAAAATGGTAGTTTCTTGTTCTGAGTTTCAAGTGTTTTTGAATTGACTTGAATAAACTACAATAAACTGTCACTCAAATAAAAAAAATAAAGAATCACAACACACCTTGAATTACACATAAATATTGGACTAGTAAGTTGGATATTTAGAGATCAGTGGAGGTTGATTCGTTCTCGTGTTCAGTCATGGAACCGCATTTTTCCAGATTTCTGGGATCAGGTCAGGTTAGCGAGGTGGATTAACTTCCCCCAAAAGAGGTTAGTTCTGGTGCAAATCTTTCCTACTCATCCTGCTTTTCCACTAATTTGTTCTGACTGGGTCTTATATCTGATAATCTTATGCTTGCACCTAAAGTACGCACCAAATTTTGATTTAGTTTGAACTTTTGCCTTCATACTATGAGCTGTATGAAAACATGAAAAATTAAGACTAAATAAAAAAACTATCCACGGCATTATCAGTTTTCTTTTTGAACTTTGCACATTTCTGCACACAGCCAGGTTGCTCCAAAAACATGCACATGCCAGATACATTTTCCTTTATATTTGGCCAATGGTCACCAGTTTTAAATACAATATGACTTTGTCTAAAATAAGAAATCCATTTAGTGACATATGAAACTGCAACTTAAGTAGATTGCTCTTGGTGGGCGGACAGTGCAGAGATGACAGCTTTTGTCATTGGAGAACACATCAATGTTACAGCAAACCTGCTGCTCAGCTGGGAAATAACATATTTAGACATGTCTTATTTTCAGCTGACGTATTGAATACAAGAAACACACGTACTGTCTTACTACTCAGACGTCTGCTGGAAATAGTTCCAGCTGTGTAAAACAGAGTTTTGCGATGAACAAAGCCACTTAATGGCATTTCCTGTACATATCAGACAATAGCAAAGATGCTTCAGTGGAGTAAAGTGAGTTTACTGAGAGACCTTTCAATAACTAATTCCGGGCCACTTGGTGCCAAGGTTTGGTCTTCTATAGTATTTAGAGTTTCTTTTAAATCCAGGTACTGATGAAATATACATGCAAACCATTGACTTCCAATCATCTCTGCTTGGCTCCGTTTCCAGAAGACATCCACAGCCTAAACTGCACAAAAAATAAAAAAATCTCCACTTTTTCAGCTGTAGAAATGTTGAAGAGAGGATTAAGGAGTGAAGACTTAAGAGATTCCGCCTGGAACGTCAGTGAAACCACAACAATACTTCCTTGTCTCCCTCTCCGTCTTTGGGGAGCCAAGTTGAGCTAATTAGCCATAATATCAGCAAGCAAACTTTCCTCGCTTGGTTGACACACACAACGGCCCCCTAATTGACTGCCAGGAGTTTTGAGGCTTTAATACAGCAAAGAAGCAAGCTGTACCTTGGTGATTATTAGGTTTGGGGATATACATACTGCATTACATACAGCACATTCTTGCAGAACCAATCCAATGTCACGAAGTTCGAATGTAACACTGCTTGAATAAACAAAGGAGTGCTCAAACATTTATGAAAGCCCAAAGGAAAAAGAGAACATTTGCCACAGCAGTTTAAAGCTAAAGGCGTTTGTATTTTGGCAGATGTTCTGAATGCAGAAAGACACAAACCTTCTGAAATCTTGAACGCCCATTTGCTGCTGTGGTTTGGGCACCCATTAGAATATGAATCCCTCAATTATCAATTGCTGCAAAAGTATCAGGTTATCTTTAAGCTAAGATGGAATGCTCAGGTAATATTACATGGACAGCCCACAAAAACAGTCTTCAGCGCTCCCCAGTTCTGTAGAGATATTGATCATAACTCATTACGGCAACAACACAACAAAACAGTTTTAGAATTGAATGAGGGTGAGTTGTGGGACGAGATAAAGCTGGCATGGAAAGCTAAAAAAAATAAATAAATAAGGATACTGAGCATAAACATCCATTTTCTGACTGGGGGTTTGGGGTGGGGCAGCCTCTGGAGTCATTTAGAGGATTCATCCATTTTTTAAAAGGGATTTGATAGAAACCAAGCCGCCATTTGTGAATCTTTCAACCATCCTCCCCTGATGCTGACTGTTTAGGGAAAGGGGTTAGGGCAATATCACCATCAATCAATCTCAGCACTCACATGTCACTCGGCGCCCAGAGGTGCACTCTGTCCGTGTGCCGTACACATCTGCAGGAGTATTGACCGCTGGATTTGTTAAAGTGTCTGTGCCATCTTCACGAGATTTAATCTTTCATTTTCTCAGAGACACAGCAGGGACACATGGAGAAAGAAGGAGTGGGAGGAATATGATTGGTGGGGGTGGGGGTGCTTGCCTAACCTCCAGGGGTGAGGCCACTGCATTAGAGAGAGAACATATCAGTTCCAGCTATGAATATGAGCATATAGATTGGTCTGCTATCTCGGGAGGTTCAGAAATGTAGTTTTGTGCGTGCAGAAGTTGGACGGCTTAAAGGCAGGCGAGTGAGCAGGGTAGGAGAGGAGGCAATCACTGCATAACCAAACAGACCCCAAGCAGAGCACATCAGAGCGAAGGCCGAGCCGAGACACATGAAGATGGTTTATTGAACTGTTTTTAGAGCGCTGGTCTTAACAGCACATGGCTCAGGCTCCAAATAGCTCGCGGTTTGGGCTTCAGTTTCAGAAGGGGGTGTCAGCAGTTGTACAGTATATTTAATGATGATTTTTTATTTTTTATTTTTTTTTTGCAAATGCCTTGATGATTGCCTCTACTTCTCTCCTCCATCTCAGCTGACATGATCACCAGTGCAGCTGAAATATGAGACACATAAGGTGCTCATTTAGCAGCGTGACCAATTAGACAAGTTTACTATCATCATCATCATATCAACATCATCATTAGCTTTAGCATCACTAATCCACCAGCTGCCATGTGTCAGATGATAAGCCTATTTATTTAAATGTCACACATAAGTAAAAAGTAAGGCCAGTATGGGGGAAACTCGAAATAAAAATTGATAAATAAACCCACAGTGTTTCTGACATTTATACTGAATTGAATTTCTTTGCTGACAGTTTGAGCCCAAGATATTCTATCACATGTATTACTGTCAGATGAGTGAGTATTCAAAATCTTTTGGAAGAAACGGTCATGATGTGCTCTGGACATCTGGACTGGCTATCGGTATCAAGTCCAAAAGCTGGCTCTGTGTTTGGATGGGTTTGTATCAGTACCCTTGGTAAAGTTAATCTGCAGTTCTGAGATGGTGGCATTAACTCACTTAAGTGATAACTGAACTTGCAAACCCCACATAGACAGACCAAGCAGAACCTTCACATTTATAGCTGATGAAGAAGAGGATACTGGTAGTTGACTGGCCTGTCTGAGGTTCTGAACTTAGAATTTTTAAACCCAAAATGCATCAGCTACTACCCCACACTGCTGCACACCTTAAATGATGCAGGAGGAATGGTATAGTTAAACGTGTGCTCTAGAGAAAGGATTAGCACTCAGTAAAAAGACATTGAGACCATAAACTTTCTACACTAAATTATGTCCAGTGTGCAGGTGGGGTATGGTGGCCCCTTGTGGTTAGGAACTTGTACTCTAAAGAACAAATTAACACTCAGTAAAAAAGCTATGAGCACCATAAACAACCCCTGTCCTCAGGTGGAAACCTCCTTTAATTTTCGTTTTATTTAGTTAGTTCAGTCCCACTACACCTCCAGGAGGCTAAACAGTGATGCCTGGCTACCCAGAGTCATTCCCTTAATGCCAGCAGTCACTGCTCCACCATACCAACACAACAAACTCCATTACCTACACTGCAAAATGGCTACCTCCACTACCCTGCCTACAAAGTGGCTACCGCAGCCAAACCAGCTTTAAAACCTTCAACAAACCCATACAGCCCACATACAAACTCCAGGTAGTTACAATACCAATACTGTCTTTTCTAACACCTAGCAAGAGCAAACCCACTTACCTGCATATCCCCAGACAAACAGAGTCAAATAGGCTACACCCACTTCCTTAAATAAGCTTCCACTTCCTGATTTTCCTCATCTGAGGCCTGATTGGTGGACTTCATCTCTCTCTACCTTCACTCCCTCTTCTTCATGAACTAACATACTAAAACTAACATTATAAACTCTGGCTACATATTCCCATTTCCCCCAGTAATGAAGGTGTAGATCTAGCTATGAAACCGCTACATCTAACTTCCACTGGACTCACCCTAACTTTCCATCCTCTCAGCTCAGCTTCTACACCTAAGCCTGCATATCTGAGCTTTTTCCTTTCAAGGGAACTGTCAGCTCAATAAAATAAACTAAATGCTGACTAACTGACCACAAAACCATATCAGGCTTAAACTAGAGCAAACTATTCCTGCGGGACAACCAGCTTTCCACCTAAATCTACCTCCATTTCCAGGAGAACAGGTTTCAGAAGGAAGGGGTGTGGGGGATAAGCACTGTCACCTTAAAAAAATAAAAATAAAAATATGAATGAATATGACACATGCTCTTGTTTTTGATGTAATAAATTATTTCAAAAAAGGATTTCACAAATTGACCACCTACAAGCCAGCCATCTCCAATCTCACAACTTGGAAAACAGAAAACTGTTTCTCAGAATAAAACAATCATGCACTGACCCCAGATATTTAGCCACAATGTTGGTAATGATGACTTTGGCATCACAAACACATTGCACATTCATCAGATGTATGTTTGTGATTTTTGCACACATGCTCAGTGTTTTAAGACTTCTGACAACAGATCTTAATAAACGAGATTGGGAGATCCCAGCTGTAACAGCTACCGTACGCTAGAATGACCCAGATGTAAAAAAGTGAAAACTTGAAAGGAGTTTTGTTATTGCAGGTATTGCATGACTCCTTCTTGTTGCTGGCTCCAAATCCATTCTGAGTTCCTCCAACAACTCCAAGATGGCAATGCTGGATCAGCGATATGTTTTAATGATTTTTTCCTCATTCATCCCAAAAATGTTCACAGAAGGGTGAATAATGCGTTCTCTGCATCTCCTTGCTTTGTTTGATGTCTTCTTCTTGTGTCAGTAACCACAGCCATGTGTGTGCAAATACACAGACTGTTTGCATGTTCTCTTTTTTTTTTTTTCGTTTCTATTTTAAATTTTTAGCTCTTCCTACTATGGGAACACAATGTGCAATGTCTTGTTTTTTTTCTTGTCATGGTCCTGTAACAACTCAATTTCCCTCCGGAGATCAATAAAGTTCTATCTTATCTTATCTTATCTTATCTTATCTTATCTTATCTTATCTTATCTTATCTTGTCTTTTGAAACTTGTTAAATATAGACATTGCATATTCATTGTGACAGACATAGTAACTGGACAGAGACGCGCTATTTTGTACCTTTGAAAGACGAAAGGCGCACTGTTAGTAAATCAGTTTGTACATCTTTTTGCACGTGCAGTGAGTTTGCACTTGTTGTTATAGACACAAACGTTACGTAGATCCTGCCCTTAATCTCTTCTATTTGAATGGATATTGGCAGCTTCAATATTCCTTCCCCATACAATGCTACACTCCTTAGACACCTAGGAGACCTAACCACTTCCTTATGTAGGAGCTAACTAATCTTTCCATTCTCTCCACAGTGGATATTGGAATTTGATAAATTCAAAATGGTCACCTCAGCTGCAGGAATAACTGAAACTGCAAACACTACATCTTCAGCTTTCCTGGAAACTCTGACTTATCTGTTCTACCCAGATCTTCAGCAACATCCTTCCTAACTTGTTCTGCCTGCTCTTTATCACTCAGATCTACATTGTACCACCTGCCTAAACTCTTCACTGGCTTTTCTCTAACTGTTGGAATTTTCTCTTCATCATAACAAACTTGCTATCACTAATCTTCCCCCTACACACTGATATACTCTAAGATTCACTTAATCTTCACGCTAGCCCACTTGAAGTTCAAATTAACCCCATCAAGTAACCTGTTTGCACATGGAATTGTTGTAGTGACCAGTGTCAGGTCGTCCGTGTAAGCCCTAACTGGTGGGCCTGCTGCATCCCATTCTGCCTTCTCTCCCCACCTACAACCCACTTAGGAGCTCTAATAATTATTTCCATTGTAAAGGCTAATGGAGAACTTGTGTATCCTGCCATAATACCTATCTCTAACCTCTGCCAGTCTATTGTAAAACCTGCTGTATTTATATACAACATGTCCTGGAACTATGCTTTCAACAAGTCCTATACCAGATACACAAAAAATAATTGAATGTACTCCAAATAAGACTATGTGGCACTGAGCCAAACGCATTTGCGAGATCTAAAAATATTACAGATTCCTTTTGCGGGGTACCACATTACAGATGGGAACAAAATGTTGAACAAAAGGACTAGACAATGGACACTAAATGCCTGAACTGGCAACTCTAAAGTTTTATCCGCATTTTTTGTATTATTATCATTTCTTGTTAAATGACGTTTAACACAGGCACTTGGGGCAGCTTCAAGGTCTTTTGGGAAATGTGTGCGAGTTATCCAGAAGACACCAACAACCGGTGATGTGTGTTCCACATAGTTCTGATTGCTTGTGTTACTGTGTTTTCAGTTGAGCAATGCAGAGGAAAGTGATAAAAAGTAGTGTCACAGATGCTTTAAAGATCTGTATGAGTTATTAATACAGCAAATAGTATCATTATGCGAGAGGTACTTGCAGTAAAGTGTGATGTGCTTCTCAAAAATATGCGTTGTGGGCCTGCTAACAAATTGAAATGAATGAACTGATCAGTTACCTGCTATGTGAATGCTCATGAAAACGCAAATGTTTGAAGGTTGAGCTATTCAGAAAATATCATTGTCTTTCGGGAAATGTGTGCTAGTTATCCAGTAGACTCTGACAGCCGGTGATGTGCATTCCACATAGCTCTGATTGCTTGTGTTTCTGTGGTTTCAGCACAGAATTAATGAAGTGCTAAACTCATGCATGCTTGCAAGCTCACCTGTGATCAAGCGTGCAACAATTTTCTCTATCTTAGCTGCCTGAATCTGCTCCCAGATCATACTGGTATGCTCCAAACATCCTGGAAAAGCTGGTATCTCCGCCTTCTGCACTGTTGTATCTATTAAATAAGGAAACTTATTAGATATCCATAGATATTAATGATATTAATAAGTTATAATTATTATGTACCTTTACGTATTAACATGTATATATTTGATATATTTTATATCATATATTCTTTTATAACA
>JBAMYA010000001.1:15794208-15822779 GCA_037176975.1 Arrhamphus sclerolepis | reverse complement strand
CCCCCCCCCCCCCCCCCCCCCCCCCCCCCCCCCCTCCCCCCCCCCCCCCCCCCCCCCCCCCCCCCCCCCCCCCCCTCTTTCCTCTGACTTGTGTGGCGCAGACGCACAATCGCGCTTTAATCCTGCTCACAATGGACACGTCGCTCTGCATTACGGCCCACAATGTTTCGCTCCGTCTCTTTCATTTGGAATTACAGATTTCTGTTAATTATCCTCAATTATACTGTATTTTCATCTTTTTTCTTTTGTCTGTGCAGTGCCAGAAGTTAGGACACCCCCCTACACACACACACACACTCACACACTTTTTTTTTCTTTTTACAACTACCTCATTTGCATATTTAATTTATTCTTTATGAATTAAATTAGAACATGATGCAAACTGTGCCATCCTGGAGTCGAGGGCAGCGCGTGAGGGGGTTAATGATGACACTGGGAAGACAGGAGGACTAATAGGCTCCAGGCTGTTAGGAACACGGTGGGCTCCATTTCACTGAGTAGAAGTAACTCTGGTGATCCTGCAGTGATGGAATCTCACTATTAAACTCAATCTTTACTTGACTCAAAATGGTTTATTCTCTCTCCTGTTGTGCCAAATGAGCGCATTTCAGAGAAGCAGAGAGAGAGTGAGAGAAAGAGAGAGAGAGAGAGAGGGAGGATGACCGTGGCTCTATGGGGTATTGCGTCACGAGCTGTCTTGACTTGCGCAGGCATTTTGCACGGTGGTCTTTGGCCGTGGGCATCTTGGATATAGTCTGACTCATAGGCTGGCATCAAAGCACAACTCTCATACTGATCAAGAAAAATAAAATAAAATGATGAGCGTTAGTAGCCAATTGTCACGTGGGTTAAAATAAATATTTAAAAAAACAGCAACAACAACAGAAACAAACTTGATTTCAGTAAATGAAAGCAGTCCCTCTTAAACAGTGGTGCATATTTTAATTCAGTGGATGTAACAGATTTAATTTCTCCGCTTCAGCTGTGACCCAGTCTGGAGGAGAGGAGAGAGCCGAGCAGAGGAGCCTCTCCGGTTTTGTTCTGGAGGTCCGGCGTGCGCTCTGGCTGGCGTCGCCGAGCCCCAATCAGGTGCCATTCCACCCGATGTTTGCGAATATCATTGGCTGCTGGGGAAAGGAGCTGTGCGCAAAACCAACCCCGCTGCTCACAGTCGCCGTACAGGAGCCGAGCTGAGAGCATCACTTCACTTTCATCCTCACACAGACGACAACAGTCCACATCCCTGCGTCTTTTTTCCTCTTTTTTTCTTGTTTGCTTTTATAGAAGACTTTTGTGCTTAAATCGGATTTTTTTTTTTCAGCCTCATGTGGAATTTCTTGTTTTGTTTGTGACTTTTTTTGTGCGCTGCATGCGCTGGAAGAGTCTTGGCTCTGCGTCCTGGCTGCAGAACTGATTAAAGCGGAGAGGTTCGGATCAAATGGCTGAAACTACACAATGTTCATGTGAAGTGAGAGGATTTTCCGAGCTGGACAGCCTGGCTGCTGTTTGTTTCACTGCCCTTTTACGGACAGATGAGACGGGAGATGGTCATTTCTTGTAAGAAAAAGGAATAACATTTTTTTTTAATCTTGACGTGCGCTTGGACAGAGGAGGAGGAGGAGGAGATGATTTGGTTCATATTCCTGCTCTCCATCCTGGATGGAGGCGTCTGTCAGCTGCACTACTCCGTTCCAGAGGAGCAGGAGCCGGGCACGGTGGTGGGGAATATCGCGGAAGATTTGGGGCTGGACATCACTAAACTTTCCGCACGCCGCTTCCAGACGGTGCCCAGCTCACGGACCCCATATCTGGAGGTAAACTTCGAGAACGGCGCACTCGTGGTGAAGGAAAAAATGGACCGAGAGGAGATCTGTGGGCAGACCGTCCCGTGCCTGCTGCACCTGGAGGTGTTCCTGGAGAACCCGCTGGAGCTCTTCCGCGTGGAGATCGAGCTCATGGACATCAACGACAACCCCCCCAGCTTCCCAGAGACTGACATCTCGGTGGAGATATCCGAGAGCGCCATTCCCGGGACGCGCTTCCCGGTGGAGAACGCCTTCGACCCCGACGTTGGCACGAACGCGCTCAGCACGTACGCGATCACCAACAACAATTACTTCTACCTGGACGTGCAGACGCAGAGCGACGGGAACCGGTTCGCGGAGCTGGTTCTGGAGAAGCCGCTGGACCGGGAGCAGCAGGCGGTGCACCGCTACGTTCTCACGGCTGTGGACGGCGGCGTCCCGCAGCGCACCGGCACCGCACTGCTGGTCGTCAAAGTTTTGGACTCCAACGACAACGCGCCCGCGTTCGAGCAGTCCGTGTACACGGTCAACCTGCGGGAGAACTCCCCCGTGGGCACGCTGGTCATCCAGCTCAACGCCACGGACGTGGACGAGGGGCCGAACGGGGAGATAGTTTACTCCTTCAGCAGCCACAACGCGCCCCGGATAAAAGACCTGTTCAATATCGACGCCAGGACGGGCCGGATCGAGGTGGCTGGCGAAGTGGATTATGAAGAGAGCAGCACGCACCAGATTTACGTCCAGGCCAAAGATTTGGGGGCCAACGCGGTCCCCGCACACTGCAAAGTGCTGGTGAAACTCGTTGACGTGAACGACAATACGCCGGAGATCGGCTTCAGCACCGTCACTGAGTCGGTGAGCGAGCAGGACGCGCCGGGCACCGTGATCGCGCTCTTCAGCGTGTCGGACCGGGACGCGGGGGAGAACAGCGAAATGAACTGTGAGATCCTTGGAGACGTCCCCTTCAAGCTCAAGTCATCCTTTAAGAACTACTACACCATCGTGACGGACGGGCCGCTGGACAGAGAGAACGCGGACGCGTACACCATCACCGTGGTGGCCAAAGACAAAGGCCAGCCCTCTCTGGCCACCAGCAAGTCCATCAAAGTCCACGTGTCCGACGAGAACGACAACCCGCCACGCTTCACGCAGCTTGTTTACGACGTCTATGTGACAGAGAACAACGTCCCCGGAGCTTTCATCCACGCTGTGAGCGCCCTGGACCCTGACGTGGGCCAGAACGCTCAGATTACCTACTCCATATTGGAGTGTGACATCCAGGGGATGTCCGTGGACACATATGTGTCCATAAACCAGGACACTGGCTACCTGTACGCGCTGCGCTCTTTCGATTACGAGCAGCTGAAAGAGTTCAGCTTCATGGTCCAGGCCAAGGACTCTGGAGCCACAGAGCTCTTCTCCAACGCCACCGTCAACGTCATCATAGTGGACCAGAACGACAACGCCCCCGCTGTCATCGCCCCCGTGGGCAAAAACGGCACGGCCAGGGAGCATCTGCCGCGCTCCGCTGAGCCCGGCTACCTGGTGACGCGCGTCGTGGCCATGGACGCGGACGACGGCGAGAACGCGCGGCTGTCCTACAGCATCCTGCGGGGCAACGAGATGGGGGTGTTCCGGATGGACTGGAGGACCGGGGAGCTGCGCACCGCGCGCAGGATATCCCCCAAAAGAGACCCGCAGGGCTTCTACGACCTGCTGATCGAGGTGAGAGACCACGGGCAGCCGCCGCTGTCCTCCTCCGCCAGCGTGAGCGTAATCCTGGTGGACAGCGTGGCGGAGGGACGCGGCGGGGACCGGGGCTCAGCCCCCAGGTCAAAGGAGACCTCCCTGGACCTTACCCTCATCCTCATCATCGCCCTGGGCTCCGTGTCCTTCATCTTCCTCCTGGCCATGATTGTGCTGGCTGTGCGCTGCCAGAAGGACAAGAAGCTGAGCGCGTACACGTGCCTGCTGGCCGGAGACTGCTGCCTCTGCTGCGGCTCGTGCTGCAGCAGGCAGGCCCGCGGCCGGAAGCAGAAAAAACTCAGCAAATCCGACATCATGCTGGTCCAGAGCACCAACGTGACGTCAGGAGTGGGGCCCGTGGGGCAGGTGCCCGTGGAGGAGTCCGGTGTGGGCGGCGTGGGGGGCGGCTTCGGCTCCCACCACCACCAGAACCAGAACTCGTACTGCTACCAGGTGTGTCTGACGCCGGAGTCCGCCAAGACCGATCTCATGTTCCTGAAGCCGTGCAGCCCCACGCGCAGCGCGGACGCGGACCACGCTAACCCCTGCGGCGCCATCGTGACCGGATACAGCGACCAGCAGCCGGACATCATCTCCAACGGCAGCATCCTCTCCAGTGAGGTAAGACGGAGGCCGGAGCAGCCTCATCACGTGCGTAAAAAGGTGCGTCAAAGAGCAGTTTCACGGGTTAAAAACTTCAGTTCGCGTTCTCAGTCAGGTCACGCGTGGCTAAAGTCTCAGGAAGGAATCCTGGCCCTTCTGCTGCGAAATGGTTCAACAATGTTTCATTTAATGAGGAGGAATGAATGGACGGCGTTTATGTAGTCGAACACACCTTGTACTCTTTTTCTACACGGATTTCTTTCCTGCTGAGTCGAGACAGAGACACCCCCCCCCCCCACACCCCAAAAAAAAAAGAAAAAAAAGAAAGGGGGTTATTGAAGTCAGTTTCATTGAAAGACAGAGTCATTGTTAATCAACAGTAACTACTGTGTTGAGTTTTAAAGTAAATGTTTCAGATCAGAGAGGCTGAAGCTGCTTTTTAAAATTCTCTATTTGTCTGGGGAACAATACGCAAAAGAATGATTTTATGTGCGAGATTGCTGATAGATGGGCATGGTGGCATGTTGCCTTCCAGGATTATAAAAATGAAAAGAAATCAATGGTATCTCACATCCCAGTTTATTGCACAAACTCCAGTGATTGACACAAACTGGCACCTGCAATGAAACTGAGTGCAGAGCGGTAAGTCCAGAGAGGTGAGAGAGTTGAAAACATCTCCATAATCTAGAAGTGTTAAGATGACACCTCAGACAAGCTGGGTGGGAAATGTGATTTATTTCTACCCCTTTTTTTTTTTTTTGGTGGTGGGGTGGGGGTGGGGGTGGGGGTGGGGTGGGTGGGGGGGGGCATTTACAGTGCAAGTTTGTGATCCAACTACATGCTCAGACTCTAATATTTGCACTCTGTGAACTTTTCAATCACATGAAGACCACGGAGGTGTAAGAGCAACCATTTAAATGCGTCTGTTCAATAACTTAAATGAAGCTCAATCTGGTCCAAAAGTGAGAGTGCACGGATGGAAAAAGAAATCCAAACAGAAACTTTTCAGATATAAATAAATAATATAAATATGAAGTATATGTTGAGCAAAGGTATATTGGATGTGAGGATGGAGACGACTTAATTAATGGCCCTCAGACCCACCCCCCGTGGATTCGGGGCTCTTCCGTTGATTGTGGCTGGACTGCAGCCAGTCACAGCCCTGCCTCTCCATGCGTTAAGTATTCTACGCACGACCCGGCACGGCAGCGCCGTGAACAAAGGTTGTTCAGTTCCAGCGTCAGGCGGCTCAATCATTTACGCATTCATCCGCCTCCCCGACTAACCCGCTCTCCCCCCTTGCTCACTCTCTAAGTGGATCGTGCTCGTCTTCAGGAAAAACCGCGGCTTCCCCTCACTCATGTTCAGGTTTTCCCCTCGTACATGCATGTCTATCATCTGTCTGTCATAAAATCTGATCAAATGCCTGCTTTCTGTTGATTTTCCAGACTAAACACCAGCGAGAACTCAGCTATCTGGTGGACAGACCCAGGCGTGTCAACAGGTAGTGGAACACACACACACACCAGTGTGTTCACACATCAATAAAAGGGAACTACACATCAGTATGGTGTATGTTCTGCATCATTAACTGTGGCTATAAGAGTCTGCATGGTTCCCAGTGTTTCCATAATGTTCATCTACAATCTGGCATCAGTCCCACAGCAGTCAAGACTGGCGTTTATTAAAGCTCTAATGTTGGATTTCATTACTTTCCATGTGGAACATATAATTTGGACTGCTGATGGGTTTCTGGTTGTCCCTCTCTTCCTCTCTACACCCACACAGTTCGGCGTTCCAGGAGGCAGACATCGTCAGCTCCAAAGACAGCGGCCACGGCGACAGTGAGCAGGGCGACAGTGACCATGACGCCACGAACCGGGGTCACTCAGCCGGTGAGTTCCTCTGCTTGACACATTTACACCCCCTTCCTCCTCCTCCTCCTCCTCCTCCTCCTGCACTCGCCGATTAGCTCTGAGTTAGCGGGATAATGCGGAGTTGCTGGTGCGGACCGCTGATTTTTTTTCCATTTCCTTAATTTCCCGAGCTCACTGGCTGGTATGAACAGGCCTCAGAGGTGTAGACCGCATTTCACAACTGGGTTAAAAAAAAAAAAGGGGGGGGGGGGGGGGTAGTGTACTTAGCAGAATCCCCTCTCTCCTCCCTGTTCTTCTCTCCTTCTTACCCCTGCTGATGCTTCAGCACCAAGGACAGCGGGTCGAGGCCCACGGAGCCTCGGTGACGGTGATCAATGGGTTCAGTTAAGTGAAAGGAAACGTAAAAGCTAAAATGCTTTAATGAGAAGCTTTTCAAACGGAGTCAGAGTCACAGTGGTGGACTAAGTATTAGACTGAAACAGTCATGTGGAAAAGTTAGTACCCCTTCTTTTAAGTCCTTCTTTGTTGTGTAAAAATATAATCAAGTCAACAAATCATATTGAGTCTTAGTCTGAGACAAAAACAAAACAAAACAAAAAACAGAACGTGACCTTTCTTTCACTGTTATTATTTGTTTAACACAAAAATGAAAAAGGTAATGTGGGGAATACTAAGTACCCCCATGATTCAGTAGATCCACCTTTAGCAGTTAGTTCCCTGATGATTTTATCAGTTTCTCACATGATTGTTGACAAATTCTCATCGATCCTTCTTAAAACGTTGATTCAGTTCATTGAGGCTTTTGGGTTCATGTGCACATACATGCACAGAAATTAACATTCCAACTGGACTGAGGTTTGGACCTGGGCTAGGTTCATTTGAAAACCTTGATTCTTTACTCTTTCAGCGTTGATGTACTGGTGTGTCTCAGTCTGTTGTCTTGTTTGGGGACCCAATTTCAGACAGATGGCCTCACATTTGCTTCTAGACTATTCTGTTGTAGATGAGCTCATGGTGGACTCATTGACTGCGTGGTGCTCAGGTCCTGTGTCTCCACCGTCCTGCTTGACAGTCGGCCTGCTGAAGTTTACCAAAGACAGTGCTGGACAGTCAGGCCAAAACAACTCCACTGTGGTCCCATTAGTCCCCATCAGACTGCTGCAAAAGTCCTGTGTTTTGTTGAGATTCAGTTTTGCAAATCTAAGTTGTTTTTTTTTTTAGAGTGAAGAAGCTTTCTTAATGGTGACCCATCCAAACCATAAGGTTTCAAGTTTTCTCTTGGTTAACTGTCATGGATTGGCACCAGTGAATATATATATTTCTCTGAGCATTGCTGGGATGTTCACAACTGAGAAGTCTGGAAACTGTGTTGAATGCTTTCAACCATTCTTGGGTCATTTTCACACTGTACAATTTCATCTGTAGTTGAGGAAAGATGGGCAGTCATGGTAAAACTGGTTCATTGTAGCTCAAAAAAATGTTGGTGGTAGATCTCACAATGAGACAGGGGCAAAGATGAAGGATAGAATGTGATTTGATTTAATCTTATAAGCCTGTAAAAGTCATAAAATGTTATAAAATGATGAACTGCGCATTGCTTGGAAATGATTTTAGGACCTTTTCCATGTTGATGTGGAGCAACAACTAACCATTGCTATGCTGCTGCTTCTTGGCATTGTGTTACCACACACCAGACCAGCAAATTACCTTTATAGAGTCCCTCTGGTGATCAAAACATCAAAGATTAGAATTAAAAGCTGGCTACAAAGTACAAGCTTAAATCCTCCAAAATCAGTAAGGGAGGGAGGTACTTAGTATTGCCCATATAATTTTTTTAAATTTTTGGTGTAATTTGTCTTGAAGAAATTATGCCATAATGGGAAAAACAAGTTATACATATCTTAGTTTATGTGAGACATTATTTTTCCAGATGATTTTACAATGTTTTTAAGAATATAATAAATAAAAAGCATACATTTAAAAGAGGTTACCTTATCTTTCCACATGTGCAGATCAGCTGATCAAACAGACCGTGGCTTCTTTGTGTTTCTCTCTGTTGAATTCTTGGTGCTTAAAAGCAAAAGGTGAGATGTCAGAATAACGCTGGAGGTTTATTTAACAGACTCGGTTCTTCTCTACACTTAACAGCACAATAGATTTCTCAGGAAAAAGGCTCAGTAGATCACGAGCCCCACCTTGTTCCCTTTGAAACTCTATTTCGTTAGTACCTGTTTATTGATCAAAGCAGAGTCAGACAAAAGGTGGAGCAATACAAAATCTAATTTCATATCGAACTGCCCTTTTCCTTCTGAGGGATTGTTCCACATTTCTCATGTAAGGCCCCTGTCTCGACCGGATCTTGCCAAATACCACGTTGGTGCTGGGGGGAGATCAGATGGGGTGCTGTGGACTAGCGAACAGGGCTCCTCATTAGGCTCTGCAGTGTTAGACGTTATTAATGAACTGAGCTGGAATGGAGAGGCGGCGTGCAGCAGCCGCGTCGGTGCGTGGCCTCGCTCGTCGAATGAGCTGGAAGGTCAAACTGTGCGAGACTGAAATGCAGTATTGGAGGAAGTCCAAGCTGCCATTGTTTTCTTGATCAGGGGCCTTTTTGTTCAGTCACATAAATATTCAGACAAATGTTTAAACAAACATTTGGTGTTGGAAGCTGTCCATCAAAGTCTATGACTTGTCTGGATCAGCATATTTATGCAGTTTGGTTGTTTTTTTTTTTGTTTTGTTTTTTTACGATAGACAGGAGAAAAAGAAGGGGAATGAGAAGGAACATATGTGATCTGCATCTTAACTCATTGAGCTGCCGGAAAGCTTCAGCCTTCAGAAAGACATCAGTCCAGACATGATCTTCCATGACGTGCCGGAGAGTGCTTTTCAGCACTTATTTCAGCTGGAAAATTGTCTTCAACTCTTTTTTTTTTTTCCCGAGCACAGTGACAGGTCTATATTTGTGAACCAATAACATGTTTCTTAAGCTTTTTTCTCTTTTATTTTGGCACTGGCTTTGCTCACTTGGCGCTGACCAGGGAGTGCACGCAGTTGGTGCTGGTATACTGTGTTTTTCATATGTGGGAAACCAACATTTGTTCCTCATGTTGGATTTAGAAAGGAACAGCTTACCGCTCCATGGGAGGGAATAACACATGACCGGGATTTTTGGAAAGCAGGACACTTGAGTTTCACAGACTTCAGCTAGAGAAACCAGACGCAGCATGTTTGTTTGTGTGGCTGTAACAATATACCACTGTTTTAATATGTAGCCGTGTGCAAGGTACCTGCACGTAACCTGCTAATGTGTGTGTGTGTTTTGTGTCTGCAACACAACAAGGCTAAGTGATGATGTCTATACTGAGGAGGCCTTCTCCTCTGAGACGGTGTTCGCAGAAGCTTAAATGAGATTCAGTGTAAGAGGAGAGAGTGGAAGCTAGCGCTTGGACCTCTGCCAGACATATAGAGCATTTCCTCTGCACACACATCCTCGCTGCTCATTTGTTTCTCTGCATTAATAGAGGCTCTAATGTTGCTGCTTGGGTACTGATAGGGTGTGTTGTGGTGTCCTTGGCGAGCAGATGGCTAAACTGCAAAAAGTATGAGCCCAGAACATGTACACACCAAATGGCAACCGTCCTATGTTTGTTGCAGTTCCCCGACTGACCACTAGGTGATGACTCCAAAATAGAGTAAATCTCCATTGACCCCACGTTAAAAGTGGAAATTAAATATATTTACAGCCCCGTATAAAAACCTATTTCTGTCATCTGTGGTTCCATTTTTCATCCATGACAGCTGTACGGGGGGGGGTGAAGTTTATCGTACCACATCAGAAAAATTCATGTCAAACAGCAAAGCTGACCAATTGGATGACCTGTTGTCATTTGACATGGTTGACTGACAGCTAGCCCTTGGCTCTGCAGTTGGCTTTGTCCCACCTCTTTGCAACATGGCGTTTCTCGAAGAAAATGGGCTTCAAAGATTTTCAAAATGGGTCTCTGGGTCATGTGAGCAGATAACTCATCCAGTAGTTACAGGCCACCTGGATTTCATACATACAGTGGCAAGAAAAACTGTGACCTGGTCTTCTTCTAAGTCTCAATAACAGACAAATGTCTTGGAAACAAGCCCATATCATGACACTCCCTCCACTGTGTTTCTTACTTGTGGGATAATGTTTGATGTTAGTTAGCTGGTGCTGAGTTTTCTTCAGAAGTCAGTGGACTGATTAGTCAGTCCACACACCATTTCCCTGTGGCATCAGAGACTGCTGAGGTGCACAGCGCTGATGGTGTTGACTGAGGAGCAGAGATGTTTGCAGTTCCAGAGATGTTTCTTGACCTCATAGAGGATTCTGTTGTGCCTTTGGAGTCATATTGGCCAGTCTCCTGGCTCTATGAAGAGCAGCTGTAGAACTTGACTAATGTCATTTAAGCTTTTGAACTGTCAGTGTGTGAAGCGATATGTGGATGCCCAAACACACCACTCTTCATCGTATGTCCTCAGAGACACTGAAAATGTTCTTTTAGCAGTCAGAGTAGCTCTAAACCACACCTCCAAGCTCATTCCATTAAATGACCTCTGGATGTGAAAACCGCTGACTCCAATTAGCTCTAGCTGGACTAATTACTACACAGGTTCACTTCCTTTTGCCTCAATCACTATGGATGCTTAATGTTCAATAAGAACAGGGGAACATTGAAATTGTCTGTGTGTTGTGTCTTAGATGAAGATCAGATCACATTTTATTGGCAAATTGATCCATAAAATCAGTTAATTCTCGTACCTTTTTTTTTTTTTTTTTGCTGCTGCATATTTGACATGAATATATGCAAGCTTGCCTCCTCCGCGCGGACCTGCACGTGTTTGTCTGACACACATATCCTCTTCCCCAGTTTGAGTCCGGGTCTCATCCTTCATCCTGTCTCCCCCACACGTCGGCTCTCCGCAACACTCGGCTGATCAGTAATTCGTTTCCAGATTCTTTGCATAGCAATTATCAAAGGAGGGTCAGAGGCAAGGTTTCCACATGGGAACGCGTGGCACATTCCTCCCTTTAGGTACACCACGGCATATTTCAAATCAAGGGGAAACCATTTCCAGTTGGCATATCATCAACTACACCTGCTGCAGCTTCCCGCTCGGCCGCTCCACTGACACTTTAGAAAATAAGTCTCCTGGCGTCGTTTTAAATCAAAGGGACACCGCCTGCGAGGCTGAGGTACCTTGAAAAAAAAAAGGGTAAATGGCTTTCCTGAAAGCAGCATGTCTGCATCTGCAGCCAAACCACTGATGACTGAGAGCCACAGCTTCTTTTTTATCCCCCCCTTTATCGTACTTTTGGAAGAAGATGGCAAGATTTAGCATGAAAACCGATAATTGGTGACAGATAAAAGCAGATAAAGTAAGAAAAGGGAAAAAAAAAAGGCACCTCAGAAACATTCAATCAGTGACGGGCGGGAGACTGGAAACGATCATTATCGTGACGTTTGTTTTGGTGAGAACAGCCGCCGTGACAAATGGGACAATTAAATCACCGTGGTAACGGTGTGTTAGATGGCTGATTATGAATTAGTGGCGTGTGCCGTGTCAGCGAGCTGTCAGAGGAATTCAGCGAAACGGGCATTCAAAATGCGAAACTGAGGGACCACTATTTGGCACAGGGATACAGATTCATACATAATACCCAGCCCCTGAGTCACACATGGTTATGATGATATGGAAAATGCAAATAAAAAAAGAAAAACAGACCAGTCACTCCCGTGTTTACTTTGATTTCAGACAGTATGAAGTCAGTCACATTTAATTTGTAGATTTACGTCCTTTTTTGCATTTCAGCCGCAAACACTTTACAAATAAAGTTGGTACGGTGCAATTTAATGCTGCTAAAGAGGCAAAAGAAATGATAAATATGTTAGTGTTCAGCCCAATAACAAAAGCAAGATCCAGTCTTTCAGGAGCAAAGATGAGCAGTCAAAAAATGCATGAGAAAACCACTGAAGTATTTAAAAACAATGATTGTCAACAAAAGAAAGGGACGGGATTTGTATATTTCTTCAAGGGTGAATACCCGGGACTGCACCAAGAACAGTTACCCATCAGTAGCTGATATAACCACATGGAGAAGGGATTACCATGGAAAACATTTATTAAGGATCACAGTACAGAGTTCCATTTACAAATGTTACTGAAATCTTTCCAGTACAAAAAGAAAAAACTAAAAGAAAAAACTAAAACAAGATTTATGTTAACCTCATCAAGAGGTGTAACTAACATCTCTGGGCTCTGAGGCGCCTGGGATGGACCATCACACATGCACCTCATCTACTCCAGGGATGTTTAATTTTTCAATAAAGTGATGCAAAAGCACATTCTGATCAGGTTACAAAGGCAACATGGCTGAAGAAGAGGAGGATGCGGGTACAGAAGTGGCCTGAACCCAGTGGTCAATGGGTGGATGATTCTGAAACCAGAAACACCATCATCATACTGTGACACAATTTAAGACGTGTTTGTTGGTAGAACAAAGCTACCGAACCTTTAACGGTTGTGAAAAAAACTTTCAACATTTGTTGTCCCAACTTTTTATGGAATGTGTTGAATACAAAAATAGATGTATATTAAAGCAACACCACGTAAGATTGTGCTCTTTAGAGCCCCTCTCTGGTTGAGCAGTGCAACTGTCTTTTACCACCGTTGCTGCGTGAACCACTCAAGGAGAAATGCAACACACAGAACCGACGAATCCTGAGGGCTCATTTGGAAGCAATCACTACTCCCAAACTGGAGTAACGATAGTAAACAGCATGCTAGCTGTCAAGGCCAGTAGCATTACCTCCTTTCCCAGCTTTATTACGAAATAAACTATGAGCCAGACAGTGGAACTTGTATCATCAACCAAACTGAAACACACAAGGCGTAGAAGGCGAGAAGAATCTATGAGTTACCAATCCAATAGCAGCATGGCTAAGACGCCATCCAGCTCGCAGTCCTCTTCTTCGCTCAACTCACGCCAGCAAGTGTATGCTAATACTGAGTCGTGCACAGGATCGTTCTTTCTTTTTCTCGCCTCTCTCTACCACAACCCTCTTCAGTTTCTTCTGCCATGACGTTCGTCGTGATGATGCATGTTAAATAGCTTCATCTTATAGTTAGCGTCTGGCTAACTCCACCTAGCGCCTAGAGTGCTTTGATTGGCAGCTGGAAGGCGTGTCTTCCTTACTGCAGGTTGCTCACCAACTTGCTAACGGAGGTGTTGCAGACGCGCTCAGGCGGAAGTGCAATTTCTCTTAACTTAAATTATTGCAGGGGTTTCGAGTACTGTTGTGTTACTTACGAATGATGATTTCCTTATTGTAGTAGCGTAGTGGTGTAGTAGTTTACCCCAAACCATTGTCTGAAAATTGGTGGAAACATGGTTTTGGCAGAGTAACAAACCAAAATCCCTCCATGTTCACCATACTTCTGCTAAAGCTAAAGAGAGAGAAGGATGTTTAGCGGCTTCGTGTGGAAGAAAATGACTCAGCCTAAAGAAAAGCTCAAGCAGAGCCGAGCTGTGTCTGAAAGGTGCCACCTCTGCAGGGGATGAGAGATTATAATGCTGCTTCATACTCGAGCATTAAACCCCTGCTGGCACACAGTGAAGGGAAAAACACCTTCGTGTGGAATCTAAAACAACAAAACCTTGCCTTATTTAAAAAAAAAAACAAACAAACAAACATACAAAGCATTTAGAGTTTTAGTGCTTAAGGAAGCTCTTGATTATTGTTTTATAAACATCAGTACAAGTCGTTCAGGGCCAGAGAACATGAAACAGAAGCCTGGTATTCTCTGCCTACCGTCACAGTCAAGTGTTTCAAAAAGGTTCCAGTCTGCATGACCTCTTTAGTTAAATTTGCCACAGTGAGCCTCTGTGTTGGGATAATTATCAGAACAGTGGAACTGGATATAAAATACAACTGCCTCTGAATGGACCGAAAGCAATCCCAACCATGAAATGCAAGATAAAGAGGACACAAGCACATCTGTGTATGCCTGCAGTCTGATGGGAACACATGATCAGACATGACTGATGGAAATATTAAGAGCAATGCGATGCTGAAAGACCAATAAAATCTCAGTTATGACGGGTGGGGGGGGTCTCAGTGTGCTCTGGCCAAGAGAAGAACGCGTCATTGTGGATGTCCAGAGGATTAATGTCAGAGAACATGTTGATACCACAACATGTCTTTTCGTCATCACAGAGCATTTTAAAACATTTATGATTAATTCATGCTGATGGAGAAATGGTTGAAAGCACTGGTCTGTCACTGCATGCTGCAGCCGTTTATCAACCTAAAACCCCAAATCTGAGAACCGAAACCCCAGAATCTGGAATCAAGAAATCAGAACCATCTTTCTTTGTTACATCTTTCTTTTCCTCTATCAGTTCTCAAACCATCTCGGTTTTCAAATCGTCTTTCTCATTTGCACTTTATGTTTTTGTGGTTGCAGTTCTGAAATAAGCACCACATCAATCAACAGCAGAGGAGGCGGGGCATAGCTGAGATCTAGCAGCTCATTGGCTGCTGGATGACTCAGCACTTTATAGTCGACGTCAGAGCACCAAACTCCTGCTGATAATGCAGAGCTGCCAACTTAGCGACTTCATCACCATATTTAGTGTTCAGACCTCTCTGGCAACTCTGTTTTTTTTTTCAACTTTCTGGTGTTATCGGGGACTTTTGGGGACTGACGTGAAAGCATGTATCGTTACTCTTCTCAACCAGCAGGGGGGGCTGTTGTGAGTCCTTCCCCATCCAAACGCACTCATAATGGGACCAGTCCTGAGCAGACAGCCCCTCCCAGCTGCAGTCAGAGAAGGAGAGACGATCCTCCTCAGAGGGAACCTGACTACTAACGTGTTAATCACGACCCTTACTGGGGACATTTCAGAATATGAACACAATTAAATAATAGGTGAAAGAGATGATGCACTGGGCTACGATTACCAGGTTATTTGGCAGCCAATGAAATACCACTCAATTTTCAGTTCATTTCAGTTTATTTATATAGCCTGTATTGCAGCACAAGTTGTCTGTGGGCGCTTCTCAGAAGCCCAGAGCCTTAAATCCTGATCCTGTTTTTATGTTTATTTTCATATTTCAATTCCACAAATTTCCATTTCATTCTTATGACTTCACATATAATCCTCCTGAGTCCTATGGACAGTAGTGATAATATAAAAGGTAAATAATAAAAATGATGATAGGACAGAGTTTCCACACCTTCTTCGCTCGGACTCCGCACAATAAGTGGTCAGATGTCTAAAAGTTCAGTCTCAGCTCTTAATAAACCAGGACTGTACATTGTATCTCTGCTTGTGTCGATACGGTGAAGCTCGGCTCTCGCGGAGAAGTGCTGAAAAGCATACAAACTAGTAATAAGTCGATAATCGATGCGATTCCTGAGGGTTTGCTCTAACAGTGTATAAGGGCTGATATTAATCAAGCAGACAGGTTGGCTCTCTTTCCCAGCGCAGCGGCTGTGCTGCAGATATCGAAAATCATAGTTGGGAACAGTTCTTTTACTGGATTTAGTGGGAGCCTCTACCTCAGCTGCGGCCTCGGGAGATCTCTGGTTTGCTCATCGCCACCTCCGAGGCCGGCTCGTAGAAGGAAGCGGCATTACTCCCCTGCCGTCCTCTGCGCTGCCCAAATATTGACGTTTTGTGTCGGCAGTCTCTCCGGAGCTGTGGAGGACAAGATGAAAAACAGAGCTTTGGATTCGAAGACACTCGCTGTCTGGGGGATGAGGAGAGCTTTTTTTCTTTTTCTTTCTTTCTTCTTTTCAGGGAGGAGGGGAAGGGAATAACAGAGAAAGGATTAGATTTGACGAATGAGTGAAAAGCAGACGTGCACATTCAGCAGTGGGCTTGTTTTCCCTTATTCCCTCGCTCTTGGTGACAAGAACGTTTAGATGCCACAGTAGGACTCCAACCAATATGGCCGACCTGCAGTCCGACCCTGTGACCACCACATGTTTCTAAGTTTTTCTTCCTTTACTCAGCTGGTCTTCCCCAGGTCCTGCTCCAGGTTTCTTTCCAAGAGGGCGTTCTTTTCTGCCCGTGTGTGGTTTTGCCACGTGCTCGGGGGTCATGCTCTGGGCTTCTATGAAGCGTCTAGAGGCAGCTTGTGTAAATAGACGCTACATAAATAAAATAAACTTGAATAGAAGTTTGTCAGACGGCACAATTCGTCAAATCACAGTGATGCAGGATTTCAGAAACATGCAGGGATAGTAAGCGCTGGTTTCATGAGCATACGAGCTGTGTTTGCAGTGTGCAGCAGAGTTCACATCCCCTGTGGAGTGTGTGTGTGTGTGTGTGTGTGTGATGCATGTGTACATATGTGTGCTGCTGCTGCCTGTTGAGGTCACCATGACAGCGCTGCTGGCAGGTCTTGTCATCGCTCGTCACAGCTTCGGTTGTTGTTTTGCTTCCTGTCTGAGGAAGAAAAAGGTGCATCGCTGGGATCAAGCGCTACTGGGTGTCACAGGCACATGACCTGTCTGTCTGCATATACACACCTGTCTTCACCTTTTAGTGAGTGTTCCTGATGTGTGCTGGCAAGCACATGTGTGTGTGTGTGTGTGTGTGTGTTTTAAGATGGCAGGCTAAAAAAAAATCATGCACAACTTTTTTTACATGCCAGTGCAACATGATGCTTAATGACCTGCTGTAATCTGAGATTAATGGAACAAACTCCTCTGAATCCTTCAGTTTGAACTTTTTCCCTGCAGGTGGACGTTGCATGAGCTTCTGAGTTTCACATCTGCGCTTTAATCATTCTACTGATTTGTTCATGAGAGGACATGAAAATGGAAAGGTCCATTTTCAGCAACGTTCAAAAGTTAATCCCACGTTTTTGTGTTTTAACATTTAACAAATACATCTTTTCTTTTTTTCATTGTGCCATTATTTATTTGACAAAAATGAGACCAAAAAGAGAAAAAGGAAAAAGATCACTCCGTACTGGGTGTACGCTTTCAGCTCTCTCAGCCACAGCGTGAAGTAGTTCTATCATTCTCTCTCATGGTTGTGGAGGACTTTAATTCCATTTTCTTGGTAAAGTTGCTTTGGTCGGTCAAGGTCTCAGCTCTCTCACATTCCCATCACAGCAGTTGAGCTGGATGGAGGTAGAACATTGACCAGGCTGTTCTTGAACCTTGATTCTCAGATTTTTCAGTCGCGCTGATGTAGACCTGCTGAGGCGTCTGAAATCACTGTTCTGTTGCATAAGCCAGTTCTAAGCTAGCTTTAGCTGTAGCTAAAGGGAAGCTCTCCAACACCGATGCTGAACACCATGCTGTAAAATATGTTTACAGAATGGAAGAAAATTCTCTCCTGGTTATATATTACGTCACGACAACTGCAGGGAGTTGAGGTCTTTTTTGTATCACATCAGATGAATTTGACCAATCAGACGCCGGGATGTCATTTGACGTGCTTGACTGACAGCTAGCCAGCTTAGTCTCGCATCTTTGCACCACAGCGCTGTGTGGTTCAAGGATAAATGGGCTTCAGTGGCGCTCAAAGCTATGGATCACATGACCAGATAGTTTTTGCAGCCAGTGATTCAGATCTTGGGGTAAGATCGGATGTCGACTCCTGGGAGTTCTATTGATTTTTTTAACAGCTGTCTGGATATATATTACTGGTTAGTGCCATAATCTGGCAAAACCCCTTTAAGGTCAGATGTATATGCATCTGAGTCTTGCAGCAGATGTTTTGCTGTTATTGTTGTTGTTGTTTTTAGCACGTAGGTGTGAGTGAATGTGTCCCTCACCAGTCCTCTCTGACACTCTGATCTAGTAACACCTGGAATTCTGGTTCTGTCAGAAAACAGTTACAGGAACAGTGATGGTGCCTATATGGTGCGTGATGATGCGTATAGAAACAAGCTGTACGGAGAGTACAAGAACATGATTGTACATACTTTCATACTTACAATAAAGTTGATTAGTTAAATGTTCATTATATGTTGTGTGGTCTTATAAGCTAATATCCATATATTATGTTACCAGTGACCACCCCTCCCCCAACAAATAAAACAATTGAGTAAATAAAATATAGATACACACATGTCTGTATAAACATACTTGTATATATTCTTATATAGTACACATGTACAGACACTCATGCGTTCAACTAATCTTTCGCTCTACTGAACGCTGATTTCCAAACTGTTTTGAAAATGTTTCTTCACCCTTTCCAGACTGATGCACAGCAACAGTTGCATCTCCAAGACCATTGCTTATGTCTTTCCCTCTTGGCATTGTGTCAACACACATTTGCATGAGGATTAGCAGCACCTGGGTGCAACTTGCCTTCTTGATTTCTATGGAAGCATTAGATATACTTAGTTTTGTGTCAGTTTTTCTTTTTTTCTTCTATTTTGCATGAACGTAGGTTGAAAGAGGAGCTACTAACCGATGCGCACGACTGCAGAGACTAAATATGAGAAAAGGACTCATATGTAAAAATGCCACACATGTACATCAGCTCAGCTGAGTGACTCAGGCGAACGCCGCTCAGAAACTGCAGGTTTCTCACTGTGGTCCTGTCAGAATTTAGTGCAGTATATTTTCCACCTCATCACCCCTTCTGAAGCTACCGTGCAACCTTCCTCTACTGCGATGTGGTGATGAAACAAACACACCCTCTGGCAGTAAAAGCACTGTCTTGAGTTTATTCGGAGGCGCTGTCAGAACAGACAGGGAAAAACAAAACAGAACAAAAAGAAAAGACATTTGATGGTTGTAAAATTCACTGAATCAAGCCTGTATGTTGGCTAGAATGTACAGGAAAGTAGCCGCCAGTTTTGACGCTTTGTTGCTTTTTTTCCCTTCTGTAGTTTATAGGTTTAGAGGTTATAGGTTCTCAATGATTTCAGTGGATCTCACAGTTTTTAATCTATAAGAAAAAAGTGGGGGAGTAAAGGTTTTATCATTCTCTAATGTTCCTGTACACATTTCCACTGTGTGACTGTCCTAGATGCCTCTGAGTCCAGAGATGTTGACAGCACCTCTGAACAACTGAACGTAGTGCTTCTTTTCTGTTCTGTCAGTTTTAAATGACTCGATATCAGCTATGGAGGAAGTTCCTGCTGCATTGAGGGATCATAGATCATTGGTCTGTACCAAAATCACCGCTCTGAAACAAAACCCTTGTTTGTTTGTTTTTTTTTATTTTCATATAAGCGCTAAATTGCCTCAAACCAAACTTTTTTTGGTTAGTTTGGGGGGGGGGGGTTGCAGGCCTGAAATGCAGAAAATGATGGATCTAAGAAATGAAATGCCATACTAAATGTAAGAAATGAATACACGTCCAAGATGCATTTTTCACATCGTTCCAGCTTTGTCGGGTTTAGGGAGTTAAAAAGAGAAAAAAAGTGGCATCTTGATGGATGTTGAAAACATTTCTAGATGGAAGGTACCCAGAAAGAAACATTTAAACTCTCTGTCATCTTCTCCTTCTGTCCAACTCCTCTCCAGCCTCTATCTGTGATGCTCGGGTCTCCCTCGTTTTTGTTTTTTGGCCATCGCTCCATCCATCTGTGATTTTCCAGGTCTCCTCTCTCCGTCCTTATGGTTCCTGCAGTCTCACGGTTTGTCCCGCCTGCTGTCTCTGTCTGTGAATTCTGTTTGCCACTCCCCCGAAAAAAAAGACAGGAAAAAAAAGCCTGTTTGGCCCTCACCGCTCTCTCGTAAGCTCTCTCACCAGTACGCCGTCTTGTCTCTCCCTGTGGTTTCTTGATCATGTCTGCACGATGCACATTCATGAAGAGGATCAGAAGTAGTCACACTGGTTTTCAGGACTATACTTTGAATTTAAAAGTTACGCTGGAGGAAACGTTAACATTCACAGAATCTTGTTACGCTGAGTTAGGGTGGAGCTTCAGTCTTCATTTCCTAACTGTTTCTGTCTGCAGTGTCTTCAGAGGCGCGTGCTTTGTTAAAAGCAGGAAAAAACAAATCCCCAACCTGGACAGAGGTAACACATCATGCTGCTTGTTCATCATCACTTTGAAGCAATCGTATCTGCTTTCCCGAAACATCCTTTCAGAAGAACACATTTGTTGAGTCTTGAGAAAAACCAGCCTGGTTGATGCTCTGAGGGTGACTCTTAGATGGAAGTGTGAGTAAAACTTTATAATAAGCTACAAAAATGTTGCTTTATTGCTGTTTAATTATCAAGAAGCAAACAAGGAACTCAGCACTATTCAACTTCTGATTAGTTACCCTTTTTGTTCTGGAATTACGCTAGTCACACTGCACGATGTGAAATCGGTAGATAATTAATGTTCAGCATGTTACATCGTGGCTACGACAGAAATAAATCTGTGTATTTGAAGCTCTGAAGCGTCATCGCTTCATTAGCAGGCTGCGGCTAACACGCTAACACACTGATGACTCTAGAGTTGGTGTTGTTATGGTGGTGTTTGAAAATGGTGCGTTCCTATTGGTTGGTTCGCTGGCAGCGATGGTAGAGGCAGCGACGTCTGATATCTGTAGCAGCCCATCTTTGGTCTGCAGACGGTTCTGTCCTTTATTTTTGCTCCTGTCTCAGCTTCAGATCTACCACCACTGTTATTGAGCTACGATGGAACATGTTTTTACACAGTTTTAGGACGAGACAGCTGAAATCGTACAGTGGGAACCCGGAATAAAGCACACCTTTCAACTTAATGATTAGGTAATGGTTAGTTAATGGTTCATTTTCTAATAATTAAGTGTACCTTATTGTAAAGTGTTACCAAAAAGTAAAGTGTGTGATTGGCATCAGATTGACCACAGAAAGGCTCCAGGGTGTCATTATGTTGATGTCTCGGTTTAATGTCTCCGGTGCTCTTCTTCACCCCCCCCCCCCAATACTCTCTGACAGCATCATTAACAAAACTATTTTGTGCTTGTCAGGTGTGGCCATATTTTATTATAGCATCTCAGAAGTTAATTTGATCTTTTTTTATGATGGAGTTTTGTTTTTGGCAGTCGTGGTATGTCTGTATTGTGATGATTGACTGCAGCGGAATTAAACAGTCGGCGAATTGAATATTAGTGTTGGTTTTTATGACACGTTTTTATTAAGATGATCTTTTTTTTGTGAAGATGATGGAATATGGATTCACTTTCTTGCCTCATGGCATTTCAAAATCAATTGTGTGTCTGAGGATGTTGGAGAGGGGTGGGGGTGAGGGGTGGGGGGAGTCGGGGGTTCAAGTGTTTTCGTAACACCACAACAGTCTGATTGCACATTTCATTCAGAATGAATGGGGCGAGGAGGAAAACAAACAATTCTCTTCATCAATTTGGGCCTTGTCTCGTTGATGAATAGCTTTTGCTGCACTTTTGCTGCCTGCGACAGTGGCAAATGATTGCTAACTCATGTTCCCTCTGACGGTCTCTTTCTCTCATCTCCCATTTTCACTTCAAATATCCACTGATCGTCTTGTCCCACAATTCCTCTTCTTTCCTTTTTTCCTCACGCTCCCAGTGCAATTACATTTTTTCACGCGCGTTTCTTGCCTTCCATCTCATCCAGTTCTCCGTCTGAATCTTGTGCGCAGGCGCCGACCTGTTCTCCAACTGCACGGAGGAGTGCAAAGCCCTGGGTCACTCCGACCGCTGCTGGATGCCGTCCTTCGTGCCGTCGGACGGCCGCCAGGGTCCAGACTACCGCAGCAACCTGCACGTCCCCGGCATGGACGCCACGCTGCCAAACACTGAGGTACCCTCCTCCGTCGACCTCTCCGACCACCTCACCATGACCTCCTCCACCGCCTCGTCCAACGATAGGTCATTCTCCACCTTTGGCAAGGACGGCCAAAGATCACAGTCACACCACAGCCTTCACCATCACCTCCATCAGCAGCAGCAGCAGCAGCAGTACAGCTCCAGCACGCTAGAGAGGAAAGAGTATGATAGGGGGACGCTCCCGTACAAACCCACCTTTCTCTGTGAGTATCAGTACGAAACCTCACTGGGACCCTTTGACTTTGGTCTGGTCCAGTATAGACACTAAAGGAGGGGGACCATGAATCTGGACTTTTAAGTTGTTCATCAACTTTTTCATTTCTTCTGTTTTTAAGGAGTTTAAATATATGGCTTTATATTTTCTTGTATTTTTCATTTTAATTTCTGTTTTTGTTGTTTGTTTTTTTTGTAAATTTTGATTTATTTTTGTCAAATGTAAATTGTATTATTTTACCAGCCTCCCCTTTTCCAGAAACCCTATTTAATTTTTTTCTTTTATCTAACCCACCATAATCCTAATGCTGCTTGTATTCATGTGACTCACTCAGAAATAAACAGAACATGAATTGGACTCATGTCAACCTGCTGTGGCCACTTTTCATTTGTTTTCTTGTTTGTTTGTTTGCTTTTTCTTCCTTTCTAAATTTCCCCGTATACTCCTTTCTATCTGATGCTCATATCAGTAAAGGTCACCAACGCACCTCATGTTGTTTAATTCACCAACACTTGATCAGACTCACAGAGGAAGTAGAGATAGATGATCCGTGACGTAGAGGACATCTATGTCTCCATCTGCACAACGACTTCTCTGCTGAACATCTACGGGGCTTCACATCCAATCCATTCTTCTTCTTCCAACAGTCATCCTTTCATTTCTTGTTATTCATTCATTCTTAATTTTCTTGTTCATCATTTAAATTTTCATTTCTTCTTTCATCATTAATTCATTCGTTAATTCAACCATTACTTTTTTCTTTTACTTCAATTCACCAATTGATATCTTCTTCCTCTTTTGTCTTACTTCATCTTTCCATTTCTTTCTTCTTTTTTATATATATTTAGCCATCTGTTCCATCTCCTTTCTTCATCCGTCCATTTGTTCCATCTTCTCTCTTCATCCGTCCATTTGTTTCATCTTCTTTCTTCATCCATCCATTTGTCCCATCTCCTTTCGTCACTTATACTTTCATTTCATCTTTTTTCTTCTTTTCCTAATTTTTACTTTCTTCCATCGTATTTCTTCATTCATTCATTCGTTCCATCTTCTCCTCCTTCATGGTTGAAGTTAATTTGGCTCCAGAATTAACATCTCAAATATTTATACGCACTTGTAGATCGCTGCTACTAAAACGATGTGGCGACATCAAATATCTGTGTACGAAAGTTAAAAATGACCAAGGTATAATGTTGGTATAATTCGTCAAAGAAAAGAAATATATTTTCCTTTGGAATTAAAATTCGAGTCTGCATTTATAATGAAGCTCAATGGGATTAATATGAAAAAAAGGGGAAGATATTTCTCCCTGCTTTCAATTGCTTCTCAAGCTCCCGCATTATGTGAATATTCCATTAGCTTTAAAAGAGCGGAGAGGGGATTTGATAAACACTTTCAGCAGAGGAGTCATTTCCAGTTACATCACCGCCATGTGAACCGCCATCCTCCATGATCCTGCACGCTGGCTGTCTTTCAGCTCAACCGTGAGCACAATAACATGGTTTTATTTTTACTTGTTTGTGACTTAACAGGGCTGAGCAATCTTCCTCCAGCACATGAGGTCTGTGTGAGAAATAACCGTTATCTAGCCTTTAGGTGCGAGAGCGCGTTTGCCTCCAAATTTAGCTGCTCAAAGGGTTGGTTAATGCCCCGTGCATTCACTCAGTCCAAAATTCATAGCTTTATGTGCTTTTCTTAAATTTAAAATTTGAAATAAATGGGTCCCGCTCTGCCGCTTTGCCGTGACGAGGGTTTTGCTTCACATCAGTGTGTAAAAGAATACGAAGAATCCCAGAAGTTGAAACTCTATTAACCAGCAGGCATCATGTTCTACTTTTAAAAATAGCAGCGAATGCAACTATAGCAGTGCTCTGATCATCAGGGTTCCCTTGAAAAAGGATTTATAAATGTTTAATGAGCCATTTATAGATAATTGATGAAGCAATTAGACCTCTGTGTATTTTCTATGCGCGCATTCGCCAACAAATTTTGACGATTTATCCTCGCTGATGGACATGTTTTTACTCGACTCTCAAATTAGTTTTTTAACGACGCCGTGACGACCGGCATTTAGGGTGTATAAATAACTTCACACACAGTCCTTTGTGGCACGTATCCTTCAAAAAGATGATATTTCGAGCCCATTGTGTCACTAAAAAGCCTCCAGGGAAGGGTGTCATTTGTCTTAACGAGTGTATTCTTTGTCTTTTTCAGCCCGCAAAAGGATTTGCTAGCTCGTTCCACGTGGACCTGTCGGAGACAGCGTGAATTTCTTTGAGAGACCACCAACACTGATGCCAGAGACAGCAAAATAAAAGTGAACAAACGTCATCCTGGACAAGAGCAACCTTGGTTAAACTTCATTATCTCGGGTGGCGGTCTGCAAACGAAGCCTTGGCAGTGGCTGCCGAGGGGGAGAGCAGGAACTAATACTGAGTAGCTGTAAAGGAGCAATCCAAGGCCTTATTTCTCTCAGCAGGACTGAGACCAGGGCCAAAACCCATCGAACATGTGAAGATTATCAAGTTTTCAGCAAACAGCAGCAGGAATGAACTGGAGGAATACAAAGTGGGCCTAATGAACTTGCAGAGGTTTTCAATTTTCTGATTGAGGAGTTAGCCTCTAGAAATCTGTGTGCCTGTTTACATAAAAAGAAAAAAAAAAAAAGACCCAATGTTTCCGTACAAACTTCAGCCAACGTCACACGGAACCCTTTAGCTGTTTCTAAGGTCACCACAAAGCCAGCTGTACAGAGACAATGAGATGGAGGGAGAACCCGCGCGGTGTACGAGCGATGTACAGGTATAAAAACACGGACAAGCAGTGATGATGTGCAGTACTATAAATTCTGTATCTCCATTTTTTTGACTTAACTGTCTTTATATAACTTCTCTCTCTCTCTTTTTTTGGTTTCTGTTGTTCTTTCTGTGTGGTTTAAAGTGTGCAGACTCTAAAATATTCACCGTTTCAGGCAGCAACAAGCGGTCCAGAGCTGTTTTCGGCCCTCTTTCAAGTTTAGAAACTTCAGGAAGGAAATTTGGACAAAAAACACTGTGCAGGAGAATTTCAGAAAAAAAGAAGAAAAAAAAGCTCATGGATCTCTTGTTGCGTTTATAAATAAAACACCACAAATGAATGTTCTTTTTTTATGTACTTACTAACAGTCCTTAAGGTCCTTCCTGAGCTGACTGCACAGAAAGTGAAAAATGTGGTTCCCTTAACGCCATCGGCCTATACATAAACAATCAGACACACTCAATGGTTTTTATCATGTGTGCAAAGTGTTTACTGTGCTATTTTAAAAGCTTATAAATGAATATAAATCTATATATATATGACAATATATAAATATATATATATATATACAATATACTTTTTTTCTGAAAACTGTGTAAGCATTAATTAGTTTTTACACCTCATTATGTCATTCAGTCTAATAAGTGCTATAAACTCAAATCTTGTGTCAATTAATCTTGAGGAGGAGTGCTTTGGCCTGAAAAGTAAACCTTCACACCAACCCACGATTAAGTTGATACTCTTGTTTGTTACTTATCACTGTTTACGGACGCCGGACCTTGTTGTGTGCAGCGACGGCATTCCACTTGTTTTGGGGTGTTGTGTGTTTTTACTTGCAGAATATTTGATCATGTACAGGATGGGGGAACTTTCACAACCCAGCTAGATAAAGGAGGCAGACAGGCGTACGCAGATACGGCTCACAGGGACACAAACATAGGCAATTACACACACACACACACACATTTGCACATACACACACACAGTGGTGATTAATAAATAGTGTCAATGAAGCTCTACGTTGAAGTGTGTTGTGTTATATATATATTTGTATTATATATATTAGGCTGATGGGAATGCCTTCGGTTGTTGGTGGAAAACCATAAAGTATAATAAATAAAAACATACGACCACAAGCTGTGATCATCAGGGCCCTAGCGAACTCAGCAATAGCAACCTACAGTTAAATGGCATCAAAAATACCCCCATCGATGAAATCTCAGAATGGCTAATTGGGTGATTTGTCAAACTTTTACACAGTTTGACAAATATTAATGCTTTTGGTAATTTGTCTGGAGATGACTCACAATAAGCTCCTAGTTACTAGTTACAGTGCCCCCTGCTGGCCGGTGGAATTTAATCTTTGGTACATTCTTAACACATGCGTTATGAATGAGCCTCTTAAGTTTCATGAATATTCGACATTCATATTTATAAATATTGGAATATTGGTTGTGCAACCTTGAAATGTCAAATTTCTATCTCTGCTGGTTCATTACATATTTACATGTGCAAATTGTAAAAAAAAGAAAAGAAAAGAAAGAGAAGAAAAATCTGGTGTAATTACAAAGTTTTTTTGAACCTATTTATTATTATTGCATCTCAAGATCCGGGGCAGAGTATATTTGGGCCACACTAACAAGTTTGATTGCTCTGCTACCTTGAAAGCGATCGCTCAGTCAAAATTCTTCTCCATCAGATGGTCAGGAGATAAAATTTCATGAAAATTGGTTAAATGGCCTCAGGCTAGGTGGTTTTATTTTCAGTTGAAAATTTCAGTGGCAGAAACTGGCAGGAATTGATAGAAGCTTCCAAGGAATCAAAGGGGATAAAAATAAATAAATAAATAAAAATAAAAAAAAGGAAAAGGTTTGTTCAAGCCGAAACAGCTCTGGAAGTATGTGCCAAAATGTAAATCTCACAGCACCACTTAGGGACCTGACGAGGTAATTATAATTTTCGGAGATCGTTACGGGGCCATGAATCCTTATGTAAGGTTAGAGGTCTGTGCAGTGTTTAGTGTTTCCTGCCCAGACACTTTTAGATCAGAAAAAAAGAGGGAAGAATGATAGCAATACTTACAAAAACAGCTTCACTGCTTAGGCCCTAAAGAAAGCAACCTGAGCCAATGACGATGCCAAATATATATTTAAGTGATCACTAAAGATCGCTTAGTTTTCAAGCCATGTGTTTCAAAGAGACCATGGGGTGGAGGCTTTCCCATGAAGTAAAACCAGGCTTTCTTTGGCTTGAAAAACACTAAAACTGAAATTCATACAACAAAAAAACTAGCAGGAAATCAGCAGCAGCACATAACAGTAAATTTCTCTGGTATATTTAGTGTAAATGTCAGTGCTGTTCATGTTGTGCAACTTGAAAATTCAACTTGAATTTCAAAACATGTATGTTTTTCTGAGACTTTCCCATAAAGTATTTGATTGTTTTAATTTCATTAATTGAATATTCTCTAACTAATTTTTTAATTTCTATGAGCTGATTCATTAAATATCAGCAGTTTAGAGTGGACTTGTCATTAAATTTGGAGAATGTATGAAGACATTTTGCTCTGATGGTTGCCTAGTAACAAGAAAAAGAAAGATTAACTGGATCACCTGGGTCACACTTGAAGCAGAAATGCTCCTGCACTGATGTTTTACTCCAGACCAGGTCTCACTCGGAGCGATTTAGTCGAGCAGGTGTCCCTGCTCTGCCTTTTCAAGTGTTTAAGTCAAATTATGAGTTTACCACAAAATTTTGAGATTACTTGAGAGACACACTAATCTGTTCGTTTAATGACATATTTCTCACTATGTCTTCTTCATTCTGTTATCCTGGCCAGTGTCAAATAAAAAGCATTATTCAACTTCTGAAATTACAGCGGATTCACACATACGTGTTGTGTGAATGTCTCCGTCCGTCTCCTAAGACTTTAAATGGAGTGATGTCATCCGTTGCCAACATCAGTTGTAGGTTGTGTACATAGAGTTGCGTTTGCTGCTTCCGTTAAAAGTTGAGAAATTTTCAACATTCAATGCATCAACACATGCGTAAACCAATTGATCTATCACAAGCCCCGCCCCCCTTGGTTACTGTTGCTGGGTCCGACAAGCCAGCCGGACTTGCATGATGATCTCACTGTCTCTCCCAGGAGAAATATTGGTCAATTTTTGGACAAATAATAACACAAATATTTCAGATAGGAGCAGACAGAAGGTCTTGCAGTACGCAGTTGAAGGATATATTCAAGATGTCTTGCTCACTTGGCAACAAAATAATGATAAAGGACCACAAAACAGAGTAGCTACACTGTTCCTGTGCAGTTGGGTAGGTGTCTGCACACTATTACAGTTATTAAGAAGCAAAAGCAGTAGGTCTATATAATGTAACATGGAGCAGGTTGGCTAGTTTAAGTTTAGTTGTTTGTTTATTTTTCATTTTGGGTTCACTAGCAGGGGTCCGTTTCACAAAGCGGGTTATGTGGAAACTCCGAGTATCTTGACCCGGGACGCAGGGAAACTCTGAGTTTTCCGTTTCACAAAGCGGGATTACTTAACTCCGACCCAGAGGGTTCAGTTGAGCCGGTTTCACAAAGTGAGGTAACTGATACTCGGAGTCTGTTACCGCAGCAACTGAGTCCCTGAACTAAACCTGGTCAGGAGCAGTTTTACTTCAACAGACCCCGAGTCTCTTTCTGTCTCCTCCCCTTTTTAAAGCCAAAACGGGTTCAGTTGA
>JBAMYA010000001.1:15777495-15794108 GCA_037176975.1 Arrhamphus sclerolepis | reverse complement strand
TTTGTGTTGGATCGATGTAGCAAAATAAAATTGTTCAGACCATAGCCCACGTTTTTCAGACATGCATCCAACTTCTTCTTAATGTTTCTATATATAAATAAGGCATAAATAAGACATCGTGTAACTCTGGGAAACCAGAGACCGTGATAATCAGTTTTTCTTCATATTCTCTTTCTTTGAGAATCCCGGTCTGTAATTGGATGCTGCTTTGGTGTCGCTGCTCCTCATTTGCATAAAGTTGAGATTCTCTCAACTTTAAATTGACGCTCTGGTCGCTGGCGTCGCGCCAGACGCCCTTTGTAGCAAGCGATGATTGAAAATGAATGGCTACAATCATGACCTTGTAGAATTGCATGTTTTGATTGTAAAAATTATACTTTTTGTGTAAAACTGTGCCTTTTAAACTTGATATTCTAACTTTTTTTGTAAAATGCATTTAAATGTTAACGTTTGCTATAAAGCAGGATAAACTTTTATTTTAAAACAATCACATGCCCTTTAAGAGCTCATGGGGGCCACAGAAAATGATGTGATGGGCTGGATTCAGCCCGCGGGCCTCGAGTTTGACATACGTGCTTCATGGTGTTCTGCACAGTTTGTCCCTAGAGGCTTTCTGTAGTTTGTTTTGTGAGGAGGAAGCTCTCAAGATTGTGGGTTAACACCTTTAGTGTCATGTTTCCGTCTGCAAATCTTGACGCATTTATATCTGTAAGCGTGTTAAGTTAAGTTTATCTCATTAAATTGATATTGTCTGAAAAAAAAATCCATGTTTGAGTTAAAAAATGATGCTTTTATGGGAGATTCAATGTTGTGTTTCAATTCCAATCGATAGTGTGGTTTGGTAACTGCAGCACATATTAGTACATTTTTATTTTTGTGCAAAATAACTAATCTAATAACTAACAACTAATCTTCCCGTGCTGAATTTATGTTTTTTATTTGCTTGGTATGTTGCAGTTTCACGGTAAACATCTGAACTGACCTGCTGACGCCTGGAGTTTAGTGGAAGGCCTGTTTAGCTATCTGCCACGCCAGAAATCGCAGGTCCCCTCTAGGAAGGCGAGAATACGTTAACTGACCAGATGTGGTCCGTTACTTCTAATCACTTCAGCACAAATGAGTCACATCTGGAGCTGATATCGGGTATTTTGTCGGAGTTTGGCAGCTGTTCGGAGCGACCGACACAAAGCCCACCAATACGAAACCCTTGACAGGTTACCAGCACATCACAGTTGATGGTTCACTGGATTAAAAAAAGTTGCAAGACAGTTGCAGTAGATTACAAGCTCACCATAACCAAACGTGCTGCTGGCGCATCAAACAGAACGACTCATTCTCTGCACTTCTAGTGAAGGTCACTGTTACTGATGATGGATGAAACTTTGTAAAGGTGTTTAAAATGTTCCAACCTGCTGATCCAGATCGAGAGGAGGGAGGAGATGCTATAGAGAGGATAGTTCTGCTTTGATCCCAACTCATTTACTGTCTGTCTGGCTCTAAGCAGCCTAAAACCTCTTCTTTCTTATGTTTGCTCTGGTCAGCAGCCTGTTTAGTTGCCTCCAACAGTTTGGAAACTGGGGATATGACAGTTTAAGATGACTTTAAATAATTGAAAGTGAAAGAAAAACAAAATGCACACGTCCTTTCAGTTAAAATATACCAATGATACTTATGCAGATATATTAAAAGTTCGCTTTTCTGTTGTAATTTTCCATTTCATGCCCAAAGCTAGATTATAGAATAACCAAAACTCACTAATCATAACGTCAGACAATGGTCCAGTTGTGCAGAGTAGATAGTCAGATTTATTTTCTTTCACATGCCTTTCAGGGTTTCTGTGGTTTCCTTCTACCTCCATTTGCTGACTCCTGCTTTATATTTAACTTACTGAGACTGAACTTGAATTTTAGATCTAACTTGTAAAACTCAAATGAAGTTATTCCTACGACTTTCTGCAAAAACAAACTGAACAAATAAATATATCTACAGTGTTATGTAAAGGCCGTCTGTAAACCTCACATGAACTGCTGCTGTTTTTCCTGATAACTGATAGATTCACCATCTCAAATGGGAATATCTAACCAGCGAGGTTACAGCCCTTTCATTATCAGCTTGACATGCTGTCGGGATCAAAGGAAAATACACACCCACTTTGAACTTCTTTCACATGCTGTGTAGTTAAAGTTCTGAATCTGTGTGTGTGTGTGTGTGTGTGTGTTAGCCAGACAACTCAACTGTTACTCAGTCATCAACAAACAGGACCTGTGCCACTGATGATATGGCCCTATCAAAACTCATGTAACCCCAATCCCAAAAATATATGCTTCACAGATGATCAAAGTCTTCATCTGCAGCACCAACACAATATCCTGCATCAGTGAGGCTGTGATGAAAGGCCTCATCAGGCCATGTTATTTTACTCCCACTGTTGCGTACGGGTTGCTGATTTGACTGTCATGTTGTCAAGCGCTTTGTAATTCGATTCTTATTTTGGGTATGGTCACACCAGGTCTTTGAAGCGTGCTAGGAAGAAGACTGTCCCACACACATGCAGTTGTGCTTTTTTCTGGCCTGGGAGCTGTGCAGGCAATGATTGTCGGTTTGTGGAGCTACAACCAGGAGGTGCTTGTTTTGTGCTCTTCAAAATACACCAGCCAACACTTTCAAAGCTCTTTAATTCATTTTTAACGCAGTGTCTCAACACGCCCTTTTTACTTCTTTAACAGCAAAGCATATTTCCTCAAAGTTACTTTTTCTTCAGTATTCCAGGGATTATACATCCATGAGCTTCTGCTTATCCAGATTTGAGGCACAGGGGCTGCAGCTTCAGCAGAGAGGCCCAGACCTCCCTGTCCCCAGCTACCTCCATCAGCTCGTCCGGGAGGACACCAAGGTGTTCCCAGGCCAGGTGAGAGACGTAATGTCTCCAGCATGTCCTGGATCTGCCCCATGGACCAACCAAGAGGTTGGCCATGGCCGAAACAACTCCCCTAGGGGAGTTAGGGTTATCCAGGAGGAACCTGAACCTCCTCAACTGGCTCCTCTCGATGTGGAGGAGCAGTGACTACAGATGTCTAAACTTCTCATATCTCCAAGGGAGAGTCCAATCACTCTACGGAGGAAACTCTTTTCAGCCGCTTGTATCCACAGTCTAATTCAGGGTACGAACAAAGATTCACCAGTAGACAGAGAGCTTTACCTTATGGCTAAATTCTCTCTTCCCAGTGCCCCATATGGACCCAGTGCCCCATACTCTGGGCGCACCCCCCATATGACACTTCGAGGGGCACAGTCAAAGGTTTTCTCCACAAAACATACTGTATGTAGACTGGTTGGCAAATTCCCATGCTCTCTCCAGGACCCTAGCAAGGGTGTGGAGCTGGTCCAGTTTTCCATGGTCAGGACAGAACCCACAGTTCTCCTTCTGGGTCGAATATTGAACAATAAATTGAACTAATTGAACTCTTTTGTCCAGCACCCCTGCATAGACCTTACCAGGGAGGCTGAGGAGTGTAGTTCTAATGTAACTGGAACACATCTTCAGGTCTTCATTATTAATGAGGGGAACCATCATTCCAGATGTACTGACCCTTTTGTCCATGTAATGTTGCAGAGACGAGTCAGCCAGGACAGTCCCTCAACATCCTGAGCCTTGAGGAACTTTGAGTGGATCTCATCCACCCCTGGAGCCCTGCCACCCTGAAGCTTCTTAACTACATAAATGACCTCTGCTCCAGTAACAGGTGAGTCTACCTCAGAGACCCCAGACTTAGCTTCTTTGGTGGAAGATATGTTCAGAAGATCCTTAAAGTATTCCTTCCACCACCAATGGCATCTCCAGTCAAGTTCAACAGCACCCCATCTTCACAGTACACAGTGTTAGTGAAGTGCTGCTTTCCTCACCTGAGTTGCCTGACGGTTTGCCAGAATCTTCTTGGAGCTGACCAGACGTTGCTTTCCACGGTCTCTCTGAAGTCCACCCACACCTGATTGTGGCCTCAGAAACCATCGAGCCTGCAGCCCACTTGGGCTATCGGAAACTGTCTAATGCTTCTAGAGTGCCACAAGATAGCCAAGCTTGATAAGACTCCTTCTTCAGCCTGACAGATTCTCTTACCTGAAGTGTCCGCCACAGGGTTTGAAGACTGCCACCCCAGAAGGCACTGACGACCTTGTGGCCACAGCTCCCATTAGCCACCTCAGTATCGATGTCCCCCACCTCCCTTGGCATGCAGTTGAGGCTCTGTCAGAGGTGTGAGTTGATGATCTTTCAGGCAGGTTCCACTGCCAGACGTTCCCAGCAAACCCTCACTATACATTTGGGTCGACCAGGTCTGACCGACATCCTCTCCTCCTCATCCAACTCAAGACCAGGTAGTGATCATTTGACAGCTCAGCTCCTCTCTTCACCCAAGTGTAAAGAACATACGGGTGCAGATCTGATGACTATAAAGTTGATCATCGAATTGCAGTCAAGAGTGTCCTGATGACACCTGCATTTGTGAACACTAATGTTTGAAGATGGTGTTTGTTATGGACAAACTTTGACTATCACAGAAGTCCAACATTATTAATTATACAAAACAATCCAGTCTGTTTTATAATCCACAAACACTCACTTGTAATGACATTTGATTCTGTGAAATGCTCTTTTCCCCAAGAAGTGCCAAGGAATTAGAAGAATTAAATGGTTTTTACTGCATTAGCTCTGCCAAAAAATGCGATTTGATCTTCATTTGCGTGACAATAATAGACACAATGCACTTGAGTTGATAACACACAATTATAGTTTCATGTGTCTTTGTTGAGCATGCTCATTAAACATTCACAGTGCTGCAGCAAAACGTAAGTGACCCCTCTTGTTAATAGCTGGTCAGACCTCCTCAAGCAGCGATGACTCCAAGTAATTGCTGCCAAAAGGAGGAATTACCATTGCTCCGGTAGCTCTGGATCAGACCTGCGTAGCATTCAGGAGGCCTCCCCATCCTGTCACCCGTCTGTCCTTTGTCCAAGAATATTGATCAGGTTATAGGTGGACAGCATCCCAGAACAGTTAGCACAAATGAGGCTGACAGGCATGCCCACTGTTAATAAAGCTTACAGATGAAGGAGGTTTGGAATGATACTGTTCCAAAAGGAGGCCTGGATACTATCCTGCATTTGACTCACGTTACACGAAATCACCCAAAAGATAGAGCATGTCTTATGGAGCTGGTTAAGAGAACCCAGGTTTAATTTTATTATTATTTTTGCTAAAGGCACTGCACAAGTGTACAAACTATCTTTTAGTGCCAGATTATGCTGACGTACCCTATAAAAATGAACAGAAAGTAGTTTTGAATTCACTTTATAGAAGGGAAACAACATTCCTGACGCAACATTACTAACAGTAATACGATGCACTCGCACACACATGTTCATATACATATATACACACACACATACATGAGTGAGTGTGAATGAACTTACACATACAGCACACAGTGCTTGTTTGCAGTCCTTTAAATTAAACTGAAATCCTCTTTCCATGAATAGGGGCAGCTGTAGCAGCACAGTGGCACACAAAATCATTTGTCTACTTTCTGCATCCCAGAGACAACATGTAGCTTCACCTCAGGACCTGTAAACACCTGCTAAGATTAGCAGCCCTACGTAGGCATGCAGGTGGTTGCGGGTAGCGCGCTGACCAACGAATGTGTGAACCACACATGTTCGATGTTTCGCACCCCACACTCTTCACTGCCAAAAACAAAGCTTCTTGTCATTTTACATTGAAGCTCTGGAGCCCATAAAATGATAATCGAGTCAGGTCTTTATGGGTCTGTTCAGACAGACACATAAAATTATTATTTCTGGTATTACCTTAAGCATAATTTATTGGTTAATCCATTTTTTCTTTTCTTTTTTTGCATCTGTTAAGTCTTACACCTGCAATAAAATTAAAGATATTTCATTTTGTTACGAGCACAGTGCCTCTTTTCGGTATTCTGAATTCCCGTCTCTGAAAAGAATCCACTCTTGAAATAGTGCTGCACTACCCAGAGACACAGTTATTCCACAGTAATGTGTAATTCCTCCTGGGCTTGCAGGCTTTTAGCTCGGGGCTCTCTCTTTCCTTTCCAAGGTTTTTTTCAGCGGGCCTTTGATGGAAAAGCAAAGCATGGCGGGGTAACAGAGAGGGAGCAAATGAGCATTTATGCTTTAATTCCCTCTGAGTATTGTAATGTTAACAAATACCGATGGGAGATCAATGTGTGTCTTTGTTCAGTAAAACATTTGTTCAAGCCTGGCGAGTGTTTTTTTACAGGTCTTGTTTACCGAGCAATTACATTGGGAATAAAATAAACATGACTTGACAACTGTATCTAAAGGAATATTGAAGCAAGCTGCGCTCCTGGAAGTGTCTTCATGTATCAAGAGAGGTGGACTGGAGCAGCGAAGGTAGAAATGGAAACCTAATGTTGTCAGTCACAATGGGAAACGCCTGCCGTGTCACCTCTGTGGCACTTCACTCCCACTCTCCAGAGACGACAAGAGGAAACAAGTCTCATCCTGCCTCTGAGGACCAGCAGGTCGGTTGGAGCTGAGGCAATGTTCCACGTGTGAACAGGAAATAGCACAGGAAGCAAACAACCCGTGTCAAAACAGACTAATCAGTGTTGTGAAAGTCTAGACAGAACACGCACGGGTCTTCTGCAAACATGTACACATCCACCACAGCATTAAAACCACAGTCAGGTGTAAAGATTAACACTAGTTTTTGATAGATTTGTGAGGACCAGCTTTTTTTAATTGATGTTAGAAACGAGAAGATTTTATAGAATTAGGGATCTGAGCTGTCCTGGTAGATCCACATACATGTGCACTCTGAAAATGAGCTACCTGGCTCAAATCATGAAATTTGATTTGCCACGTGGCAACCATCCCCCGTCAGGTTGAAGCTCATCTTGAAATTATGTTTTGTTGCAGTTCCTCAACTGACCACTAGGTGCTGGTTCCAAAACAGAGCAAACCCCCACTGACCCACACGTTAAAAGTGCATCTTTTTGCAGCCTGGTTCAGATGCCAGGATGTCATTTGACATGCGTGACTGACAGCTAGCCATTGGCTCTGCCACTGGCTTTGGCCGCCTCGTTCCACCTCTTTGCAACATGGCGTCATGCAGTTTGAGGGAAAATGAGCTTCAAAGGATCTCTGTACAAATTCATGTGTCATATGACCGGATAGTTTGTCCAGTATTTAAATGGCAATGGGGATTTGCTCTGTTTTGCAGTCAGCACCTAGTGGTCAGTTTGAGGAACTGCAAGAAAATGTAGGCTACTTTCTACTCTAGATGAGCTTCAACCTGGAAGTAGGATGGTTGCCACTTCCTTTCAACTTGATGAAATGATGAGAAGAAAATTGGAAAAGCATGATTAGAAAAAAAATAGGACACAACTTTATTTTTTTCTCCTCCTTGTTTCCAGTTTGCATTTACCCATAATTACTCTGGTTTCATCAATGGTTTCCCAATGACTTGGGTTGCTTTTCAAAGTAAATTTATCACTTCACAACGATTATCTGGTACTGATGGCAAGATAGATTTATAGTTGCACTGCATTTAAGAAGAACGCTCACAATAAATGCTAATTCCATCTGGATGGAGCTGCAGTGCAGAGGTCAAGACAAAGCAGCAGTATGTGACAGCACCAGAGCAGAGTGAATGTGTTGCGCTAAGAGGACTTCAAGGATGTGCTGCTAATGTTGTGGTCCCTGATAACACAGTACACCTCCTGGAGTTCATGCCTCAGTGGGTCAGAGCTGCTTTAGTGAAGGCTTTTAATGTTGTGGTTCATCAGTTTGTTGAGATCTCCATGACAAACATGTAAAAGCTTCCGCTCTTGGAAGCAGAGCTGGTCAGATTAATGCCAAAACTTGATTTATGTACGTGGACACAAGGCCAGGCCTGACTCTGTCAATAGGCTAACTTTTATTATACCTGCATGGAAGAAATAAAAGCAGTGGTAAAGCAGACTGCAGGAAATACCAAGCTCAAGCACAGATCCAGTGGATAAAGCCTATCTCTAGAGTCACATCTTGTAAGAAGTTTCAAATGGAGTTGCTATTCAGTAAGACATGGTGTGCATGTTTAAGTACGTGAGTATGCATATTCAGCTGCTGTGATCGTTTCAGAGAGTGCATTGCGCTGTACTTTATCCTTACAGAGGAACCACAAGCTCCATACTGAAGGTTAAGGCCATCTTTTGCTATAATCTATTCCTTGCACTGTCTCTTTCTTTTAAACATGCACAAACAAGATGACAAAATTCACAGCTTTCATATTTATAGCTATGCAGTTTGATGTGCAGTAAATATAAATGCCATGAAAAATTATCATATTCTCTCTTATTTATTAGCACTAATTACCATCAGAGGTGACGGGGTGAATGGAAGCAGCTCTACATTAAAGGTAATGCTTTTAAACAAGACTTCCCGGACCGCAGTCAAATGGAGTCAGTATATCAAAAGCCTCCCAATTACAATCACTATACATCTTCTGCATTTCCCTCTCAGTGTATTACTACTTAAAATATGATGCACTGAGGGGGGTGAGGAAGACGTTTTGGCAGTCTGGGCAGAGTCTGGAACTCAGTGACCCTCTTTTAACGGATGTCGCTGTAATAATAGCAATAATGATGACAGAAAAAGGAGGAAATTATCTTCTTGTATTCATTTGAAAGGCAGAGAAAATGACCTATAATTTCCCCCTTTTTTCTTTGCAGCCATTACATTTCCATCTGCCTTTGAGACTCTGATGAGTGAACTGGGGGAAAACAGGTTGAAAGAGCATTAGGGAATGCTAAATGTCCTCCTCACCTGGTTGAAGCAGTACTTGGAGCTGTCTCAACCACACACCAGGTCCACTGGTACCAACCTTGTTGCAGTTCAAACTCTGCAGCACTAGTTTGTGTCGCTCTGACTATGTGACCTTGTTGGTTGTTCTGATTGGTTGTAGCGCTAACCAACTGCAGAGGCAGTTTGAGAAGCAACAGTTGGTTCCACCTCCTGGATGCGGAGGTCCCAAGACTCGTTTTCAGACCCTACATTTGTCTAGATTACTGTATGTCATCAAGTTCAATGGCCTCATATCCTTCATGTTTTGCACCTGTGTCTCATCAGCCCCACTGTCTTGTTTTGTGGGATAGTTGCTGCTTGGGTGAAACCAGCAAGGTGCAGGAATGCCCTAACCCCCCATCTTCACTGGGACTGAGGCCAGCAGGGGTCCTCCAGTGCTCTCCAACGTCCACATGCCAGTCACTCAGTGGTCTCGCACTCAGGTTGGCTGCTGCATTCATGGACCTTGTTCTCTAAAGCCTCTCTAAAGAGTGGTTTCAGTGACCTAAATTCCTGTTGAAAAAGAGGAATAGCTAGGCATGACAACCAAAGCAAACTAACATGATGTTTAAAAAAAAACAAAAAAAACAAGTCAACCAGCAGCAAGTCTTAGTTGATGCCCCTGGTACTCTGAGGACGGGCAACCTCCAATCTAATTCAGTCTTTCTGAGCGTAATCAAGCATCTTTAGTTTTATCAACGGAACTAAAGAGCACAACTGGAAAACAACCCCACAGGGGTATCAACAGCAAAAATCTTTCAGTCAGCCACAGGCAGGTCTCCAAGGTTACATGTTGCACTTAATCCTGCAAAGCCCCCTTAGGCCTGAAAGTTGGAAGAATTTTGTTGACGTGTTTGTGTGTTTACTGGCTGTGTGTGTGTGGGGGTGTTTGTGTGTGTGTGTGCAGGCTCCTCTCCTGAGTTCCAGTTAAACCCCAGTGACATCAGCAGCCATGTCTTATTTCCCTGTTACAAAGGTCCCACTGTAACACAGTGTGTCAGAGCAGGGACGACTGTCTGCTGCCGCACGAGCACACACAGTCTCATTAGCACTCTGCTGGGTTTCTGCCGTGCACACACACACACACACACACGCGCACACACAGCCACGCACTCACACACAGCGATCAGGAGAGCAGGAAAAAGGCACAAAAACAAATTAAACCAAGTGCAAGATAGGCCTTTCATTATAATTACCATATTCAATAAAACACCGATTAGATAAAGGAAGAGAAGCTCTGGGAAAAAGGAAAGTAAGAGTGTGTGCGTGTGTGTGTGTGTGTGTGTCCATGCTTCAGCATATTTCTTTACAGACTTTGAAAGATGAGTAGAGGATGGTGCATAATTTACGCTGCAGTTTTCAAAGAGGCCTCTACTCTACAGATGGTAGAAATTACGGTGGATGTGCTCCTCCACTCAGTTTTCTCTGAGTCTCTCTAAAGTGCTCAACCTGAAGTAATTACAGCATCCAATCTATTTTAAACTAATTCTAGGCTTTGGCTGTTCGGCTGCTCATTTGATGTCAGTAAATTATTTGTGGGTTAGTTAACTGTGTAAGCAAGTTTAGTTACTGACACCAATGGAGAAGTCAGCTTTGGGTTTGGATGGCTTTTTTTTAAAAAAAAAAAAAAGCTGAATAATACATGAATAATTTCATGTACAAAGAAGTGAAATATGACAGAACTGTAGAGGTATTCGTAAATGAGCATCCTCTTATGCAGTTCTTGAAGTAGCTTTTCAAGCCATGGTTGTATATTGTGTGTTGCACCAGAAACAAATCACAGTTTAGTAATGACACCTCATTAATTTACATTCTGCTCCACAAACACGCCTTTATTTATTCTTTCACCATCATAGTGCACATATCTTGATGTCTTTAGTACTGTAGTATAGCAATATGGACTGCAAAAAGAGTATAAACTAGTGTATTATAGTGATATAGGCTGCATAAAAAGAACTGGACAATCCCCCTGTGATGTCACCCAAAGGTTTTATATAGTGTGATTTTAAAAAGGCACTGTTGTCGCTCAGTCTGGATTAATCCAAAAATGGGATACTGGGCAGAAACCAAGTGGGAACCATCCCACTTCTGTGTTGAAGCTCATCCAGGAAGTATATTTTCTTGCAGTTCCTTGACTGACCACTATGAGCTGACTCCAAATCAGAGTAAATCTCCATAGACTGTAAAATATTGGACAAACTATCTGGTCATGTGACACATACATTAGTACAGAGAGCCTTTGACACCCATATTTCCTTTGCGCAGCACTCTGGTCCACTGTAGCTGCTTTAAAGCACTTTATAAATAATGTTACTATGGGAATTGAAACAAACACCACCGAGTTGAAACGAGGACTGAAGAAGCTCCAATCAAGCACTGCCAGGAACCTTGATGAGGTGATGTTTGGCTAATTGTCCAGGGCATTTGGTTCCTCTGGACTTTTTAGAGCAGGGCCTCAGAAAAGGGAGTCAGTCTGAAAGGGTCCGGGCCAGCCTGGATGGAGACTAGTCCGGAGGAGCTGGGTGTCCCTGCCAGGGCAAGCAGCCAGTGAGCTAGAGGCTGTCCACCAGTTAGCCCAGGTAGATAGAACCTTCATTCATCTGCTGGGAGGGGTCCCTCAGGATATTTGTTCCCCAGCACTGCAGAATGGGACAGCGCACAGAAGAAAAACAAGATCAACAATAGAGTATTAAACCACAAATGAAACAGTTTGATTCAATTCCCCTGAAGGCTGTAAATATTTTTGTTGTAAAACTGGACATTTTAAAGCAACACTGAAGCACCTTGTTCTGTTGTGTCTGTTAGCTTTGTTGTAAATGCTGTTGCTGTGTGAGCCGCTCCAGGAGCAACACAACACATGTTCATTTGTTGACCATATGATGAGTCAAGGACCGGCCAGACCTTTTTTTTTTTCTTGGTGTTTCAGGTTCAGGGGTTTTGCTTCAGCATGGGAGTCAGTGGAGATTGCTTGGTTGGCTTTTGGAACGAGCCTCTATTGGTCATAAAAGAAACTGCAGTTTTTCTCACTTGTGCATTACTCTGAACTCCATAAAGGATGTGTTTTCCTTGGCTTCAGATTATTTTATTGGCATCCAGCCGTCTACTTTTTTGAACAATGTATCTTGCTGGTAACCGTGACAACCCTTGCATCACCTCAAACAAACAACTAATGATACAGCTAATACCAAAAAGTATCCATTTAGACCTCCCTATTCATCTACTGGGCCTGATATTATTATCAGCCAGCATATTGATAATGTGCTCTAAAATTATGAAAACAAATAAATAAATAAATAAACCCATGAGACTCAAGATAATGTCTTCGAGTTTAGAGTCTATTGTAAACAAGAGTCAAAAGTTTCTGTGTGTGAGTGTGGAAACAACGTTAGCCATTTTTGCTTTCCCAAAATGTCAAGCTGTCTCTATTTTGAATTAGCTACATTTTGGGGAAAGTAACACTTCCAAGGAAGTCCCAAAAGAATATCAGTCATACCACGGCTGCGCTTCTTCCTCAGTGGCTTGAACAAAGCAAAACTATGACAGACGTACTTCAGTTCTACAGCAGATGAAGGGTTGCAGGTAATGAGATCTTCAAAGCGCTGGATGAAAAGGATGGATATCAGTAACTAAACTTACATTAAGACTCATCCCTGCTGTGCACCTTTAAAACACCCTTGGCAAGATATTGATTACAATTCTTGGCACTTGGAATAAAGTAATCAAATAAGTCATCAGCTATGATGTGGACTCCTGGGATGGATCCAAAGGTCTCGCAGTTGTGCCACTTAAGAAGAATCGTTAGCCTATTAAGTATAATTGTCGATGTTGTATTTGGAAGTAAGGGTATAGGTAGTAAGTGTCAGGAGAGTACAGGGAGTTATGTTATGAAGCTAATGAGTGGCAGTGGAGCCATCCCAGGAGTCCACATCATAGCTGATTACTTGACTATTTTTGAACCATCTGAAAAAAACCCCAAAGAGATGCCACCAAGAGTAATGACCAGAGTGAACGAGTCTGACATGAAATTCAAGTAAGAGAAAATCCAGCAAAAGTTGAGAAGTGAGAAGAGAATGTCGCATAAGAAGATGTTCAGAGCCGCGGAACAAAAGTTAAGAACTCGGAGAGACGTTCTCATTGTCATGAAGCAGGGTGATGGTAGCTCTTAGTACCATGAAAGCCAGTACATTCCTAGGAAGTCTTTTCAGCAGCAGCCTGAGATGATGACTAAGGAGGACGAGGTCTGACGATGGCAACTGACATGAGGCCTGGGATAAACCTGCAGTTTGACGCCGCGTTTGTGTACAAAACCTGCTGCTTTAAGAGCGTTTCTTGCATGCGTACTATGCAGGTGGGCCATGTAATACCGCAGGTCTCCACTTGGGGGCAGAATGCAGAGTTAGGGTCAAAAATAGAACTGCATAACATAAGTGAAAAAGAAGAGGTTATGCCTTTGTTTTAGTTGCGGTGACAGACAGAAAAAAACACCACCAGCATCATTGGAGACGTTACGTTAAAATCAATGTTAAAATCAGGAATTTGTTCGTCTTGGTTTACAACAGTGACGGTATTTTTACGTACGTCCTTTGTAAAGTTTTGCTGTCGCCCTGGTTTAACACAACCAGCAGCACACACAGTGACACTTGTGGTCAACAGTTTTTCTGACCTACAGTGGATGTTACGTCGCTCATACTTGTAACGCACTTTTTTGGTGGATGTGCACGACCAACGTGCAAAGTGAATGTAGGATACGCCTGGTCGCCAAGATGCATTGTAAACGGTAAATATATTGCAGGGTTTAGGATGCAGTGAAGGACCTGAAAGACTCCTCAGACTTTTTAATCTAATCCTCTCTTCTTCATTGCCAGAAAGAGAGAGATGCACAAATCAAAGAAGTGGTTCAAATTCAAGTTTAAAACTGTATTCTGTAGCAATATATTTTTAAAAGGTTCTACCAGAATGGGGTCAAAATTTATGTACGCCCAGACTGCATACTTCAGGAAAACAGCCAGAGAAAACCACAAGGAACCTCTGTTTTCAGACTGCAACAATGTCATCTAAATGTCATCTAGGCTGAGACGTGGACCAGTGCTGTGGTTGGAAACACAAAGGACAATGCTCGTCATTAGACGCATCATATCAAAGACAGAACGTTGTTTGCAGGAGATTCTTCTTCTTCTTCTGAGAACAATCGGATCTGATGTGACACAAAGCTACTGGATATGCAGCAGACAAGAGAACCCTCCAAGAATCACTAGTCCTAGTCAGGGACACTTGTTGAGACTTGCACGCTGTCTCAACCCAGCAATCGTAAGCAACCAATAACCCGGAGCTTCCTCGGCCTCGAGTTAAAGCTGGCACCTTTGAAATTAAAGGTCGGCCGTTTCTTCTCATTAGATATTCATTCTCACAATACCCGGAAGGGGCTGGACATCAGAGACTAAACATCCCACACTGCCATCAACAGAGTGAAGCCACAGCCCCTAAAGAACTGAGTTACCGTCGTTCAAAGAGTTAGGGATCATGTCCTATTTACAAGTCAAGAAATCCAACACTTTAACTCCCTGAAAAGTAAAAGAACTCTGACAGGCTGCATGCAAGGAAAAATGCCGAGACATCAGTGTTCCAGGCTGAATTACACGCAGCAGGACACGGCTGCAAAGCTCATTATTATTTCACAAATTGTTCAATATCTTTGTTCTTTGTAAGAGACAAATAGATATGTTCTTCCACAAATGAATCCCATTTTACCATCAAATCAGTGAAGGCAGACATAGATTATCTGTCCTGACAATGGCTGTGTGTCCTAAAGTCTTAAAATGTAGACCATGGCAGGAATTAAGGACTAAACACACTGAAACAAAGAGTTCATGTTTGAAAACATATTATGACAACAGGAAGGAGGATGTAATATTGCTGCGCGGTTGGACGTCCTGGTGGATACGAGCTTGGCAGGAAGTGAAAGTAATGCGGAGGTTAATAAATAAGCTCATGCAGTTGAATTTAAATTTAAGTTCTCTTGGGTCAAACAAGAAAGTGTCGCATAAACTAAGCACAAAAAGGAAGGAAATTTGTGTCTGGTAGATTATTTCTGTGTTTTTTTTACCATTTTACCATTGGAAAGCTCCCGATTGAATAAATCCACGTTTATCAGGAACACGAGCATCACTGCTGAAAACGTGAGTCGCACCCACAAAAGATTTGAAAAAATCTCCCGAGCGACGCAACCACGCTGACTGAAGAACGTGATGTCATCCTGCGTCAGTGAGGAGGAGGAGCCTGTTGTGGCTGCGTATGGTTCTTCCACACGTCACTGAGGCTCATGTTTGTTAAATTAATCAATCAAAATTGTTAAACTGCCAATATGTTTCTTTGGAATAGAGAAATGTGCAGTTGTTTGGCAGATCTTTCATGGGTGCAGCCCACATTCTCAGCTCTGTCGCTCATCACACAAATATGAATCCTTTTCATGAATCCCAACCACCATGAAAATTCAATTAAAAACAAAATACTGCTGCGTAATAACTGTTGAATTATACAGTTTATGTGTGATTTAATTGTATATAAAATGTAATTTCACGTTCCACATTGTCTTAATGAAATAATCTGAGGTCCTCTCTGCGCTCATTTTAATTACACCATTAATTATGATCAGGTTAAATAAGAAGAAACCTTTATTCTTAATTAGAGAAGCATTCTTTCTTAGTAATACATTTATTATTATTTTTGAATATCCCATAAATAATTAAAGAAGTGGTCTTTTATTGGTTTCATCTTCTCTATGGACTAGAGACTAAATGCTGCTTGGCAGGAGCCTCCAACATCAGCGTCTCCGTTACATCAGCAGTGTACGGAGACTTTGAGACAAATAAGTCACAAAAATCTTAATTTCTCCAAAAAAAGCTATTTCCTTAGCCTGGTTTAGATGGTTGATGTTGGTCGTTATGGATGAATTACAGTTCTGCTGTATAAGACCGGACAGAACATCAGAAGATGATCCTCTGCTCGAGACGTTAGTTTTTGAACAAACCTGCAGGTGCCTCCTTTTCTTTCCCCTGAAAAAGAAAAATCATCAAGTTAAAGCTGTTCTGGAGCCAAGTTTTGATCAGAAAGCACCAGTGAACAAGAGTTGGCCAAACAGACTGAAGGAGAACCGACTGGTTCACATTAACCTTCTGGTGAAGTGAGCAGCGTGACACGCTTGCGCTCGTTCCTTCTTTCTCTCCGCAGCCAGAAGTCATCCCGCCAGTCCCAGGCTGCAGGGCTTCGGGTCCTGAGCAGCCATAATCTGCTGAGCTCCGCTCAGAGCCTCCTTGCCAACCTGTCCTTGGCAACTCACTCCTCCAGGGAGAGCGAATCATCCAAGTTACATCCTCCCAGAGCAGGCACGAGAGGGGCAATAAAAGTGACGCTCTGTTACAAATTAGTTTGCCATCTGAATGCTTTGAAGGTTAAAAGGCATCATCATGTCTCTTGGTTTGGTTTAATAGTTCAAAATATTGAATCGAAACCAAACCCTAAATCAGATGTTTCTGTACTTATATTTCAAGAAAAAAAAAAAAATCTATCTATTCTTCCTTGAGCTCTTCACCCCTTTATAGGAACAAAAGGAGAGAAAGATTATTAGACAAATGTGATGATGGGCGTGATGTTCATATACACACACACACACACACACCACCACCTCCCACCCCCCACTATCCATCAAGCTGGCCTGTCATTAAATGATACATATAAAATGT